>OZ012708.1:37874414-38389414 GCA_963942595.1 Cylloceria caligata
CGGAGTGTGCGTTTTGTGTGATGTGCTTGCAAAATAAAAATGGCTATATCTCGAGAACGGGTTACCGGATCTTTCTAAAACTTTGCACACGAGTCGGATGCAGTCCCTCTCGGTTTGCTGCAATTTTCACCCAAATCGCTAACAAGTGTTTCATTTACGGTTATTTGAATTGTTGGAAAAAGGGTATGATCTCTGTAAATTTTGTAAACTTTGGCTATCGAGTTAAAACTTTATACAAGAATAGTTCAAGGGACAATGTTGATCGGTATTGAGTTGGGCATGAACCGTGCATTTTTGTAATTTTTCGAAAAAAATACATTTTTACTCAAACTTTTGTAAATGTTCATCTATCAAAGTTAAACTTGATATACAAATTGGCTAGGAGATAAGGATACTTGAATTTGATGAGAATCGATCATGAGGTTAAACTTTATGAAATTTGCAATTTCACTTAATTTTCAATTCTATTGAAAATTGTAATACCACTTCCTCTGTGAAGAAGCCAGAGTTGAGATAACCATTACCCGTTGAGGAGAATCTGTAGATCGATGAGAATCACAAGGATACAATGTGCGAATTAAAAATTTGCGCGTTTTTCTTATTGAGTATTGTTAATATGACATCTAATCTATTTAATATTAAAAATTAGAAAATCTTGGGTTTTATTTTTTTAACAACTTTTATCTATTATTTTGTTCCAAAATCACTAAAATTGTAATAAAAAGTGAAATTTTTCTGGTGCATAATATTGTGAAGTTCGTGATAAAACTAAGCAAGATAATTGTCTTTAGCTAGCTCTGCCTGCAAATGTATAGAGATAAGAAACACGTTGGTTTTGTACATTGCTGTACACGTGTATATTATCTTATCCTGGACCATAACGAGAGTGGATGAGAAACCACAGGCTCGCGCGCTCGGTGCACGCGTCCTTCGAGCACGTGAATTCGAGAATGAAAGATCGAGAGAGAAACTCGCTCGTTTATGTCTGCTCGAGAGGACAAATTTGTTACCGAGAATATATGGTTCCACACGTTTGTTTATATATCTCGAATAGTATCTATAGATAATTTATCAGGTTATCAGGTTGTCTGATGTTAGATATATAGGTAATCAGGTTGTGTGATGTTAGATCAGAGTCATTTCAGGTGTCAGTAAGACATACCATATGCCTGATCAAGTCCATCGGATTCAGTTAGATGTGGGACAGATTTTCCCTGATCAGGCTCGACACATTCGCGTCGGATTTGCACTGGATATGGCATCGGTATACGTACGGCTTACTTGATTTTAGCCGGAACTGGGCCATATCTGACATCGATACATCTCGTTCGATCAGACTCATCAGATTTAAGTCGAGTCTGGGTCGGATATGATATTGTAACGTCTGGTCTGATAAAAATCGACAGGTGTAATGCGATTCTGGACGGTTTCTAATACTGGTACGTGTTGCTTGATCAGGCTCTTAAATTAAATCCGTCGTCTGGATAGGATCTGACATCGCTAAGTCTTGCTTAGTCAGAATTACGGAATTGCAGCCCGGAATTTGTGCCTGATCTCATATCGATTCGGCTCAACGACTCAACGAATCAGGCTCACTTAACACCCCAGCAGAAGTATGATCAGGCTAGGGTTTGAAGAATGGAAATAAATATGTATGCTTCAATCGGTTAATTTACGTTTTTGGAGTAATTATTTATTAACAATTGTTAACTAATTATTTATAAATGACAGTTCATGTAACAATTCTGCATAAGTATAAACTACACTGTACACTACATATGTACTTAATACATACATCAAGATAAAGATTACCCATAACATTCTTCGTAGAACCGATACGTTAGAGACGAACCAATTGAATTAGGGTTAAATTACCAGTGAAAATGGGCACTTAAGGAAAACCACTTCCTTACCATACGTTTTCACGAAAAGAAATAGTTTCAAACAAGCTCTGCGACCATTTTTTCCAATAACCTGTACAACGAAATATGTAGAATAACTTAAGAAAAATTCTATTTTCATTGCAAAGTAAATAAAAGAAAACATTTCAATTAAAAAATCCGACAACGTCACTGAATGAACGGCCCAATCTAACCTACACTTGTAATCGCAGTTAGTTTTCGATAGCAAACTGTGCATACCAACTTGCAAGAAAATGGACAAATTTAACTGTAAATTTTTATCTAAACCATCAAAAATTCTCATGAGCCCTAAAAAAGTTCGTTCATTCACTGGTGACTGTTCATTTACCGGAGACTTCAAGCCTACTGACAAATAATAGTTAAACGTTTTTTCTTGAAATAGCGTCAATCGTATACCCCTTCCACACTTAAAAAACAAATTTTTAACTATTTAACGAAAAACAGGAATAGCCGTGTTTAGCCACTATTGCATTTTACGGCAGCTAGGTTTCCAGGATCGGATCCCGACATCCCGAGAATGTTAAAGAACATTCATTTATCAAGTTTAATTATAATTTTTGTTTAATTTGAAACGAAAATTAATTCGGTTAACTTAACGCAATTAATTTTCTTACCTGTTTCGGTGGTTTCTGTAACTGCAAGTCCTGATCAGGATCTATTCATGACCCTATCAAACTCCTATCCGAGACTTATCGGACCTGATCAAGATATGATTCGGCCTCCGATGTGGACTATATGTATAATAGTATAACACCCTTGGTCTGGGCCAGATAAACTAGACGGATCACGGCTCGATATCATTTTAGGCGAAGCCTGATATGGGCCGGATTCCAGCCAGATTAAATTTGCGCTCACGTAGGGGATTTCTGGCAAATATGGGCCTGATACTTCTCATAATCTCACAGACAAACACCACACCTATGGCGCGTATTTGCTTAACAAGCATTTCATATGCAAACGTATATCAGAGACGCCATTCCAGAGGATTGACTCATTCGCGAATGATCACTTATATATCGGATTCATGCAGTATTCATGCTTCTTTACATTATAACGGAGTCTACGGATTTATTTATTTAACTCGCGTATATATATACGACACTGTGCATATTATTATGATATTCTTGCGTTCTCCCGCAGGTCAGCAGCACAACGGTATTGCAAGAACGCGTGGGCCGAAGCCAGAGCGAAAGATTCTCGCTAGAGCGCAATACATGATCCAATGATGGAGGTGATTTCAACGCGCCGATACGAAGCTCGTCCGCCTGCCAGCGCTCATACCGGAATCATCGTGAGTACACAATTTCACGTACTTAACTTTTACTCTATCTGACAAAATATGTACATCGAGCATTCCAGTTCAAGTAGATCTTATCATCATCCGAGAAAGATAGCGAAATCTTAATCCCTACGGAAATTTCACCGACACGATTAATTGATCTTTCGGATAAATTATGAGAACGGTAAACTGTAGAATTGTGTGAGAGGCCGTTTCCTCTCTTCGTCGTTTTCCTCTTTAATTCAAACGATTAATCGTAATGAAGAAATTTGTATTACATCAGTTTTAATTACTAATCGAGAGGTAATGCGTCATCTTAATTTGTAATTGAACAATGTAAAAAAAATGTTTTAAAAACGTACTAAAAATGTAATGATGTAAAAAATATTTAGTTAATTGAAAGAAACTAACGACGAATTATACGCAACTTTAGTTAAACTAACGAAAGTTTTTTTTTAAACCTCTAAATTTGTTTAAAGTACATGTGATACAAGAAAATTATTATGGAAAAATAGCTTTTGAGTCGTCAGATTGTGATCAAGATCAGAGAATTTTAACATATTTTATATAAACAAACAATGGTATTGGGTACATTTGAAAAGCACAAAAATATGCTGCCCTTTGGCCGGTAACAAAAACTGTAATCCAGATTTCTCTACCACGATTGATATTTCGTATAAAACAGGAGAACGGTGAACTTCGCCTCCAATTCTACAGTTCACCGTTCTCGTCTTTTATCCGGAAGATCGCAATCGCGGTGGAGAAATTCGCAGGGCTGGGAAAATTCTGCTATCTCTATCGCACATAAGGCGATCTGAGAGAGTCGGACGACGTGTAGCACATCATCTTAATTTAATGTGCTATAATCCGGTAGTGTGGTGCAGTGGCTAACGCTAGTTACCTCTATACAAGATTATCGGTAGGTCGAGAGTTCCCTGTGCGATAGTTTCGCTGAAAATAAAAATATCGGAACGCGACGTGTCTTCCGGTGTAATGAATGTATCATCGTATCAGGAAAAAATGGCCATGAAAGAAAGGTCACGGAAGAAAGGCCGATGTAAGAAAAGGGTGGCAATCACTTAGAATGTATTTAGAAATCTCAATAGAACGATATTGAGTAAATAGCAGGAAAAAAATGTCTACTATCATACGCTTGTGCATATTGAGTGTGATAAGTCGGTTGAGCTAATATATTTTGTGAGTATCTACGCGTGCGTGCGTACAGCAGCAAATGTGTCGAATATATTTACGATAAATTGACCTTAGATTGTAATCTATGCACCTCTGCCAGTGACATGATAGTTGCGGCAAGAGAGGGGGGGAGACGCGGAGGGCGCTCTCTATTTAACCAAACTGATATTTAAGAAATGTAAAGACATCTTCAGTGAGACTAACCCGTGTTAACATCAATTAATTAATTTCAATTCAATATATTTAGTTGACCTCCCCCGTGCGATTAGTGAAGAGGCGCTTAACTTGTGTCTTAAAAACATAGCAAAGGCCGCGATTCATCATAATTACCAGTTCATTTCTCGATCCGACTTATTTTCCGCAGCCTTCTTTCCCTCGCCTTTTTACCGCGGCCATTTTTTTATTGATAGTGTAACGAACTTGAAACCAACTATATCGAAACAGGTTTCCTGCAGTTTCCTTACGTCCACTGGACGCTAGTTGACATAGACAGTGCAATCGTCTAACCTGAGAAAAGGGTGGGGATGATGGGTCTGTACGCAAAAACTTTGATATCTATGACAAAATTGAAAAATGACTCAGCCGACCCTAAACGGGACAACAAAGAGGATTTCATATCCTATAGGCTATTTAAAAAAAAACGAGCACATCCAAAATGGATCCGAAATTTTTCCCTGGAAATTTCAGAATTTTTTTACAACGATTTTACTGGGTACATACATTTTTTAAAAATCAACGAAGGCTAATACTGACGAAATCCAATTTTTACATTATCTGGTGCGAAAGACGTCAAACCAATTTTCAAAGAATATTAAAATCTCATGCAAAACATATTTAAAATGCATTAACAACAGATAATAATACGAAGGCAAGGTGTACTTGGCATGGAACGTTCTATATATTCTCGGCTATTGGCTCAAAGCTCTTGTTCTCTGGATTCCGTAGTAAAGTTCATTCCTCGAGTTGTATCCAAGACACCGACTGAGCGTGTCTAAGGCGTTACAGACTCGACTAGCAACTCGCTTCTCTAATGGAATATGCTCGTAAAGTATGCTCATACACGATCATAGACCACTCAACGAAACTCCCGAGCATTGGAGTATTTCTTGCAAGCACCAGGGTTCTTCTTCACGTCCTTCTTGTCCCAAGAATCTTATACTTAGAGCGTATCCCTTTTGCTGCCGCCTGATTACCTGGACCGAAGAGTCGTCATGCCTGACGTCAGACGAACGACTGCATCGGTTTCCGGTCGCATAAGCGCGCTATAGAGACTTCACAACGCTGATCTCTTTCTAGACTTTCCATTTCAAACTTGTCTGTCTGAAACGGAGCTTCGAGGGCAAAGCTGCGAATAAATATAATCGCAATAAAGATATGTAGACCAGAAACATATTATTGTAATGGACTTAAATTACGTGAATTTCATTTGTTGCAGTACGATCCGGAGAACTCTATCGCCACCGTCAAGGAAGGTGAATTTCGAACCATCAGAAAGTACACTTAGATTATCATCAGACTGGCATAGAAAATAATTTGGAAAATAATATGAATTTCTCCGTTATTCAGATATTATAGACTTAAAAAAAAACAAAATAAACCATTTTTAAGCATTGATTAATAAATCCATAAAATTTTAACTGATATCAATATTCCATTTTATATTCTATCTCAGTGTGTAGTCAAGAATATGTAAAATAAATTTAAGTTGCTGTTGCTAAGAAAAACGATAATTAAAGTTACGTATTGGTAATTGGAGAGATAAAAAAAATATATAGTACATCAACTCGCATTGTTACGTGCCAAACAGTACAGCAAGCGCGAAAATAGTACATAAAACCTTATATATTGTTACTAAGATTCTCTAATTAATTACAGAAGTGCAGTATCGAATTACATTTATAACTATTTATTTTTTTTTATTCGATTTGTATCCCTTAATATTGATTTTTAATAGTTTATCTATGACAATCCTGTTTCAGTGCTTACGATAGGTTGTTTTTCGTGAGGTATAAGTTAGAAAAAAAAGGCTTCGCGTTCGATCAGAGATAATATATTTCTGAAGGCATCGATAAAACGGGAGATTCCCCACTAAAGGGTCGGTGTACAAATGCTCGCGACCTTTTATCGCTTCACGTACTTTGGAATTTATATGGCAAAAAGATGTATTGCCGAAGGCACTGTAAAACCTCTGCTTTATATACGACGACAGAGCATGTATTTCAAACTATTCATAGTCACTTTACGATACGCAGTACAATATCGACGATATAGCTACTTAATCGGCGCGCGTTATGTTTGCCGAGTGTTTGTGGCGTATACTGATATATACCATATAACATCTATGAAGTTCTATAATACAACGGTGTGAGCTCGAGCGAAACCGCGAGAAAAGCCCGCTTGCGCAACAGCAGAAGCATCGAGCATTATGTGGGTTAAAAGGATATTGACTTCCGGCTTACAGAGGAATGGGAAACGAGAAAGAAAAAAGAGATCACGACAACGAGGCAGATCGAGACGCGTGTTAAGAGGCAGGTTGTACTCGAGGATGGTGAGATCGTCGTCGATTCTGGACCACTGGTTACTACTAACACAACCGAGGATGTTGAACAGCAGGAACACACTACACAGGAAGTATGTTTTGCAATAAAAAACAAATATCTTCATTATTTAACGGTCACTGGAAAAAATTACATTTTTTGGTTCCAACTATAAAATCTGGTTGAAATCTTCTTAAGCATAGAATGCTACAAGGAGGCAACAAGGGAAATACACTAAAATCAGAACCAAATGTTTACTATAAATCGCTGGATAATGACAGCTCATTAGGAAGCTATCTTGTCACTGAATATGTTTACACGTAGCAAAGTAAGCTGCTAACTCGACTGTCCCTCTCATGGGCTCTCTTTCTGTATATTTCTCTGTTGGCAATGTACCCAGCTCAACTTGTCTGCACATAAACTTAGTCATTGACCATTAAAGAGTTAAATATTTCATTGTAACAAGTCGAAGGGATATCAAAATCAGGATGACGAGTTACTTTTAATATTCAATTACTCATTACGGTTTCATTTTTAGAATTAATTTGTAAAATGCTTTCGAAATTTGTATTTAAATAAAAATTATTATTTATATCTCTTATTAAAAAAATTCATTGCCAATGGCGAATCAATGATAGTCGTCTTGTTCCAGCAGGCATTGGATAATCGGTTTGCGAGATATATTCTTTATTACGCCTGTAGCTTTTGTGCTGTAAGAATTATACGGTCTTTATCGATCATTTGAGTATGAAATTTCAATTTAAAAACCTGTTAAATGAACACTGTGTCGTACGAGATATTCGGTGAATCAACAACGTATATTTCGATTAGATTGAGTTCAAAGTACACTATACAGTCGTACACTTAAAACTTGTTTATAAAAGACCGAGAAATTTTATACGACATTGGTACCGTAATCTTAAGTTGACTAGCATATCACAACACGACTATCTTAATAGAGATATAATGGAGAATGATCTATTGCCATTCATGGGATAGATCACTAATAGTCAATGGACTATTAGATTTTAACAAATCGTTCTATTAATTTATGAAATGAGAGTCCGTTTCACTTTGATTAAACTTTTGTACTTAAAAAATGCCTCATCGGTAATATCCAGGAAGTGTAAAGATCGATGGCGTTCAATGACCACAATAATTGCGGATGAAATTCTACAACTCTTAAGATGATGTGATACATCTACTTTGACGTCATGTGTGCGAGAGAGATATCACTATTGAAAATCACGGTGGATAAGGCTGAATTGAGGGAGATATTGACATACCATTTTGCCTATAGATACACACGATGCATCGCCTACAATAAAATATAATGTGAGCCGCGTAATGAATCATGCATTTCATAGGACAGCTTGTCTGTATCTTCCTAAATATTACCTCAGCGATGGAGTAATAGAGCACGACAGAAACGTGTATTACATCGTCTTAACCAATTTCAATGTTTGAAGTTTCGTTCTGTGGATTATCGAATCTGATATCATTTGGTTACACCATTTTTCTTTCATTATAATGTTTCAACTACAGTTGTTATTCATTAAAGGTTATAATTGCAAATAATTATCACTTTAAAGAACTGTGATTGTTGACACAATTTGTAATAAAAAAAATCTACATACTCCAATTATAACGGATTCGATAATGATTTAATTAAAATCTTTAACATTCAATCTATGAAGAATAGGCGAATTTTACCTGCACGCACTATCAGAGTGGTTGCTGTCAAGTACATGGAGATAAAAACTTCGTAAAAATTTAAGCAATTGTCATTATACTGGAATTTCCAATAATGTCACGTCTCGTTATTGCAAAACCAGGAATTCTTTTTTTTTTGTATTTATGAATAAAAATTACTGGAATGACACTGGAATTTTGAAAAGCGTATACATGGAAAGATGTATGAGAGGTTAGATAATTTGACAGAATTATTTCAGTATTATTCATACATCAACAACTTTTAAATTGACTGTCGAGAGTGTAGTACACTAATAATTGAGTAAATGATATTTTAACATAGCACAACATGTTAATTTTAATGGTACGCCAGTCATTTTTATTGTTATTCACTTTTGCCAGTCATTTTTATACGTTTGATTACCTTCATTGTCGTTGAGAGTTAAAATTACGATTCACACCGACATATATATTCAACTATCACTACAAGCACTGCTCACAATTATTATCCAAATATCATAATTTTTTTCTGTGGTGTACTTCATTATTTTGAATATTTTTTTCCCGTGCGGTAGAAATTTTTTAAGTTACTACATTACAGCATTAAAAATCAATGTGACCTAATTCCTTACTCCAGAAAAATAATTTCAATTGAACATGTTAATTCGTAACTATTTCCCTTCAACCAGCATAGCAGATTCTTAAAAATCAAAGATAGATAAGAAGAACAAAATGTTTCATAAAGAGTTATAAGAAAAAAGTTGATTTCAATATTTTTAATTCATGATAAATTATTAGAAATACAATTATATTTTTTTACAAATTTAGACTAAACATGCTTTTATACATAACATATGTATTAGCAAGTTTCGAAACTTTCGTCATTGTTTGACAATCAACTGTAGTTCTATCGTCGAGATGGAGCCTCCAGATAAGACGTTGAACCGTACAGTTAATACTCTCGCTCGAGATATAATAGGCGTTATTTCGAAATTTCTCGATTCAAGTGTGTGATGACGAGAATGAGGAGTTAAGTAGTATAGTGAGATGCCAAGAGGGGTTGAGCAAAACAGAGAGTCAAAGAAAGTCGAAACACAAACGAGTACTTGATGATTATAGAGACGAACGACCGGGGATGAGCCCCAGAAGGTGGAGTGGCCCATCAGCGGGAAAGAAAATGGTAGCATCGTTCAGAAAGAGCTCAATGAGACGGTGGTCCGAAGCCGAGAGGAGATCGAAGAGCTTCTTGAGACCGAGGATCGACAGCAACTCGGCGACATATCCGACGAGGTATCGTATAAACATTATAAATCTAAAATCAAATACACAGAAAAATAAATAATAAAATTCATTTTTCTAGTAACGAGTTACAATTGCCGATCGCAATTTATATGTTTCTCAGAATCTTGTCTTGCTTAATCTCGCAGACAAGTATTTTCTCCTAGCCGGAATTTACATGCAGCGCGTATTCTGTACGTACGCGCGAGTTCGTAGTAGGCCATCCGAACGATTCATCTGGAATTCTTCGTCGAAACCGTCGAGGGGGGTCAACGAAACTTGTAAAGGTGACGCATGTCTCAGCATCGCGACACGGGTTTCTAGTGTCGATATCAACAGAACATACAAGTATACAAGAATCGGCGGGAAGGGGGGGGGGGGGATGATGGTTATGCAAGAGGTCCCTCCTTTTCAGGCGCGCATTATTAGGCGCGCGTTATTATTACAGTTTTAATTAAACGTCAGTTCTAATACAAAAGGTCTTTATGTTCTTTAGGTTTTTTGGGTTTTAGGTTATTTTTTATTCACATACACACCGGCGGTAGCGGCGAAATTTATTCTTTAGTTTGATACTGAATTCCTTAGCTTTGAAGAACGTTAGGATACAAAACCGGTGTCCATTTTAAGCCTTTCAGATTTCCACGTAAAATAAGCCCTATCCTATAAACTTGTTACAATTGTGTATGACGTTATGACTTCATGAATAAAATTCTCGAAAGTTTTGAAAAGAGGGTGAAGGTGATAACGAAGAAGAAAAATCGGGAGGGTACTGCAAAGATTATGGCAATATTGAAGTATAAGTTTGAAAAAGCGGAGAGGCAAACTATAAGACAGAACATCATAGTTAAGAGGTTGGAATTCAGTAATTGGAACCTTAGGACGGGATTGGAAACATTTTTTAAAGTGAAAATTGCAAACAAGAATCGGAGGGGAAAAACTCTGAGGATCAGTAGGGGAACAAGTGAATAGAAACAATAACAGCGGAGGAAGTGTCCTGGAGCATTTGAATAAAAAGAGCATAATGAAGAAAAGCGGACTGCGGGAACTAGAATATATGTCGACGATGATTTTACGAGGAAAGAACGGAAAATACATGAGGAAATTTAGGAACATGGTAAGGAATCTATCTGAAGAGGAGGGATGCAGAGTGAAAAGTCGGTCCATGAAGCTCATTGTCAATTTAAAATGCGGAATGTGGAACGAAGGGAGAAACATTATGGAAGATCCGAATTTTCGGAACTGAGTAGAAAAGAGCCAAGGCGTTTCAATTAAATTGTATGGAACATAGCGAGATTAGTGGGGCCGGAATTATTAGATAAATACTGTGTAGTGATACTTGAAGAAACGTGGGTAACTGAGAAAACGATAGGAATAGTAACTGAGGGATAACTATGAATGGTCGACGAAAGGAAGAGCCCAATGTCCGGAATGCAGAAAGAAGCTTGGGGAGTTAGTAGGTGGCGAGAATATATCCCATTTTTGGAGCAAAAGAGGAAAACGAGACAGCTAATTACGAAAGAACATTGAATGAAGTTATTATGCATGAACGATGTACGGGGGTGTTACAGACGAATAGAGGGGTCCGCCTAGTGGGTTCGATCAATCCAACACTTTTTAATGTAATTCTAGGTGACTTGGATAAGGACTGGTTACGGAGAAATGACGGATGTACGCATGAATGGACAAACAAAGACATTTGCATTAAAAATTGTAGATGATATAGTTGCGGATACATTGAAAGAAGCCACATACAGATGAATATATCAAATACTAAAGTATTGGTATTTAGCTAAGGCGGAAAGAGGAGCAAGAAGGAAAAGTGAAAAATATGAAAACAAAGAAATAGAGGAGGTAAGCAGCTACAACTATCTTGGATTCTGGTTTACTATTAAAAATTCATACTTAAGGTACCTGAAGACGCTAACCACAAAGGATCAAGTGGCAGCTAATGCAATTTGGAATTATAACGAAGCGGATCAAACTGAATGGGTTATAGAAAAGAGGATATTTGTCGGATACACTAGTGAAAACAATTGTAACGCATGGGACGGAAATTGGGGGGGGGGGGGGTGGAGGGGAAGAACAGAAATAGAAAACAAACAGGTACACAGGAAATAGACCTCGAAAGAAGAAGAAAAGCAGGGAAATACTCGATAAGTATCCTAGAAATGCAATGAGGAAGATGGCCAACGGTGTGTCTGAAAGAAGAATCAAGAAATTGGGCAAAAGAGAAGGGATCAAGATGGATTAAGGATATCGAAATAGCCTTGAGAAGACTCAAAGACGAGGGATCGCTGGAGAGAATGAGAGTTAAAGAAAATTTACAAGAAATGGCGTAAAAAGTGGAGCACGGATGCAATATATAGTGAATAACCAAACGATCCAAAGGTATTGGTATCGAATTAAAACATCCATATTCTGTTCGGATTGTCGAAGTGATACGGTGGGGATTATGAATACTGAGAACAGACGGGGTTTACTTGAAGGAACAAGAAAAGATGCAGATTGTGCGGGTAGGTTAAAGAAAATTACGACCACATCAGGCGATGCCCAGAGTTGAAAAAGATAGTGGAAGATAAGACAGATGTACTCTTCAGAAATATAAGGATACAGAACGAGTGGAACGGGGTTTTGAAAGGCAGTGTAAAACGAAGCTTATGTGAATATTGTAGAGCATATGAGAAAGCAGTAAAAGGGATAGAAGAAATGGGAGTCGCGGTAGGATAAGTAAACCAGAAGGGCGTTGGATTGTAAGAATGGAAACACAATAATCATTGAGAATGCATACGAATATGAACCAAAGGATATGCATATGCGATATTTGTTAGAAACGTAAGAAAGATAAGAAGGAATATATGTAAAACCTATGAAACCATTCTAAATCCCATAGAGCACAAATAGCTGATGAAATACTAATACCAGGGCCACGACTACTGCTACTACTGCTACTAAAAAAGATTAATTTAAAATGAATTAATTAATAAAACAGAATTCCAGGATACACGGTTCCGTTCTCTGGTTCTCGGATGCGTCAGGCTGACCGGCTTGGATCTCAATAGTTAATTTATTATATTTATAGGCCGTCTGACATTTAAAAATTGCTAATTCTAGGAGGTAACACGGAGGTGACATATGTTATGTATGCACTTTTATTTGCATTCCAAGTGGATAACTACATCAGAATTCATTAAATTGACTAATATTGTAATTCGCACATATTTATCGGGGTCTGATTGAAGTGTGCTTTACACAAATAATCCCTATAAACGCTGTGTCAGTGAGATGATTAGATATGTGGTAAGGTGGAAGTAACATAAACATCTACTCTGCGGTTCAAAACAAAACAAAATATTTTATCTCCGTCGGCCCCATATTGCGAAACGTGGAATGTAAATCTGTATAAAGTGATTCCGATGCTACCCACTTGTTTAACTATGTGGAATATTAAGTAGATGATTATCATATGCTAAAGGGGACAATCTACGTTTTAAATTTTATCACTGCTCTGAATGGGCAGCTATAGATCGGTAATAGCTGCCAAAAATATTTTCCGTCATCTGTAAGTCGAACATGTATAAAGTAACGATTGATGACAAGATTTGTGTAATGATTGAGTTGACAAGTGTAAAAGGTTGTGTAGAATAGCCCATATATTGTATATATACGATGTGACATAGATCTCGCCAATCCTCATCAACTCGTTTGATACGGTTAGTTGTCTCAAGGAGAACACAACATTCATATTTATTACGCATAATATTAAAACATGCATGTTCGAGTAGATAACAACCACGCTCTGGTACCTGCGGCTTCTGTTACTGTAGTTGGTGCCATAGATCAAAGAAAGTCACCGGTACGATGTAATGGAGTAGTAGTGTACTACACAAACGAGACGAGGAGTGAGGCCGAGATGAAGAGTGAAATGGAACGAAGCGGAACGGTGTACTACGTTCTTTAGCGAAGAGAGAGCGAGAGAGAGAGCGCGAGAGAGAGAGAGAGAGAGAGAGAGAGAGAGAGAGAGAGAGAGACTACATTGTGTATAGATATACTGTTGGAATAAAAGAGAATGGATAACGCTAGACGAGAAGTGGATCCATATTGCGAAAGAGTTGCGAGGAGGACAGGTACCTTTATAGTATATACAACGTCTATTCTCGTGACTCTCTCTCTACCTGTACTCTCGACGCTGAGATTTGCTGTAGGCGACACCGGGGTACAGTGGGACACTCGTGGTTCATTCGGGGAATCCCTATAACTAATATAAATTAAAAAACTACTTTTTTTTTTTTTTTTTTCCAATTCGCGTATTTATTCGCGTTATTGGGACTTAATATATATATAATACAGAGGTCGTAGTCGATTGTACTTGTGGGACTGAGTATGAACTCTATGCAGCAAGGTTGAGATATAAAAATTTCATCAAATTCATATAAAATATTGTATCCATTAGAAACGTAGTCTACGTTCATTCTAATTCCTCACAGTCACCACTGCGGAATGAAAATCGTGAATTGTCCTAATTGCTGAGTTAGACTGAAAACTAATGGCTCATCCGAGGATTATTGCCATCTTCTTGTGTATTGTTATGTTCCATTTAGCCTCTGATATTTTCTCTACCGACGTCCCGGGCAGAATTAATGATTTGCATTTTGCTTTCTCATAGAAACAACAGTTTTCCGTGGAAAAAACATTTCTCGAGATTTTGATATCAGAGTACTCAAAAAGTTCCAAAATATTGAGAAATCATAATTAGAAACCATGTCCGTGCGTATTTCTGTGTGTGTGTAAGATTGAAATGGTTATATCTCGATAACGGGTTACCGGATCTTTCTGAAATTTTGCACACGAGTCAGGTCGCAAACCCCCTCAGTTTGTTGCAATTTTCACTCAAATCGCTAACGCGTGTCTAATTTTATGGTTTTTTGAATTTTTTAATAAAAGGGTGGGATCTTTCGGACTTTCGTAAACTTTAAGCTATCGAGCTAAAACTTTTTATGAGAATAAGCCAGGGGACAAGGTTTTTCGGTTTTGAGTTTAACATGAATCGATCGAGGCGTTCAGATTTGATTGAATCATGCATTTTTGTAATTTTTCGAAAAAAAAATATTTTTGTTCTAACTTTTGAATATTTTCATCTATGAAACCGAAACTCGGCGTACAAGTTGATTAAGGGATAAGGATACTTGGTCTTGAATTTGGTGAGAATCGATCGAGGGGTTGAATTTGATGAAATTTGCAATTTTACTTGATTTTTAATTCTATTCAAAATTTTTATACGATTTCTTCTATAAGGAAGCAATGTGCAATTTCCAAATTTGCGCACTTTTTTGTTTCCCTGTACGAAAGATCCTATTGATTCCATGTGAATCTAAAAGAAACCAATGGACTTTGAATTAGATTAATTATACCTGTTTAATCGAAAGGAAGTTTTGGTTTGTTTTGTTTTATTCGATGCCTAACTTGACACTCAATAATTTTTATTTTTATTTGCTCTGCGAAGAAAACTCCTATTGGATTGCAGTGAAACTAAAAGGAACCGACAGATTCTTAATTGGACTGAATATATTCGTTTAATCGTAGGAATATGAATTTCTGGCTGTCTTGCCAAGGATGTTCTATTGATTCTCAGTAAAACTAAAAGAAACGAATAGGCATTCATTTGGATGGATATAAATATAAATATAAATAGGAAGCAATAGGATCGACCGTATAATTCGTAGAGGGACACGAGCGCTACACTTTCAAAATTCTTTTTTTTTTTTTCATTTATCTTTGATAAATGTCATTAAATCTGAGAAAAAAATCGTTGAGTACTGAAAATATTTAAGAGAACAATCGAGTTTGATTAATAATCATTTTTAGACAAAGTAACATGAATCGCTTAATGTAAAAAAATATATATAAAAGATATTTATTGCCTTCTTGATCTTAGGAATCGATAATAAACTCATTGGTATGCTAGAAATTTGCCTTTCATGACCGGAAATAAATCTTGAAGCTATAAGAGGCTGTTCACCGTCTCCAATAAATCAGAACTAATCTTTATCCGACAAAAATAGTTTTCTCTACAAGGAAATTCCATAATCCTGATTACGTTTATCATTCCAACATATGCGTAGCTTCCTACAGGAATAACTTGAAACACCTGTTTTCTTATTGAAATAGGCAGTGATTTAGCTTCTGTAGACGCTTCTCCAAGCAGAATTGTCATTGCCTGTCTCATTATAAATTTTAATAGAGTTTCAATTGTATTTTTCATCAGGAACGATAGACATTTTATTTGTGTCTTTTGATTCAATTTTTACGACCTTTACTGCCTGTATAAACCTAGTCATGTCACCCCGGTCTACCCTGCCGCAGTAGTAGCGTGAATATGCGAGCGAGCGTTCCTCTTGGGAGACACAAGAGGCTAGCCACACCGAGAGACGAGGTTCACAGTCGCCAAACAGAGAAAGAGCGCGATCCTTGCGAGATAAATAGCGCGTGCTTCGAGAGGGCAGGAGAAGAATGCGCGCTGAGAAGTCAAAGAGGAAGACAGAGACCGAGAGAAAGATGAGGAACCTGGAGAACGAACTCTATATGCATATATACCCTATATATGTATATAGCTAACCTATATATATATATACATGTAGAACGACACTACCACCGTACTGCACTGTATACTCAGTATAAAGTGTACTGTAGTAGTTGGTGGGGAACAACTCCCGGCCCGATGATCTCTCGATTCTCTTGGCTCCTCTCTCCCTTTGCCCAATGGCGATGAGGGAGCCCCGAGATGCCACGGCCGCAGTCGCCACCACAGCTGGCTCGAATGCGATTCATCCGTGTCCGACGACGACGTGGCTACTCGCCTCCTGGTGTCGGTCAACAGCGCAGAATCAGCGTCACTATCGTCTTCCTCTACGCTTCGGGGATCACCGAACGATCGTGCCCCTCCACTCCCATCTAGAAATCGGAAATATCAGTCGACATGTGATTGTGAAAGGATGAGAGATCGTCCTCGTAGGCAAATGGATCGGTAAATAAAAAAAAAACAACAACGAGCACAGAAATAGCGATAAGAACTGCAATTAAGTATTTTGGTTTAGTGCGATTTAAATCTGGTTATGACATCAACAGATTTTTTTGCTTTTACCTCATTTTAATTCAAAATTTTTTCATCATTTTTCATGATATTATTTAAAACGTAGCAAATATTTTATTTTTTAAATTACATTTTTTTAATCGGTAATGTTATATATAACGTTTGAACGATTTGATTTATAATGTAGCTTATAAAAAATATTTACCATTGCACAGAGTGGATTTAGAGTGTGAAGAGAGTGCTCCGTTTCTCAGTGTGCATCACGGGAAATTTAATCGTTTCAAAGTTTCCTATCTGACGCGGTTGTAGACCTCTTGTTCGAGCGACCTCGTCGGGAATCCAATTTTCACGTCTTGCTCTGCTCGTCTCTGTTTCCGTTCGGTTTCTTCATTTTGTTCTTCTTCATTCTTCACTTTCACGTTGACGTCGCTTATCCGAATACCGCACTCGGTTATCATTTATTTTTCACGCCGCATTTCTTCGGCCTTCGATATCCAGGATCGCAGGGTGCCGGGATGATGACGACGGGAGAATCACAGAGGGGGAGAAGAGTCGATAGATAAAAAATGTATAGTGCATATAACGCCTGGAAACCTGTTCTCGCGAGCAAATGTTAATTGGTATTACCTATGGACTATAAGAAGCTTCGGACGCTCGTTTATTCTTCTGCGATACTTTCCAATTTACGTGTTTTGAAAATGTAGTAAAAATACGAAAGTGTCTGGAGCATTGTCTCTGGTCCTTTATAATTTGCTGCTACCACTTGGCTACGCATATTTATGCCAAAGAGAGCAAGGATAAAAAGCCAGGAGCGAAAGCCGGACAGTCCGGTTTATCATACGGGGTCGCTCAGGTACATTTTGGGGTCGACATTTCTGCCCCCTAATTTCCAACGTTCTCCGGTATCGAATCATTGTATATTCAGTCGTGCGACACTCGTGAATGTTTGCAGGCCTACCAAAAAGCCATACGCAGCAACAGGGGAGATCTGAGGGTCGCCATAGCTGAATCTAGCAAGCAATTGGCCCTTCAATCCGGACCCAGGATCCTCCAGCACACAACGAGGTCGAACAAGGTCGTCGACACGGAGAATACTCTAGAGCGAAGTGAGCTCAAACCTGACGGTCTCATTGTCACGGAAACTAAGAAAACTGTCGAGCACAAAGAAGTGAGTTATCTATTTTTTCAAAAGTGTAGATTTCGACACTCGGAGAATATTTTTAAACAAACTTCTACCTAGAAATCACCATTGAGTATGAAATTCTCATGTGAAAGAATTTTTTGGGATTATTACACGCTGCCAAAAATCGTAAAACGATTGTGTTTTGTGAAGAAAAACTTTTGCAAGAATAAAATAAACTTGATATCTTTGTTGTTTGCGATTATATTTTACAAATAAATTAGGAAAAAGTACTTTGCTTGTAATAAATTTTACCTCTTAGAAGGTAATTGATGCTTTGAATCTGTTAATGTTTCGCATAGTTACTTAGAGTTATCTCAAACGTGAACGTCGGTATATTTTTACTAGTTGAAAAGACAGTCTAAAGGATTGTAATCATCAAGTGAAATAAGGCTTACTTTCCAGCTTTTTAAATATACCTCACAAACTAAAAGAGGTGGAGAGAGTGAATAAACGTCGATTCACCTTCTTGCACTGAATTGTATACAATAGTTTAAATAACTTGAAAGTATAACGTGTTTTCATTTCTCCGGAGAGCCCACAGAGCAAATCGATGGTAGTATGCCTTTCATTGATATGAATTATTCATTAACTTTGTCCAAAATGAAATTAAAAAAAGTAATGAATACATTTATAACAATTATAATAAATCCATCGATACGATAATTAATAAATGGTAAAGTCTATATAATTGAAAGATTTCGACAACGAATCGAGAATACGATTCACAAAGTCTACGTCATACGACAGAGTAATAATATTCCTTATTTTTCTTTACGACTCCTTTCTATCTTAACGTTGGATCCTGGCAGATCAAGGACGACGAGGTACCGGACGACGGGACTGGTGGCACGCAGTTGGATGACGCCCCTTTGGAAACAAGAAAAGAGAGCTCTCAGAGATTCCTGAAGACACGAGACGAAGACGTGGTGGACTACGTATCCGGTGGCGAGAAGGTCGCTCGAGAGATGCGTTACGTCTCCGAGACCACCGAGGGTGAACGTATCGGTGATTGGCCACCACCTCCGACTACAATGCGCACCACCCGTCTTCACAAACACGGATTTCCGGGCGATGCCCCACCAGCCAGCAGAAAAGATGCTGTTACGAAGAAACCCTTGGATCTTGAGGAGGAGGACGAGGCGAGAAAATTTGAAACTTCCAAGTGGCTCGAGAGTCACTTTGGTAGTGAATCAAGATCGTCCCACGGGTCGATCGAGGCCGATGATCTTCCTGTGCAGACCGGTACCAACACCAGCTTCATTAATGTCACTATGAAGTCGTGCACACCGGCGAGAGAGAGAGAATACGCGAGCGCGAATTCTAGTCGACATCAGCAACGTTGTACCAGCGGAAGAGACTCCTCCTCGCCTTCCGGATACTTTCATGGTATCAGCGAATGGTCCGAAAGATATCAAACAGCTGGTATGAGATTTATTGATATACGAATCCTGGTTAACGGAATGTCGTGTTTCCATCTATATTGTCTTTGCCGATTTTATAACTTTGCGAATATTTAATTACTCTTATAATTCATCTGTCATGATCAAACATAGATTATAAGTTATACTTGTAATATATTTTTTAGTATAAATTTTTAGTGTTCAGTTTTGTCATTCGGTGATTAATGTCAAACTCCTTATACTTGTTGTGGCGGGACGAAATATGCATGAGTGCGATAAAGATAGAACCAGTGCGTAATGCGCGTAAGTGTGCGTAAGTGTTGAAGTTTTGCCTCGTCTTAAGGTTGGGCGACACGACTTGCGTCGTTCACGTCTCTTATTTAAAAGATTAATTGTTGCGCACAAATTCGCGATGGGAAAAATCTTCTACCTCTCTCGCACGTATTTCGATGTGAGAGAGACAGGCGACATGCGGTACATGGTCTTTAATTAAAAAAATAATAACTTTTACTTTAAATGATTAGAAAAAAATCCGTTACGAGTAAAGTAATTAAGTTAATTGCACTTGTTCAGAATATTTACTTCCAGAATAGTAATAAATGGGAATAAATAATTCTACAAATATCTTAAGATTCGTAAACTTGTGACCCCATTTGATGTTATACTCTTTTTCTATAGATAAGCAAAATAATCACGTGAGAGCTGTCTCTCCATCGCACTACGTAATTGAAACGACGAGAAGTAACGGATACAAACAAGACAGTCCAAGGAATGTGGTCGAGCCATCGAGGGTTCAGAAGGAATCGACATACGCGAGAACTTACGAAGCGACTCGTCGCCAGCCACAGTTGGAACAAGAACACAGAAAAACGCGACATGAACATCGTCTGCGGGATGATCCTCCTTCGCCGCCACTTCGGCGTAGAGTTCGAGAACAGGTATCGTAATTTATTGTATCTTGCTTCTTCATCGAGAAAACTTTGTTATCATGTCCAGTTGTGTGTGTGTGCGCGCGCGCGCGTGTTTTTTTGTGTGTGTTTCAAGTTTTCGAAAAATTGAATCTTATATATCTCAAGGATTACTCGACCGATTGAACTGAAATTGAGCAAACACGTACGTGAAGCAAAAATGTTCCTTTGTTTTGTATGATTTCCGTCAAAATTAACACATAGTTTTGAATATTGAATGAGGACAATTTGATTTTTCGAAATATGTCTGTGAATACTCTAGCTGCCGCAAATTGTAGCTATCTAGGTAAATAGTTCTTCATGATTGGATTAATGTTTTAGATATGTTTGATATTGAATTTATTCCAAATCGATAATCCGGTTTGAATTTCATAGAACTTTATTTATTTTGAAAAATTGACATTATCACTTTAACTCACTTCAACTTTGATCTATTGTTAAATTTTCTACGAGAGCAAAGTTATATTCAGCGGTGCTAGATATTAAATTTGGGAAAGAACAGTAGAAGAGTTGGGATTTAATAGCAATTAAATTTCTTGAACTTTTTTAACCACTTCTATATACGAAAAATTTTACCAACTAACCTTTATTTTAGTATCAAATTTTGTGAAAATCGACCAAGACGTTTGATTTTATAGAATACTAGCAGAATCGCCTGGAGTTACTCGTTATAAATTGGTGTTAATTCACTATATAAATTATTTTTTAATCAAACGATAACATAGAATTTTTTATGGCATGAACCTACTATTTTATTTCTCGCTATTGGGTTTACAACGTTTGTTAATGTATCGAAGCAATGAGATCTGAGGATATTTTGAATTTTTCAATTTTCTTACCACTCAAATTTCGTTATATTTCAGTTTCTATAATTGTATTGGAACAAAAATGCAAAGTAGAAGTTTGCACGTTGCTTCCTCATTGTTTTCTATTTATCGCACAGATTTCTCTATGAGAAAGCCAACATTGTTTTTGATAGAGGTGGTTTTGCAGAAAATGGATAATAATGAGGAAAGAATATGCAAGAATCTACTTGGCATGCTTGTTCTTGCATACTCGTAGAGAAAATAATGTGTACTTTTTTTTTCGAGATTTTGATGTCTGAGAACTTAAAATGTTCCAAAACGTCGAGAAATCATATTTAGAAAAAAATGTACGTGCGTACATATGTGACAAGCATGGAAAATTGAAATAGCCGTATCTCGAGAATGGGCAGATCGATTTTCTTGAAATGTTGAACACGAGTCGGAATTATGAGTTTTCGTAACTTTTCGCAAAATATCTATCTTCGCTCTAAGTTTCGTAAATTTTCATCTATCTAACTGAAACTTTGTATACAAATTGGTTATAAGACAAGGATACTTGGTTTTGAATTCACTGAGAATCGATCGAGGGCTTAAACTTAAAATTTGCAATTTTACTTAATTTTCAATTCTATTGAAAGATTTAATATCACTTGTCATTATGACGGAGTCAGAGCTGAGATGACCATTACCCGTAGAAGAGAATCTGTGGGTCGGCGAGAATCATGAGGAAGGAATGTGCAAATGTCGAATTCGCGCGCTTTTAAAAAATTAATTTCCACTTATGACAAAGCTTTCTCTGTGAGGATACCAAAATTGATCAATATACTTCCTCATAGAGGCGACTTAGACAAAGGTGGAAAGTAATTAGGAAGCAACGCTCAAAATACTACTTATTGTTAGTATCCTTGCTTTTTATATTTTGCTTCCTCGTAGATGAAGCTTTGTTTTAATGAAATAATTTTTTTTCGAGATCTTCATGTCTGAATACTCAAAATTGATTAGAATCACGTTCGAAAAAAGTGATTTAGAAAAAAACTCTATAACTCTGTTCTTGACACGCAAGTAAAACTAAAAATATTGACCTTAATTTTTAATATGAAACTTTTTAATTTATGTTTGTGTTAGTCGTCGTTATCATCGTCGTCGTTTTTAAAAACTAGGATCCAAAGTAGAACCTCGTACATTGTGTCCTCATAATTTACCAATTGTCACCAAATTTCCTCTATGATGAAGCCAACATACTTTCTCAGTCATTCAGGTGAAAGGTCGTCGTACATCTGTTTACTATATGTTACGGAATTCCTCGCCCTATCGTCAATTGTATTTAGAATCACAACGAAAAAACATGATGGTACTGTGCCTACGAACAAGATCGAAATTTAAAGAAAGCTTGAATATTTTTCAAGGTAGCTTTGTGCAAAAATTGACAATAATGAGCAAGCAATGTGCAAGATTCTACTTTGGATCATTTTTTTTATATATAATGAAAAGAAGATTTCAAATTAAATGGTCCAGATATCGACGAGGTCTGAAGAAAAGAATTCGTACAATGAACTACCCGTTCGTACAGCGAGTCCCGTTAACGTGGTACAAAGAACGTGGGAAAATCGTAGCAAGGACGTTCAACAAGTTTCCGGCGTTGAGAGAGCCGAAGCTCGACGTTACAGTCCTCAACACAAAACACCGCCGAGATCTCGATCGCCTTCTCCTGTACAGAAAATCATACAACCCAGCCGAAGAGAAAAGAAAAGCGTCGTTGAGAACTTGGAAAAAGGCAGTTCAACTAAAAGTAACGAGGATTTTTTTTTATTACAAATTTCTATACTTTTATGTAGTGGACAGTTGGAAATTAATCCACAATTCAATAAATCTCCATACTGAAAAGCGGTGTTCATTCGACAATTATTTTACTTTTTTTTTGTATCCAAAAGGTTGATGAAAAAAATCACGTGCATGTGTGCTACATTTTACTATTAACGTACTCGTCAATTATTTATTCAGACGATACTAATGTCTTACAGAAATTTGTAATTAAAAATAACGAATTTATCAATTTTATTTTATTTTATTTTATTTTTTGAAAATTAGTTTATTGAAATAATTTAAAAATAATTTTCTTTGTTCATATGAAATCATTTTCCGTCGAGCAGATCCAGGCCAAACGAAGTACAAGATTGGCGAGTCATTCAGAAAACTGGTGGGTAAACTGCGTTCGGCATCTTCGGAGCGAAAGAACAAACGTCCAGGAAGCAGTTCGACCTCTCAGCTCACGCAGACGGACGATGATTCAACATATCGCCAGTACAACGTGATTGACAGAAACATTCCCCTTGTGACGGAGGATGACGCGGAAGACAAACCACCCGAACGGCCACCTCGCTCACCAAGAAATTCCATGACTCCCCTTGTTAAAACCGTCAAGGCATCGAAAACAAACGGTTTCTCGGTTCACGAACCCACCGCGTATCATCGAAACGGATCTTCGACACCTGTTCACAGGTATTATGTGGGCGAGGATCCGTATGCGGTAAACAGCCGCGAGAGTTACAGCCGCGAAAAGGTTTACAGAGAGGCGAGCAGCAAACCTCACGGGAGATCGCGAGGTCCGAGCCGAAGTGGTATCGAACGAGACTACAGGTATAATTAATTAATAACAAACGTCATCAATAAGGTGGGTGTCCCTTAGCTGTTCGCACATTTAGCTAAACCGGGGTTCAACAAAGTCTTATAAAGTTGAGAGTAAATGTAAATTTTAACCACTTATAACAGTTTAAAAAAAACAGTTGAAAGTATTTTTGTATATTGATCCAAAGTATGTTATTTTTACTAAATGAAATATATTTTTCTTGGCGCTATTTTTATGTTCGTTCAGTTCCTGGATTTTTAACAGTTTTTTAGCGATCAATTAAACTCACGATATTGAACTGCACATATTTCTGAGTTAAGATCGTTGTTGTTAACAATGGGAGAGGGGGAGGGAGTGGGGTAACGGAAGAGGGTTTGCGCTAAACGCATTAGAACTAGGAAGACATACAAGTCGAAAGTCATTAGTTTGTTCAACTTTCCACGTAAGAATGTATAACTTTGAGCACACTTTTGCCCTTAAATTGCATCACTACGATCATACTTTGCATAAAAACAAAACCAGAGGATTAATAAATTTTGTAACATTTTTTTCCTGCATACTAGCTGAGTTCCAAGGCAATTTAGCCGAAACTAGTTTTGCTACAAATATCCTTAACTTAATTTGGAAATATTAAATTAAATATTTAAAGTTAAAAAAGAGTTTTTTACATTAAATCGATAATCAAAGCTGTTATTTTTTTTACTTTAAATAGTCAACGAGTAAATATTTTATTAAATAAACATAAAAAATTTTACATCTTTTTCTTCTATTTTATAAATTCTTAAACATGTTTCGGAGATCTAAGTTTATTAAAAAATGAGAATTTAAATTAAAAAAATGTTTTGTATATGCTTTCAAAGAGAAAAATACGCAAATAAAGCTGTATGTAGATTTACAATTGTATCTTCGATGTTTAGAAAAATGAATAACGACAAACTAAAAGAAAATCAGTTTAATTTAAGTTGGTATCACAATATTGCTGTATTTCTAATCGTAACTTACGAAATCGAGTTAAGGCTAAGAGAGAATTCATAAAAATATTTTTAAATAATCGGGACATCCACCTTTAATATATAGTCCGTCCGCATGCGACCTATTTCTTTCATAAATTGTTTATACAACGAGACGCGATTTTAGCGTAGAGTCGAACTCGCTCGGCCGATTCAGCAAGTCCACGAGCCGATTGACAAACGAGTACGAGCGCGACGATCAATTCCGGAGCACGCAGACCCTGCCCCGAAAGCTACATTCCGTTGGTCACACGACGAGAACGTCCCAACCGGCTTCCCGCCGTCCACCCGGCGTTTCGAGTATCATGAATCACGTGAAACAATCGCAAACCTCCCTGTGTACTGGTAGCAGACCCACGCAATCCCGACAGTACGGAAGTATGATCAACATCTCGATTAAAAATGCGGTAACGTCCCAAAAGCCTAGCCCTGTGCCGCTGAGCAGTTTGCAAGGCCCCGCAAAACCCGAACGCACTTACAAGTCTTCGCTCTCGAGAAGCAAGAGCTTCAATGTCGAAGCCAGTAGAAACGGTACCGATAATCCCTCGCCCAGCATTCCATACAAATCAAATTTGCAACTTAATCGACTGGACGAGACACCGCCTCTTAAGAGTCCCGGTATTCTCGCGAGCATCAGTCGCAGTAACAGGGATATTTTCAAGGAAAGCAAACACGAGTACTGAATTACTCATTACACGATTTCCCCAACGAGGTAGAGAATATCGTTATTTTTTTTTTATTCAATACTTTTAATTTTATACTTTCGTGTCATCCTCACAGCTTTTCAGACGAACGGATTATACCCCCTGAAAGGACACTAAATCTAAAATCCGATGATTCGCGTTCCAGTGAATACTGTTTATTTCTTACTGACGATGGGTATATCGATTTTTTTCATTGCGGAGGGGAACACTAGTTAAAAAATTTTTTCCTGCTTGATGTATAGGCCAAAACATTTTTTCTTTCAAAATTAGAACCAATATTTAATAATAAATTGACGCCTCTAACTTTGTAGAACGGGCTCGAGTCGACTGTTGACTCGCACAACTCTCTGGTAACTTTTCATTGAGTTGTAGTTGTGGAAAATAAATAGTTTTGGATCAATTATTAGTCGTTTGATAAAGTTGAATCAATTGTTTGGTTCTAACTTTATAGAACGGGCTCGAGTCGACTGTTGATTCGCACAACTCTTTGGTAACTTTTCGTTGAGTTGTAGTTGTGGAAAATAAATAGTTTTGGATCAATTATTAGTCGTTTGATAAAGTTGAACTAATTGTTGGCTTCCTGAATTCAACTATTCATTAACGTAATACCAAGCGGTTTATTTTTGGTTCATTCCCAGTAGCTTGATCACAATTCAACCAAAAATCAACAGTAATTAAGCTTTTTTTTAACTGTAATCAAAGATCGTTAAATTGCGTTCAAGTTTATACAACAAAAAACGACCGAGCTGACCTTTCGTTGGTCCTTAACTTTTAATTGAACAGGTTACGTGAGTGAACCAACAGTTTTCATTGAATAAATTTATTAAAATTCGTCATGTCTAATATTGCTTAACGAATTTTCGTTCCTCAAAAGTGGTTCATTTATATTTTCTAATAATTGTAACTGTGTTTACGGAAAATTGTTCACACGATTTTTTTCAATAATGCTCAAACTAAAAAAAATAAATTTTTAGTTAACGTTAGCAAACTGTTGACAGTGGCTCAGTTTTTGACGAATGTACCTCTACTATAGTCGGCTAACCCCATAATTCGATAAACAGTCAATGGATATAGTCAAAAACCGTTGTTGAAAACTGATACACTCATCCGTCCATGTTTATTCTCATAATTTTATACAAGTAGAGCGAGAGGTATGTTTCATACTTTCAGAACCTGGGACGTTTTCATTAACGTATTCCCTTGAGTATCGATATATCAATATTGACGGATATATTTGTCGATATATGCATCAATGACACACAAGGGGTTAATGTTACTATTTATTTGAAGTAACAAAACTTAATTCAAAGCATCGACGAAAGAATGATTAGACGTTGACATTAAAATGGTCCGCTATGTTCTCCACATTCGTGATAAAAGAAATTTATTTTACAACCATCGTGAACATACGAATTAATGAAAAAATAAAATAAAACAAACAATTAGTCACTGGGACGCGATTGGTCTATAGGTAAACGCAAAAAGGGTTGACCAACTCGCATATTTTTACCCAACGCATACGTAATAAGGTTTTTCTTTGACCTCCTCTACCTTCCCCAACCCCCAAAACAACTTTGACTCGCGTCCAACGTTCAGTGACGTATAATTTCATTTTTGTTACATATAAGTTGCATGTCTGTCGTTTAACTAATTCCATGAAATAAAGATTATTTACGTACTTACCTGAATCTGAGTGTCCGTAGAACTTTTTTGTAGTAAGGGCTGCTAATTACGCACAGTAAATTCATCCACAAACGTTTTCACTTTTTTTTATACATCATTTACATTGAGTTTAAAATGTTAAAAGGATTTTGTACATATTTTTGAAGGTGAAAATTCGAGAATCAGCGACTCAACGGCTAGACGTTAAGGTTCAGTGTCTCTTCCTCTTCGAGGATACGAGAGGTCGCGACACGATTCTCAATTTACGGATAGCTAGGATTAATATTATCGCGTTAATCGCGTAGGTGCTGACGCATACAACGCAGATATCGCTCAACAAGTAGAGCACGTAGGCCAGGTAAATCGAGCTAACGTTCGATAGTGTTGCAAGGATGATCAAGATCACAGCGTGAGAGTAGCGATTGAAGACACCTGAAAAACGAGCAGAATTTGTTTACAGTAAGGAAGTTGCGAATGACATCGCGACAGCTTAAGTATACGGCAAACTTATTTGAGCATCGAATCATGCTTATCTGGAAGATAACGCCGAATCGGTATTTCACGTACTGGTGATAGCGATAATGCTGTAGAATATTAGTCCGTAAATGCTGTTGGGGACACAGAAGAAGGAGTCCCGTGGGATGAGGCCGAATCCTTTTCCGTATCTGCAATGCGTCACACACACGTCAACATATAATAACAGCACAAAGCATATCTGAATTATTGATAAGATAATAATAATCGTAATATTCAAAACGACGATGTTTACTGCTACTAATATATGTTACGACATAAATCGACGTTTTCTTGAGAACGCTATTGGCTTCAGACAGTAAGCAAATGAGATAGCCGTCTCGGTGCACCGTTCTGAACAAATTGTTTAAACATGGGAGAAAGGGGTCGAACAACGCATTTACTTCAAGGCGTACCTCAAGTTGTTTTAATGCCTGAAGTCAACACTGCTTGAAAACGTACAGCTGCAGAGAAGTTTCTTATGCATAACTAGTAATAATTAAACTTTCAAATTTTTCTCTGAAAAACATCATAATCGTTATCACAGAATAAAAGAATTTCTTCGCGTAAAAATACATTTATTATTTATTCAAATTTAACGACAAGCCCTTTAAATCAACGCACATATTCATCATTGACAACTAACAAATACTTCATTGAAAAAAATATATTTTTACTATTAATTATAATTGTTATTTATGAAAAAAAAACCAAGTTTATTGAAGCTGTGAAAAAGTTATTGCGTACTTAATAATTGACACGCAAGGCATATGCCCTCATTACTTGCGTTAAATATATTATCATCTGCAAAGAATATATATCATATTAAAAGTTCAAATTCGTATCTTCCATATGGAAGATATAACGAGAAACCCTCGTTACTTGCTTCGAATATATTATCGTCTGCAAAAAATATAAATCATATCAAAAGTTCAAATTCATATCTTCTAAATTGAAGATACTAATTGAAGATTCTAGATTGAAGAATTTGAATTTAAGAGATCGTTCTAGTCTAGAAATTTAGACTAAGTCATTTTTATTTTTTTCATTTTTTGAGAGTATGAACCTTCGAGAATACTTTTAAATTTTGGACGCGAAATTCCAAATATTCTGACTTTTACAGCTTTTCATTGGAAAAATTGCGCGGGCACCACGCTGCGCTGCCAATTCTGCTGCTCCGTTCGTCGCTTCAGGGACAGATATCTTCCGTATAGAAGATACGAATTAAAAATTCAAATTCGTATTTTCTATGTACCTAGAAGATACGAATACGAACTTTTGTCATGATTTATATTTTTCGCAGAAGCTCAATCTTGGTCCATGAAATTTTTTCTTTTAAATATTGACCATCATCTTTTAGCGATACGGAGTAAATATAGCGTAATATTATAGATAGCATCGATGCCACGTAACTTGGCTTTTATATGATAACGATTGAACTCTTCTTTGACAAAATTACGATATCGCGTTGATATGGCAATAATTAGAAAACTTATAATTCAAAAATTACTCTCCGACATTCGGTAACTTGTCATAATTACGGTTAAAAATTTTCGATGAAAAAAATATCTCATATGAAAAAAAATCATTAAATTTTTTAACGAACAAATTAGCTCGAAATGATTTATTTTAGTATCTTAATATTAATATATAAACAATATGGAGCACGAAAATTTGAATTTGTCTTCTTACTTATTGTGCACAACGATATGCAACTTATTCACCGAAATAAAAGTATTATTATTGCTATTATTATAGTAAAAATATTGAAAGTACATAGTCAATGATTATTACTGACATGGTTAATGGATGATAAACGTACGTTATCGGACAATAATTCAGTTGCAATTGTATTCGATTGATGAAACGCATGTACATACACGCAATTTCCGGTTAGATTTAATGATAAGAACGCGCGCGCACGATATCAAGATTATAGTGAAAGATTACAAAGTGGTTTTGTCTTTCCGTCTTGATCTATCGAGCATGTAACATGAAACTCGGATACTCACTCGGACATGAAGGCTTTCGTGCAGCTGAAATGTTCGCTTATGTCGCACATCGCCTCGTACGACTCGTCCTGATGTTTAGCAACCTCGACGACCCAGGCATAGTAGGAAAGCGCTAGGCCTACTACGCACGAGGTCACGATTCCAGTATTGACCTTGTGCACTCTATTACCTGGACTCGACATTGCGACAACGATCAACCGTACAACAGACGTTGATGCGTTCGAAAAACGTGTTCGACTCGCGATGAACCGGCGTGACTGATAGCAAAATAATGTCTGCTCTGGAACACGTAGACATTTAGCTTCGCACTCTCTGTATCGAACTCCCTCGGTCGACTCTGCGTCCGCGCAATTACCACGCGCATCCTCTCCGCGTGATAAATATTCGGGCATTCAGCTATTTTCGTACTTATCGTTATAATAATTGGTATGCATTTTTTTTTAGTATGCGTATCGTCGACTCAATGTTCTTGTTCCACAGAATAATTGAACATTTCATTCCCTTGACCAGTAAAAAATATACAAACTGGTTAGGAAACATGGATACTTGGTCTTGAATTTGGTGAGAATCGATTAAGCGGTTTAAACCTTATAAAATATGCAATTTTACCAAATTTTTTATTTTATTGAAAATTTTTATACCACTTTCTCTATGAGGACGCCAGACTTAAAATAACCATACCCCGAAAAAGAAAATCTGTTGGTTGGCGAAATTTACGAGGAAACAATGTGTCAAATTCAAATTTACCGGCCTTGTTTTTATTCTGTTGTCGCACAAAATCTACATAAATAATTTAGGGTAGATGTACCGTGTATGACGCCTGTACCATTTGTAGCCATCCTAAGTATTTAATAAAATGTGAATCACTTATCCAAAGTTATTCAGTATTTATATAAATAGAATTTGTCAGTGCTTTCTATAATAGAATTTTTGCGCTCAACGATGTAAAAATTCGTTTAAAAAACTTATAAACACAACTGGCATGGCGGTAGTGCAATTCGTAGCTATTTTCCCTTATTTTGTCATTTCTCGGAGTAACTTTGGTGCTTTAATTGTGAGATTACTTATTTCTATAACCATGTTCGTGGCCATCACCGATACATCTACACCTTTCTCTTTAAGACGGCAACATAGTTAAACATTATTGCAAGACAAATCTTAAAGACAAATTGGCCATTTTTTACCTTCGTGCAGCTGATTTTTTCGATTTTTAACACTGATGTGTATTTCATGTCATGTTATAGTTTTAAAAAAATGTAAAAAATCGTCCAATAATCCTCGTTTAAATCACATGATATACTGAGTTACCACGAGTGCGAGAGAGAGAAATGAATTTTTGTCAATTTTTTTTAATGGCTGCTGTATGTTTTTCAAGGAAAGCCTTTCCCTCTGCTGAAATTATCGATAAAGAGAGTAATAAATATTCTATTGCATAGAAACTTTTAGTACCTTTAAAAAAAATGTATCATAATTTTTGTTATCTATCGCTGTATGTCATATTATTTTTTACTACAAGGTGATGTACGACCCCTCGGTCGGTAATAAAAACTTTAATGCAAATTTCTCTCCACTATAATTAATCTTTTGGATAAAAGAGAAGAACTGCGGCTTATGATTCTGCAGTTTATCGTTTTCGTATTTTATTCAAAAAATCAACCGTGGCAAAGAAATTCGGAATGGGAAAACTCTGCTACAATCCACTCCCTCTAACTCAAGGCAGTCGGGACCCCGGATTTCCGTGCTACTAGAGAGTGTCCTATTAGAGAGAACCCCCACTGCCGCTGTTTGAGGCGCAAATTTTAAGGTTAAATACGGAGTCTGGCAGGAGTACGAGTGAGCGCGCGACTTGTAAATAGAAGCCAGTGGGAGTAACGACCGTTTGCGCTTTTCTTACAGAGAATCGAGGGGAAATGTTCTACTAGAGAGCGTTGAGTTAGAGGGAGTGTACTGTATCTCTGTTGCCTATATAGCGATCTGAGAGAGACAGATGACATGTAGCACATCGTCTTCGGATGATGACCCTTCGGTCGATAACAAAAACTATAATGTAAATTTCTTTTTAACACACGTGCTTTGAAAATAGCTCAATTTTGACCCGTTTCCATGGTAGAAAGCGAGTCATTTTTGTTTTGCAATCAGCTGTTTACATTCCTCCCCTGTTTTTATGTTCCTTCATTCTAATATTATGATTATTTCATTCCTTCACTGTTATTCTTCTGTTTTTCTGTCAAGAATTTCCATGTGACAGGAATGAACACAACTGTTTTGTTTACGTCAACTGCTAACCTAGCAGACGCGATGGTGTAATGATGTGACGTGGGAAAACGATGATTAATTGTCGAAAATTGAGCTATTTCTCGCACTCATGTCAAAAAGCACTGTACGCAACTCTTTCAGAATGTCCAACATTCTGAAAGAGTTGCGTACTGTACTATTGTCAGATTGGGCCTTTCGCCTGAAAGAGAAGAACGGTGAACTGCGTTCCACAATTCTACAATCAACCGCTCTCGTCTTTTATCCGAAAACTCAACCGTGGCGAAGGAATTCGCGATGGGAAAATTCTGCTATCTCTCTTGCCCATATGACGATCTGAGAAAAACAGACGCGTGTAGCACATCGTCTCAAGGTGATGCGGAGCATGAATAAGTGCAAGAGAGATAACAGAATTTTCCCATCGTGAATTTCTCCGTCACTGTTGATCAGTCGGATAAAAGACAAGAACAGCGCCCTGCGTCCATCAATTCTGCAGGGCAACGTTCTCGTCCTTTATCCGACGGTTAGTTCGGGGCGGAAAAACTTTAATTAAAAAGATCAATTTTGTCTCTATCGCACTCATATATATTTCATATCGTCTTAAGTCTTCGCCCATCAACAAATATGAACAAATATCTTATTGTCAGAAGCGAACGGCTTTGCCTAATTTTGTTTTCAACTTTGATACACACGCAGGTTTTTAATGAAATCATTTTTATAGCAAGTTACATTACAATGTCATTCCGGTATTTTATTTTCGATCAAATTTGGTAGCTTAAGGATGATTGCTGCTCAAACCATGATGAGGATGGGCCGCACAGGTGTGGGTTACTAGGCGGGCAGCGTGCGAGAGAGAGGTCTTTATCCCGAACCTACATTATCGTACATACCGAGCTGCATTAATTAAAAATATTTCTTTATATTTATGTGGACATTAACATAAGGTATTCGTAAAAAATCTTCCCAAAGATATAAAGAATTATTTGGTTCCATTTTCATAGAATTGTTAACATTTTTGGTATCGTTTGTTGAAAGTTGCATTGGATATCGTATGAGCTTTGCCGTGTCGACTGTGTATTAGAGTGCAATTTCAATAATTACGTGACAACGATGCCAACGATTGACTTGAAATGTATAAAAGCGTGATTCCCATAGACGATTTTACTTCAAAAATATAAACTAATTCCGTTTATTTTGACTTGAGTAACTATTCTTCTGAGCTCGGGACGGGCGAGGGACAGAGCGTCTCATCACCGTAAGGTGAGGCTCGATACCGACAGGTCACCTCAAAACTTTCAACACTTTTTTCTCGAACCCAGATTTTCGTACGGACGTCACATGAGTGGGGCTCACTGCGTAAATGTGGATTTTCGTTCAACGAACGATGGTCTAAGCCGGATAGGTAAAAGCAGAGAAACGTCGGTTCGATTTATACTTAGCGTTTGTTCGACCAGAAATCTTAAACTCTCGCGCAACGATGTTTAGTCATTATGATGATCAAAGCGAATCGGAGCGTGTCGAGGTGTATCGATAAATTTAATGGAATATTTCTAGTCTCGAAGAGGAAAAGTTTATTCGTTTACCATTTGTACAGCGTTAATAAATTTTATTATCATGTTTTCACGTTTTTTTTTCCATTTAAATACGATTAACTTGAGTACCAGCATTTTTACTACAAAATGAAGTGCTTAAGCCAAGATTACATTACACTTCCGTCCCCACACAGTGGGGGCCTTTCTTGTTAAATAATCAAACTCTCGCACTATCTTACATTCACACTGCTCTGACACCTTCTGATTCTCCTCTCCTCCTCGCTATCCCTTACATATTAAATTTTACGAATTAAAAAAATGCGTTTTTTTTTATTATTGTGTCTCGTCTTAAATTCTATAAACGTTTAGCAAAGTTAATGAGATTAAGCCGAGTGTCCGAATTACTGACGCATAAATGTTTACCATCGATTTGCTTATGCAGATAAACGTTTAAACAGGTCGTTTAGGTACCAAAATGTGATTATTTCAGCTTGCGGTCAATAACATTTGGAACACTCGTCTTACTAGAGTAATAGATGAATACATTATAATAGATGATTGACATTTACACTGTAAACTATTCATCAAGAACGCTACTCATCTGGCTTTATTAAAAAATTCTGAGTAGTTAAGAGAATAATGTCGACGTGGTCATATCGGGGATGAATGATGTCCGATTGTTTTGGGGAAATCGCGACAGCCTTTCGGAGAGTTTGAAATAAATCACGCGCATCTGGGAGAAGCCAGATTCGAACTAGAGGTACAGAAACTTTGGGATGTATGAGAAAATAATATTCATACTTATTCTTGATATTGATTTCCTTGGAATATTAGGAATCAATTTTCGTTGGGGTAACATGTGAAGGAAGGGGAAGGGGAACGTGATTTGTAATCGGATTTTTTTTACTGGTGTTGAGGATCGATTTTATTCCTGTGGCGCCATGGCTCTCGCCTGAGCTCTGACCCTCTTCTCGTACTCTAAACGATTTTGACTGTAAAGAAAAGTTTTATTACAGCAAAAAAAATAATAAATTGAGTTAATTACAAAATGCAAACAATGAAAATGGAATTTTTTAAATAGTCAAATTACCAGTATATGGTATACGCTTCTGCTTGTGCCGGATCTTTGACGTTGGGTTCGTTGAGCAGGTCCTGAATACCCAGGAGAATTTGCTTGATCGTTATGGCGGGTCTCCAGTCCTTTTCTTCGTCCAGAAGCGATAGACAGACGGTACCCGAGGGATAGACATTTGGATGGAATAGCGGAGGCTCGAATTTGCACTTTGGTGGACTCGAGGGGTAATCATCCTTGAAGATCATTCGCAGTTTGTAGAGGCCGCCTTCCCAAGGTGTCTAAAAAAATATATTTTAAAGCTTAATTAAGGACATGCGAAACACCCACCAAATACATTATGTCTATTGCGTATCGACCAACAATATTTTTATACTGATTTAACGAATCTATTTGCAATTACAGAATGTTTTAGCAATTTGTGGAAAAAATACAGATGGAATAGTTTTATGACTCATTCTTAAGGGGGCCTCCTAGTCATCTTGAAATAATGAAAAGGAAATTAGGTTTCGATTGCATATATGAAATTTAGAAACTTGTTAAAAAATACCAATTGACAAAAACAAAAACATGTAACATTTTCATTAAATAAATATATTTTTTCATGTTTTGCATGAGATAAGGTTTAAGCTGCACTAAAGGACCAAATTGTCATTGCAAGGTCTTATACTCTTTGTTAAAAGACTCTGTTGTTTCTTGATACAGGAATTTTCATTTGAAGCGCAGGTGGAGAAGTAAGAGAAAATTTGGTAAAAAAAAAGTCTACGTGGATATGAATTTACTACAATAGCAATTCCTATACTCAAACCATAGAGTCTTCTTTCAAGGAGACTGACACATTGGAAAACTAGTTTGCTCCATCAGTGCAACTTGAATCATATAACAAGTTGAAAATGAAAAAAAAAATATATATTTGAGCCGATACACTAGGCTACAAAGAAATATTTCACTTATGAAAATGTGCCATTCCTTGAGTTTGCTTGAGCTATTTTTTATAAATTGAATTACAAGATTTCTTATGTGTAATTGCAACGCAATTTCAATGTTATCATTTTTAGATGACTCAGGCTTCTTAATAAACTATACACGCTTGTCACATGAGTGCTGCATTCTATAAATTGTTTTTACAAACTTTTATAGACAAATCAACAGTAATGCGCACTGACTCGTAATACAGTATGTGTTCCTTAGCACAGAAAAATAATACCAATCTCTTAATAAATAGATTAATGCTAATTACTGAAATTATGCATTATCGTTTCAATTTTTTTAAAGAATAATCCAATTTTTATATTCTATGGCTCTTTGGTTTGTTAAAAGATGTTTCATTAATCAGCAGATCGTTACTATAGATGGAATCCTTGGATTATCGTGTATAAATATAAAAAAATCTTACTATATATAATGCAAACATCAAAAACCATATCAAGAATGTAAAGAATTACTGAAAATGGATGCAAATAATTTTTTACTCCTTTGGTAAGATTTTATACAAAGGCAGAAATGGTTCGTCAACGTAATCGTGTCATAGGGCTTTCTCTCGCAAGTTGCCCGCTCGGTACCCTACACGCTAGTCGACCTTTTCGAGAAAATCCCCGCCAGAATGACAATAGCCGCCCCCCTTAACACTAAACCTACCAGTACCGGTCAAATTGACCGTTTTCAAACTTTTATAAGATGTACACACTTTAAACGTTATAATACCGTTATCGAACTATATGACAATTCTTAGAATATGCATATAATATTTTTTTCACTCTGCACTTCTAGTTATTTTTTCTCTTTTCCAAGAAAAATTTATCATGTGTCCTACCTACCGCGTCAGTCAATATGACCGACCGTCGGTATGAGACAATACTTTGGTGTAAATGTGGCAGATCAGATGGCAAGGAAATACAGTGTAAAGTCGAAAAGTAGTAGGTGGCCACTTCAGGTATTTTTCAACATTTTGGACCTAGCTGGAATAACTGCCTGGGTTTTGTACAAAGAAACGACAGGTGAAAATATTTCGAGGCAGGAATTTCTATTCCAGTTAGCTTCAGAGCTCGGCGAAACGTATGAAAAATCTCGAGAAAAAATACTTTTACCAACAGCGCCCATAAGTTCAGATTTGAAAAACTTGTCAAATAAGATTTTGTAAAGATTATAAAACAACAAAAATCTGTTTTCAGACTAAAATAATTTGTAAACATTGTAAGGAAGCCGAATAAAGTATGTACATGTAGTACTATAGTATATAAGTATGTATGTATGCATAACATTGCATATAAAAGTTTTATTTTATTTGTTTTTTTAATGAATAATTTGAGATATACAAAATATTTAGTTCGGTTTCTCATGTGGAAAACATGCCATTTTTGTTTTTAGGTTTATAATTGAACTTATATAAAAATTAATTTGGACGAAATTTCATGAAAATTCTTCATTTTTTATACATTTAGCAATAAATCAACCATTATCTGCATTGGATACTAAAATCGATAACTTTTTTAATTACCGGTCAATTTGACCGAGCGCGGTAGGAATAGGTATACAAAAACTGTCGGTAGGTTTAGTGTTAAGGTGATGATGTAGTATACTGACTGAGCCCCCATGAGTGCAAGGAAGATACCATCATTGACGATCGTATGGGAGTGAGGAACGATAGAAAGGTGTAACATATCACGAGTAACATATCCACTTTCACTCCGCCGTGATTACTATACCAGTTCTATCTTTTTCGCACTCATATGTGAAGTATGGAGGTTTCGCCTGCCCTCAAGTAAATACCACGTCACGTCACCTAGGGACAGCGCTAAAAAATTCTAAAGCCACTGGCACATCGAACGTACTTTGTTGCTTATCGCGTAACCTGCGCCAGCCAACCACTCGTCGTCGTAGTTTTCTAGTAGATTATACAGCATAATTGTTCATTCGCGAATGACTACGTAAATTACATGGTATGCAAATTGCGCTTCGTGTAACGACAATTTAACACATTTTTCTCGGACCGTGCATTTCTGAAATGTGTCAGATTTGTGGGGCTCATCCTTGTCATATGCACACACTGAGCCCCATAAATTCTGACGGTCCTTAAAAAATCTGGATTTGAGAAAAATGTGTTGAAAGTTTTGAGGTGAAATGTCAGTATTGAATCTATCCTTAAGGTATTCTGAGTGCCAACGTGCGTTTTTTGTGAGTTCACAAGAGAAGCGGGATTCCTAATATTGTCAACCATACAAAGTATTTAACTCTGTAATGTGTAAAATATGGGAAATTTGGAATTTGTATACAAGATGAAAGGCCCAGTTACTGACGATGTATCAATTAGTAACTGCTGTGACTTCTCCCACCATTTGATGAACAATCAATAGGTAACCGTCACAGCAATTGGTGTAGTTTTATATCCTTGAGAGATTTTTCTTATGCTGTCACTAACTGGGTCGTTGACCTTGATTTTCCAATTCTCGATATCCTTCGGCCATGACTAAAAAAAATTAATACAACCTAACCTAAGAAATATCACACGTCACATCGTTTTTTTTTACCGAACAAAGCCCCTGTCATTATTCGTACAGTGCACAGACGCGCATTGACTGTAGTAACGTGTATTGGCAATAAAAACATCAGAATTCAGCCCAACAAACCCCGTCAAAATCCTCGCCAGTCGCTGATGACGATGGCAGACTATCCGCCGTGACTCTAATACAAGATCGAACTTATTTTTTTATCTATCGATATTTTCTTGTGGTTAACTTCGGCGATTCCACTTTTTTAAGTCCAATACTTAATCTCTGAAATCCGCTGAGTCCGTTGTATATTTTATATTTCAGATCTCAAAACACTGACATGAGGAAACTGCAATTGACACGCGAACGGAACATTTTTCCATATATCTTAGTAATAGTATTCAATTTTTTAAGCGACAATTAATCGTTTAAAAATCGGTAAATGAGCCTGAGATTTTTTGAATGCGATGATATTAAACTGTAGTTTAGTAAATAATTATTATTTTCCATCGTATTACACTCGGAATACCTTAAGTTGTGGCTCAACACCGACACTTCACCTCGAATCTCTCAATACATTTTTTCTCGAACCCATATTTTTGTAAGGACGTAAGAAAAATGGAGTTCACTGCATGATTGTGAGATGCAGTGAACCCGACAAATCCGATATTCATAAAAAAATGTAGGTCCAAGAAAAATGTTTCAGAAACTTTTAGCTGTGTCTCGCACTTGCGGATTCTCGGACCATAAATCACGTGACTTAAGCCTCCCCTTTGCTCTATCTCGAGAACGGATTGATCGATCTTCCTGAAACTTTTTGAAACTTCCTGAAACACACGACTCGGGTCGCAAATCCCGCTGCTTTGCCGTAATAATTGTTGCCCGAAGCCGCTAAGGGAAGTTTCATTTTATGATAGTTTGAATTTTAATAAAAAAAAGAGTGCGATCTCTAACTTTCGTAAATTCTTAACTATCAAGCTAAAACTTTCTACAAAAATGGGCCAAGGAACAAGGATGTTCCGAGTTTGACAAAAATTGAATTAGACATTCAGTTGTTATAGAATAAGTTTTTTGAATTTTCAATTTTTATAAAAAAGCCGTGTTGCCTCTAGCTTTTGGGTACTTTTAGCTATCAAGATGAAACTTGAACTTCAAATTTTGAATCTTCAGAATTGAGAATGAAATTTCAGAATTGAGAATGAAATTTCAGAATTGAGACAACCATTACCCATAGAATCCGTGAGTGGATAAGAATCAATTGGATCGGTGGTAGAATGTTGTAACTTTAATGAAAAGTTACATATTCTTTAAAGACGAACATGCGAGCCACGACTATACCAAAATACCGATTTATCCCCCTAGTTTTCAGAGGTAAATTCGAACGTGAATTTTATCTTCGGTTCAATCTTAAGATGGAACTCACGACTGAAAATTCAGTCCTAAGTACATTGACTACAGAATTTGCGGTATATTCATATTAGATCTAGAGTAAGTATGTCCACCCTAAAATTTACTGGTAACTAAAACTCAAATAAGTCTGGAAACTAGAAGCTTGCACATTGTTTCTTCATTACTTTTTACCTTTCACAAAGTCCGCATCTAAGTGGAAGTGTAGGTGATGGACTCTTGTTTCTTCATGTAGGAAGCTTTGTGAAAGGTGAAAAGTAATGAGGAAATAATGTGCATCGTTCTACTGTACACGATTGTTCATATATTCTTACACAAGAATATCTGTTTGAAATTGTAAAAGTTAGTAAATCAACAATTTATCATTAACGAAAATTTGTATTACTTTTGGCAACCATTATGCATCCCAGTCGAACATAATATCAACCAATCTAGTGCGTAACTACACTTCTGTCGATTGCTTTGACTCGATAGCGGTAGAATCTACATAAGGTAGCGTTGAAATGCCATTTTTGAAAAAAATTTAACTTATAAAATATTGACAGAATCAATTTTAATTAAATTTACGACAATAATTCATTTTTTATCTATGACACCATATGATCCATATTCATACTCACTAGATATTATTTCTCTATCTCTGTAGAATGTTTCATACAATTATAAGTATTTCGACATTACAATGTTGAAATTTTCTCTTTAAAAAATAAAGCTTTTTCTATGAGAAAGCGATTGCACCTGTTCGTAAATAATCTACCAATTCTGTAAAAATTTATCATCACTGTGTCTTTTCTGAAATTAGCTGCAAGTTCGAATCAATCTCACTGCATTCTCATATTGTTACAAAGATTATTGTCATTGGACTAACCAAATGTAGAGTAGAGTCACCGGTAACTAACCAGTTAAATGCCCTTTACCATTGGTTTTCACGAAAAGTAATGATTTTGGAGCAGTTGCAACAATTTTTTCCAACAACCTATTGAAAATAAATGTGGAACGAAGAAAATATCGTAGTATCGATGACATACTAAGCAATACAAATAGCAAGAAAATGGATGTATTTACCAATGTTGATTGAAATCATCAAAAGTTCTCATGAGCTTAAAAATTGCCTTCATTCATTCACGGGTGAATCGTAATTTATAACTTATAAAATTATGCTTTCAATTAAAATCAGAAAAAATACACGTGCAAAGTAATCCAAAATGTTTGCCTATCTATTTCAATGTGTGGCATTTCGTGAAGAAAACACAGCATTGAAGATTAATCGTGAAAACGACTTTTATTAACGTTGCAACTCTTAAAATTATGCTTTAATTTAAATTATGCCTAAATTCATGCAAGAAGTCATCCAAAATCTTTGTTTATCTATTTCAGTATCTGACATTTTATTAGCGGAACATAACTTTAAATATGAACGTTGAAAATGACTTACAGTCTTTTTGCCAGGTATGGCGCACTCCCAGCTCATCAAGTTAAGAGTTCCATCTGGATTTTTTGTCGGGCGAGCTACAAATCCCTGCAAACATTGAAACAATATTATGAGAAAATAAAAAAAAAAAATGTATCAATCATTTGTTTTTAAATAAAGGCATTGATGCAAGATCGAATTAGGGAGGTTAGGTTCGTGCGCTGGTAAGAATATCGTTGAGACTACGGTAGTGAAAAATCAGCAATGCTAAGTTAATATATATGTACGCGCGAGGATCGAAGGTTTGTGGCGTACATATATATAATGCTGAAAGCAATGCATATCTTAATAATTCGTTAATCTCGCGACATTTCTCCCGCGCAAAATTAATATAAAATATTATACAACGCCGTAAATAACGTTAAAAATTGACAAATAATCCTTGCGAGATGAAAAAAAAAAAAAATACGTACAAACGGATGATCCTTCCTCCATGCTTTCCTCTCCTCCGCTAGCCTAGCACTCGCAATGCCCGACATTATTTCTCTGCAACAAAAGCACGGTGTGTAGCAAGATAATAGCTCAGTGAAAAAGTATCACTCACGATCGCTCGTGCGGTTGCCAAGCACTCGTTTATTTATTTATTTTATCTTGTATTACCGATAATATTGAACTCGCCACTGGCGTTTTATAAACTCTCGGGTTTCTCGAGTACTCTCCTGCCTCACTCAAAATTCATGAAATAATTTTTAGCGGTACAAACGTAAAATGCTAAATGCGATATGGAACGTCCGGACTTATGCGTTCGCAAAGATGATCGTTGTATCGCAACGCTTTTTTTGTTTCTTTTTTTGTTGTACATACACGCATCCGAGTGAAATTCGCTGGGTACGTTTGACTAAGCAAAATATCAGGTTATACTTTAACGACCAATGTACGAGTGATTTCCAGTTAACTGGATAAGTAACTGTTGACTGTGCCAATAGAATTTCTCGTCGTGTCTACCGTCGGCCTATAGCCGGCTCTTTACGTGCCGTGTGTTCGCAAAACCACAATGAATGCCTTCGGCTTTCTGACGCTTAATGGAAATCTGCCTTTACCTTAACAGGTCGTTCGCTACGAAAAATATATCAAATAAAATATTAATACAAATGAATATTTTATTCATTCAGTACAACTTATCGAACAAAATGTAATAAATGTAATAAAAGTGTATATAAATTATATCATTAATAAGTAATGATAACATGATTAATAGTAGTTAACAAATTTTAGTCATGCAGTATCCCACCAAGTGTTTCTCTCAGCGTTCTAATAACATAATTAATACAATTTATAATAGTTAATAAATATAATTATTAGCATAATTGCTCAAATAAAAAGTAATTAAACAATATCAGTTGCGTGGTACCTCTAGAAATAATTCTTTCAATGGTCTTGAGCAATTCGAGCAATGTCATTTTCATCAGGAGACCTTAAGGCGAGGCGAATCCTCTATACTCCACCCACAGTTTCGTCTCTCCTTAAGGCGAGGTGAAGCACGTATGGGTGTATGAGATATATATAATTAACTTTTATGTCAACACCCGCCGGATACCCGGGTGCTCACCTGAACATACACTGGCAATGGTCGTACATTATTGGGTATTGACATAAAAGGGTTTTAATAGCGTTCATGGTGTCTTAAGCCTCAACATTATTAAGATAATGACGCGTTTTAATTCACCTTACATTTATAGTATTGGCTACATTTTTGTGAATGTCAAATAAATATGATAAGATAAAGTTGTTCGACACTTACAATTAGAGGTGTGTTGTATTGACGCTTCAGGCGTGTCGACTTTGCCGCTCTGCTGAGGCAAAACTTCAACACTCACACACGCCAACTGTTTCTCTCTCACTATGCACTGAAGCGCCATTTATAGTTTTATCTCTCTCGCATATGTTTCGCCTCCCCTTAAGCCTTCCGAAGTCGAGAACATCTTAGGTATTAGCATAGCTGATACTTCACTTGTTCGTCATAGTGTCGTGATCCGTTCGCCGATACGCTTCCGGCTCCACCAAAATAATAACAGTTTTTTAAAATGGTTCACATTGTAAGAAATTAATTTTTATTTTAATGTCTTCTTTTTATTATGTTGTGTTTTTTGAATCGCTTGTTGAAAAATTCGGATGTCATCAAAGATACAATGATGAGGAATACATTGTTGAAACACCTTTTACTGTAAGTTTATAGTATGAAATTATTAATGATCGCTTTGAAAAGAAAATGAACATTTATTTCCAGAAATAATTACGAGATTGTAAGGTAGTTGTGCCAGTCATTGAGTATTTGTGTTTTAAATATCTTGGCACAGTCAAAGAACACATTGACCCTAACTGGCACAGTCTCCATAATTGGTCATCTGATTTAAGTGAATTTAAATTACTAATTTAATTATGGGTTAATATTTTATTTTTAAATCACTTTGAAAATATTTTGTTTTTTTTTAATCGTCACAACGAACGTTGTATTGCAGAGAAAATTGATGCTTTACATTTTTCCATGAATGAATAGTGAATATTCCGACGGATTTCCATGTCTTAGACTGGTCAAACAAAAATATATAATTTATGAGACAACGTTTCAGTTACGACTCAACATACTAAGCCTAATTTAATCTCACTTTTCTTGTTCCATGCCAAGTTTGTTACGAGAAGGATCTTATACATAATTGATAACACTAGATCAATGTTTTAAAAAAATGTTTAACACCTTGGGGCCACTTTGGACTTATTCGTTTGTTTTAAAATAAATTAAAAAATTATTATTTGATTGTATCGAACGGATAACATAGATAACTATTTAATTTTATTAGTAAAGTTTCGAAAAACTTTATTCGAATATGTGAGTGAACTGTTGCACAAGAAAGTCCCGAGTCTCGTGATGTTTTCGTCGAGATAACGAGCTTCTATTTGCAAAGAATTTAGGACCAGCATTATCATTAGCATCGGCATAACGTGAATATTGAACGAGATTACGGTATCGCGTCAATGAATAGCAAATGCTGTCGGCTTTACCTTGAAATTTTATTATAAACGAAAAATACACAATGTCGTTTTATGCAATTTTCAAGAATGAACGTGGTAGCGCAGTTTCCGCTGCTATTGCGTCGAGGCTGTTCAAACAAAAATACATGGCATACCCACGACGCAAATTTGTCGGGAGAAATCCCACGAGAATATATAGTTCGCTGATAAAGCGCATTCTCTCGCTGTGTCAAGAGATATGCACTTCGGATGAGCGAGAAATCATATGAATTTTGATATCACCCGCGAATTCATCCAATCTTAAATTCGGTTAGATCCTCGTTGGATTTAGATAGGATCAACAAAAGGCTGGTTTGCGCAAAAAACCAACCTCAATCGAACCGTGTTCCAACCGTCATCAGCGTAGGCAAGATTTTGATTAACGGTTAGTTTTCAAGGCCCAGAATTTCATTGATTTTAGTTAGTTAGTTAGTTTTACTCGAACCAACCGAGATGCCACTGTCACATAGCAGAACGGTCGGAGATCGGTTAGTTTGAAGGTGGTTTTTTGCACAAATCAAATAGTTAGAATTAGGTTGGTAAAAAGTTGGGCAAGTTCGCGAGGGTTAAATACACTGGTAAAAAATCTTTTTTAAAGTAATGTTTCAACAATTTAAAAAGGAAATTTGATTAAACAATTATTGGAATTTTGTAAATTTAATAATAAATTTATTGAATCGACGAAATGATTATTGTAATCACAAAATTCCACTTATTTTGCTATAGATGAGTTATACTATAATAACAAACAAAAATTGAGTGAAATATTGAAATATATAACTATTTCATGAATAAAAAAACATTTTATTTGATTAAATGAGTTTACTTTTATGAATTTAACGAGGTTTTTACTAGCTTAAGTATCATTTTTATTGCGAACATAAAATCTCTCTTTCAATGTAGGTCTAATGTAAGAATAAACAAAAAACTTCAGGCTACTAGGTTTGGTTATAATTAAATCAGCAAAAAAAAGTCCTCGGTCATTAACCAAAAAGCGTATTATAACTTAAAGAATGTTGCATAACAGTGCAGCATTTAATTTACAAATAATTATTCGTCAAGTGAATCATGTAAAAAAAATCTAGGAACTTTACATTTTTCAACACTCAACGTGTTTGAATTAAAAAATTCTAACTCATGTTGACATGCACTTGTTGAAAAATAATGGGTGACATATGAAATAATTTACAATGCATTATTAAACCATCATCTTCTGAGTCCTTTTAATGGAATTTAATAATTACGATTTCGTTGCCGTATGAGAGATAGTACGAAATATGGCTTTTCAAAAATAAAGAGTTTTGTTTTACGTCATAATTGAGAGAATAATTCTCAAAGCTGTATCAGTAAATATTCATTTTACGTTTATTGACCTAACATTTATGTTCGCAGAGATATTAATACGTAAACCAAAGGCAGTCCGTTTTGAAATGAGCAGTGTGTAGGTAGTTTACGCGTGTAGAGTCGCTGCTGTGCCAAGTTGGAACCTGTAAAAACGATTTACTGCCAAACCCAAAGGATTTTTGAAGCCGATAGTACAATCTTGACTCAATTCAGTCGTTTTTGCTTCCTCATTAGAAAAGCTTTGTATTCAAACATTTTTTTATTGAGATTTTTATGCCTTTGTTTCACAATGTTCCAAAATAACCATAAGTCACATTAAAAGAAATGCGTGTGTGTGTGCGCGCGCGCGCGCGTGCGTGTGTAACAGACCCGAAAAGCTGAACTTTTATCACGCAGGTGGAAGGGCTCAATCCCTAATGTTTGTTCCAACTTTCAGCGAAATGTTTGCAGTTGTTAAGATGTAACGAGTTTCAAATAATTTGGTCGAAAATGTCTGTTCGTACTCTAGCTCTGACAATTTTTCAGTCATTCAATGCCGGCAGATGGCCGGTATTGAATTTGGCAAGAATGCATTAAACCGTATAAATTTTACGAAATTTTGAATCTTTTAAATATTATGAAAAATTACAATATCGTTGCTGAGTCGATCAAATCATAAGTTATCGAGCTAAAAGTATGCAACAATATTGCAGATACTATCAGGAGTACAAATTGAAAATGCGGGATTTTTTTCTATTTTTGAACGTTTATTCTGAAAAAATGGTAACAAATGAATTATTCAAAGTATTGTCCATCGCTAGCCACAACTTTTTCCCATCTTTCTGGCAATTTACGGATACCGTCGCGAAAAAATTCGGCCGGCTTGGCTGCTATCCAGTCATCGACCCATTTTTGGGCTTCTTCGTAAGAATGGAAGCGCTGGTCAGCTAGGCCATGTGTCATCGATCGGAAAAGGTGGTAATCGGAAGGAGCAATATCTGGGCTATACGGCGGGTGGGGTAAGACTTCCCATTTCAGCGTTTGTAGGTATGTTTTGACCGGCGCTGCAACATGTGGCCGAGCGTTGTCATGTTGCAAAATTACTTTGTCGTGTCTTTGCTCGTATTGTGGCCGTTTTTCTTTGAGTGCGCGGCTCAAACGCATCAATTGAGTTTGGTATAGTGCTCCTGTGATGGTTTCGTTCGATTTCAATAGCTCATAATACACCACACCCAGCTGGTCCCACCAAATACAGAGCATGAGCTTGGCGCCGTGAATATTTGGTTTGGCCGTCGATGATGATGCATGGCCGGGGTAACCATATGATTTTTTGCGCTTCGGGTTATCGTAATGGATCCACTTTTCATCACCAGTGACAATGCGATGCAAAAAACCCTTCCGTTTTTGCCGTTCGAGCAGCAGTTCGCATGCAAAAAAACGGCGCTCGACGTCTCTCGGCTTCAGCTCATACGGCACCCAATGTCCTTGCTTTTGGATCATTCCGAGGGCTTTTATACGATGGGAAATGGCTTGTTGTGTCACTCCCAATGAATCTGCGAGCTCTTGTTGAGTTTGACACGAGTCTTCATTGAGTATTGCCTCCAATTCAGCATTCTCAAACTTTTTCACTTGGCCCGGCCGCTCTTTGTCCTCAACGTCAAAATCACCACTTCTAAACCGCACAAACCATCTCTCGCACGTTGAAACCGATGGAACATGACTCGGATAAGCCTCGGAGACCAATCGATGTGCTTCAGCAGCACTTTTCTTCAAATTGAAGAAGTAAATTAAAACTTCCCGCAAATGCTGTTTTGTTGGCACGAAACTCGACATATTGAGAGCTCAAAAAAACTATGAATTTGACACTGCGACAAATTGACACATACTGAAAATTAAAGCTATAAGACGTAGCTTTGACATGAACATAGTCACAGTACTGCCTGATGCGTATAGCGTTAGTAACGCCATCTGTTATCAAACCCGCATTTTCAATTTGTACCCCTGATAAAAGTAATCGTTTAAGATCAAATACAGTGACGAACAGTCGGAATTTTTCCATTTTTACGAGAAATTACTAATATATAAAGGTCCTGAGCCTCTACCAAATCTTGATATATAGAAATATTGGGCAGGTAACCTGGTGTGTACAGTTTTTAAACAAAACATGCAACGTCGGTTTAAATCTTAATTAAATAAACCTTTCACATTGGCTTCCTCTGTAAGAAAATCGATTAAAATATACCTGCTTCCTCGTATAGGTGGCTTCGTAAAAGGTAGAAAATAATGAGGAAACAATGTTCAAATGTATATTTTGCAGGCTTTTTTAAATTTATTTTTCATATCGACTCTTTAAAAAAGATTTAAAGACATTACATACGTTTACAATTTGTTCTTCGACGAGTTGCTTCACTTAAGTGTCGATCCAAAAACCTTTTAACACTGATGAAGGGCCCCGATTAATGAAATTCGTCGTGATGTTACGCTATCACAAGAATATTTAAATCTCTATTAACAGAATCATCGTACTAACTCTAAGCGGGAAGGTTCCAATTATTTTTGGCAATGAAAGTCATCCCTGTGACTTTAATATTTCACATGAAAAATTCGATGGCCCATCAAATTGTTCTCTGAGGGATTCAAATCATCTTTGGTGTTCCGGTGGTCTGCACGATGAATGGACTTCTGGGTAAGAAATATTATTTAAGTAAACGTGTTATATCGGTACTCACAGTAGAAAATATTTATAGTTTGAATTATCACCCATTGCCACGTATACAGCGAATTAAATAATAAATTCATTATATCTAAAGACTTCTATAGAAATTATTATATATATTTACGACTGACAAAATGATACAAATATTTTTTATGTGCGGAGAAGCTATGTCCTGTTTTGATTTTTCTTAGAAGAATATTAAGAGAAAAGGAAAACGACAATTGGTTCTAGGTCCTAGGTATCTCTCGTGGGATATTATTCTGATTAGTGGTTGTTATGTCGTTCCATTCTATCTCTGTCATAAGTTTTGCTGATCTACATTGCATTTTGCTATCCGTTCCTGCCTAATGATTCTGTCTCATAGAAAGTCAATTAATGCCCCAAAACCCGCCAAATCGAACGCAAATATACAAATTTTCTACAAATTCATATCCGTTCTCGTTCAACTGCGAATTTTCCGATTTATCGTTTTCAAACCGGCACAGTGCCCTCAGATCTGGACGTTGATGACGGCATTTTGCCGGACATTTCGTGCCGTTTCATGCCGCCACCGAGAAATTATCTTGCCTAAATACCACGGAAAATATAAAAAATACTTTTCGACGTATACTGGTGGTCCTGACATTTTTAGAAAAAATTCTTCATTAAAGAGCCAAATTATTGGGATGAGTCCAAATATGAGCTCGACCTTAAGATAGGTGTTAAAAACATCAATAGTTGAGAAATTTTTTTTTTAAACGCCTAAAAAATTAGTCTTACTAGGCTTACTATTAATTCTGTTAACAGTAAAACCCGCTCAAAATTTTTGTCAAATAGTTTCAACATTTCTTTGGAGCTTACAAAAGAAATTTGATTCTTTGTTCCAAACGTTTGAATACATTTTTTTTGGTCATTTACGTATATACGTCGTCTAGTGCAAGTTCATGGAATGCCAAATATAATTCAAATCTAACGAATGTTTTTAGCCATAATCGCGGAACACTCTGGGACGACCATTTGGCAGTTGTTTATCTACCTGTCCCTCAGTTGCGCGATTACGGCTAAATACGTCAGCCAATTTTAATTAACATTATCAGGGATATTCTAGGAATTTGACTAGACGACATATGTGAATGACATTTTTTCCTCTTCTAAATTTGGAATAAAACATTTAATTTTTTTTCTTCTTTTGAGATTGAAAAAAAGAATACAAATTTTTTATTTGCACATCGCTTCCTCGTGATTCTCATAAACCCACAAATTCTCTTCTACGGGTAATGGTTATCTCAATTCTGGCATCCTCATAGAGGAAGGGGTATTAAAATTTTCGATAAAATAAAAAATTTGGTAAATGGCCAATTTCAGAAAGTTTAAACCGCTCAATCGATTTTCACTAAATTCAGGACCAAGTATCTTTATCCCTAAGCTAATTTGTATGCCAAATTTCAGTTTCGATTGATCAAAATTTCAATTTTGCAAGCTCATGACACACACACACACCCACACACACACATGTATTCAAGCATATTTGTGCGTATGTGATTTGCATCTTTTAAAATCACTAAAATTCATAAACGGTTTGAGCTAGCGAGTTAAATTTTTGTGCGTTAATAAGCAGTCACAATCCTTTTGTTGGCTACGATTTGGATGAAAAACTGATGCTCGATTTATGTTTATATGAGATTTTTAATATTAAGAAGTTACTGTAAACGTTTTAACTCACATAAGCTTTGATCAGTTGAACTCTAAATATCTACAAAAACTAATATTCTGCGACGTTAGATATTAAATTTGGTAGAAGAATCTGTTAAAGCATTCAAATGTTATAGCAATTCGAATTTATCAATTTGTAACCATTTTTCTTCCTAAACATTTTACAAAACGAGCTAAAACTTTGCATACGTACACGATAGCATTCAGGGATGTTTGATATCAAATTTAGTGAAAATTTACAGGCGCGTTCGAATTTGATATAATCTTCAACAATTCATTTAATATTTGTTACATCAGTTACGGACTAGATACTTTTTATTTGCTTCAATTTCTTACAATGTATTGTAGCAATAGATTTGAGAGCGATTACAATTTTTTTATTTCTTGACCACTCCATTTTGACTAAAGTGTAGTTTCTACATTTATTTAAAAACAAGAATGCTAAGTAGAACAATGCACATTGCTTCTTCAATATTTTCCGTTTTTACACATAGTTTATTCGTCCATGAGGAAGTCAAAATCAATCAACATATTCTTTCATGCATAAACAATCATGAGAAAGCGATAACCACAATGAAAAAATATGTCATACATATGTATAAGATATTTTGCGACAAAAAGTTCTATGTACGATTTAATAATAATAATAATAAAAGTTCTTGGGGGCATTGCCGTACCACGCACTTAGGCCATACGTCCATTGTAAACTCTGTACGATAAAAATACATATATCTCGTATGGATCTTTGAATTTACTTATTTTCCGTGTAGGATGCATGAAGGTTCTACTTTACATCTTTGTTTATTTTGTCTTACCTATTTATCCTAGGATCGGGCCCATCTGCAGTCTGGTCTAAATAATGTTGCTTTTTAATAAAGAATTTTTTTTTTAATTTACGACAATCGGTTACGTCGATTCCAGTATTGAAATAAACATTTTCAATCAGTCTTTTCTGAGAGAAAATTAACGAAAGATCTTGGGGAATCGGTCGACATTTCTCACATCACGCTGATCGAACAAAGATATTAGTCAGGGTTAAGTAAAATCTATCTGATTTTCAGTTCCCAAACGATTCGCAGTCTCACACTATGCGATTGGCCAGGATTATCATTTGATGCGCAACAAGTATTGATCAAATTTCCATTCCTGAAAAAATTCACATTAGTGAGAAGCAATCTGACCAATTTGTCGAGTACATTTCCAGCGGAAGCTCGAACGCTCGAGGTAAAAATGCATAATTCATCGATTGCAGCAGATACATTGCGGTAGAATTCCCATGTGTATACATTGATTATTAATTCGCGCGGATAGAACGTCAATTTCACTGGAACGAAGCTCGAAGAACTTTCCGAGGAGGCTTTTACGAATTTAACATCCCTACGAACTCTTGACCTCAGAAACAATGCACTGACCGAGATCGATCCGCGAGCTATTAATGCATCGAGTCATATGCGGTACATTCATCTATCGGGTAAGTCTAGCCTGGCTAATTTTCATCTTTCATCTATATAATAAATAATTACGTTTCTATTGAAATTGCATATACGATAAGCTTTCCAAAAGTACAACGAGAATATGTCAGGCTAAATAACTGAAGATTGTGCCAATTTGTTCCCGGTACGCGACAGAATTTTTTTACAATATCTCCTTCATTTTTTTATTATTGTTTTTTAGTCTACCAATTGATTATTTCATTAATAGATGAACAGAAATGAAGAGGGACTTGGGATGAAACTGATGAGTCTTGCAGTGATTATCATTCAAAACCAGTAATCATTGGATAATCAGTAGCTAGATTGCTTTTAAGTTTTATAGAATTTTTATACGATTTAAACATTTTTTTGCTTCAAATGATTTTTACGTCATATTCTAGGAGGTCACTGATTTTATTATTATTCTCAGAATATTACTGCTAATAAAATTATTATTCATTTGAAGATCAGCTAATTATTTCATGACTAAATAATTATTAGTTACTAGCAGGTTATCGTTGCTTACACAAGCAAGAAATACAAAGACTTCCGTTTATTCAGTACGTGGATGGTTTTTAGTTAAATCCATTGAAAAATATGATAAAATGCAATATCTTTTTTAATGTAAAACAACGTGAAGAAATATCCGTGATAATATTTGTTTATCTATTGCTCTCAAAATTAATTGCGATTTTAAGTGATGAAAAAGAGTTATGAAAAGAAATTGAAACGAAAGGTGATGCGAACGGTGTGTCACATCACCTGGAGTCAAGTACGGCCGATAAGCCATCTGAGATATTAAGTTTAAAAACAGTAAGTGACGTCGAAAAGTTTAGGGAGAGGAAGTTTCCACCGATTACAGTAGAAAAACTTTTTTTTTTTTGGTTTAAAATATCCCATCCAAAATCTCATACGATTAGTCGTTTGTAATGGTGTTCTGATAATGTAAAAAAACCCTGAATTTAAATATTGTAGTTGTTCAATAAAACAAATTTCAAAAAATTGAATTTATTCTTCAATTTGTTATATTGGAAACTGGGGATTTTCCCCATAATCAGAATACGCCGTGAATGAACAATAAAACGCATGGGATTTTTGGGTACAGTTGTGTTTCTACCGATAATTAAAAAATAAAACTAAAAATCGGCTAATTGAGATATTTATGATTCTTCAGCAGCGATATACCATTGTTCATTTCTTTATTGTAATTATTTTTATCTTTTTCAATTAAATTTTGATCGAAAAGGTAATCCCTGGAAATGTAACGAGAATATGTCGTGGATACTCGACACCAGGCACAATGCTTTGGGCAAAAGGATAAGCGATAGAGATAAAATGCACTGTGCTGTACCTTATGAGGATCGTCCACTCGTACCAGTCGTGGAAATAATCATAGTGAGCGCACAGCAAACGTAATTATTGTAATAAAAAGAAATCATTTGATGATTCGTAAAAATGTAACGAATCTTAAACGTTAAGGGGACTTTTCAAGCAACGTAGTCTTAATACGGTAAGAAAGCCCAGGCTCTACTCTTGACGTCCGCAATCTCTGTTTTTGCTTCCTTATCGAGGAAGCTTTTTCCCTTATGAATATTTTTTTATTCGACAATTCAATGTCAGGATACTGAAAATAGTATGAAATTTCCAGAAAAATGGTTCCGAAAAAAAAAAGTTCAGTGTGTGTGTGTGTGTGTGTGTGTGTTTAGACCTTGAACATTTTAAACCTCTGTATCTCAATAATTACTCGACCGTTCAGAATAAAATTTGGCAAACGAATAAAGTAAAAAACAAAATTAATTAAAGTAATTCAAGAATTGGGACTTTGATCCGATTGATGATTTGAATTTCGTCAGAAATGCTCAAATTACTGCAAGCTTTTAGCTTTAGAGGCAAATAGTTTTTTTTTCAATTAAACTTAATGGACAAGGACGATTTATATCGATGCTATAAGGCCAGAAAGGTGGATAAGCACACGCGGTACGCCCTTTTAACTTTAGGCCATCGATATTGAATCTATGAATTTATGAAAAGATTCGGATTGTATAGAATATTGCATTTATCGAAATAATTGACGTCGTTGCTCTACTTCACGTAAACTTTAATCAATTGAACTCAAATTTTCTACAGAAACAAACTGATAATCAACAGTCCTAGATATTCAATTTGTTGAAAGTCGGTAAAAGAGCTCGATTTTTATAGCGATTTATATTTTTTAATTTACAAAACGCTTCTAATTACGAAACATTTGACAAAATTATCAAAAAATTTAGGCCCGTACACAGTAAAAATATTGTTTATGAAAATTAATAGACTTGTAAAGGAAGCATTTATTATTGAACTGCTTACCAGGTGTATGCATAAGTTTTTTCCGGTTTTTTTGGGAAAAAAAAAACACGTAATTTTCAAGGGAAATTAATTTTTGTTTTATTAAAAATATTGGCCATCGGCTTCTACACATTTCGCCCATCTTTCAGGTAACTTATGAATACCATGCCAGAAAAACTGCTAGTCTTTTGCGGCAAACCATTCGTCGAGCCATTTTCCAACTTCCTCGAAATTGCTGAAGTGCTGCTCTGGGAGCGCGTGCCCCATTGATGCGAAGAGGTGATAGTCAGATGGCGCCAGGTCTGGCGAATACGGCGGGTGCGGAAGGGTGACCCATCCAAGCGATTTCAATGTGTCTTTCACTGCTTTTGCTGTGTGAGACGGCGCATTGTCGTGTAACAAAATCACCATGCCATGTTTTCTGGCCCATTCCGGTCGTCTTTCGATTAATGCGTGGTTTAATTTAATAATTTGTTGGCGATGGCGTTGTGTATTAACGGTTTCGCCGGGCTTCAAGAGTTCATAATACACAATACCGCTCTGGTCCCACCAGACACAGAGCATGGTCTTCTTGCCGAAGCGATTTGGCCTTGGTGTTGAAGGACCGGCTTCACCAGGTGAAAGCCACGATTTTTTCCGCTTCGGGTTTTCAAAATAAATCCATTTTTCGTCACCCGTCGCAATTCGATGCAAAAATGATTTCCTTTCGTGGCGTTGAAGCAGCACTTCACAAGGGACTTTGCGATTTTCTATTTGACGTTCATTCAAATCGTGTGGGACCCATTTACCGAGTTTATTGATCTTCCCCATTACTCGTAAACGTCTGCTGATTGTTTCTTGTGACACATGTAATGCTTCTGCTAATTGCCGTTGAGTTTGAGTTGGGTCATGATCCAATAACTCCTGCAATTGCTCGTCTTCGCATTTTTGTCGTCTACCAGAGCGCTCACTGTCTTTCACATTGAAATCACCACTTTTAAATTGTCGAAACCATGTCTCACATGTTCTAATCGATGGAGCGTGTTCACCATATGTTTCTACCAGCAAACGTTGACTTTCAGCAGCCTTTTTCTTTTGATTAAATAAGAAAAGCAATGCGTGCCGCAAACGTTCTTTTTCAGGCACAAAACTCGACATGATCACTGAACGATAAAACAAAGACGCTAGTTTTTGGCGGACTCAACTTGTGTGTTTGTAGGTTAATGTCAGACGAACAAAATGACGTATGTGTCAAATTAATACGCTGCGTACTTTTCGCTGGCGTCATCTCTTAGTTAAACCGGAAAAAACTTATGCATACACCATCAAGTATGACAAAAAATTAATGTATAGTAATACTAAACACATTAAAATGTTTGTGTTTAAGAGGTTACTATATACCTAGTCATGGAGCCGAAAAAATTGTTTTTCTGAGAATTTTTTTTGCGAAATTATTCATTATATAAAATTAATTTTTATTTCATATAATTCTACATATTTTTAAACACAATTGATACATATTTTACTTTTTTTCTTTGCATTATACATTTTTGCTAATAAAAAAAAAAGTTCTCAATAAAATAAAAAATTTTTCATTTAAAGACAAACTATATATATGGAGAAAATATGTATGAAATTTAATAAAAATCGGTCCAGTGGTTCTCGAGATATCTAGCTCACCACCAAGCGGTTTTCAAGAAAAAGTGGTTACGAGAAAAACGCGTTTAAAGTTTGAGGTTTAATTTTAACAGTAATACCAAAATTATTTTTGACCTATAAATGAATCATCTACTTCAGGGCCATAGGGTGAAAAAAGGTGACAAAACTTCTGTCAACTTTTTAATCCTAAACATAGAACTCTCATTGTAAAGATAAGACGTCTATTTATTTCATAAGAGTGTCCAACATAAGAGCATGATGGTATAAATTTTATTGGGCAATTATCACACGTCACTGCTAGCAATAACTCCGTAAATTTTTAGCCGATTCTTATGAAACTTACAGAATAAATTTTTAAGATATACTAAAAGACAATGTAAAAATTCAAAAATTATTTTTTTCTTAACCGTTTGACTAGGTGTAACTTCTTAATATACTAGAACCTTAAATTTACCTTACCTACCTCTTAAAAATTACTTAATTGAAATACAAAGTTATCAGCTGTAGCGGCTATAGCGTGCTAGTCCGGTACAGCTAGCGACTTAGAGACTCGAGTTCGATTCCCGCTGTCAATGAGTGTAATAGTAAAGGGTGATTTTTTAAGAGCTTGAGAACTTTTTTTTAAAAAAAAACGCATAAAATTTGCAAAATCTCATCGGTTCTTTATTTGAAACGTTAGATTGGTCCATGACATTTACTTTTTGAAGATAATTTCATTTAAATGTTGACCGCGGCTGCGTCTTAGGTGGTCCATTCGGAAAGTCCAATTTTGGGCAACTTTTTCGAGCATTTGGGCCGGAATAGCCCGAATTTCTTCGGAAATGTTGTCTTCCAAAACTGGAATAGTTGCTGGCTTATTTCTGTAGACTTTAGACTTGACGTAGCCCCACAAAAAATAGTCTAATGGCGTCAAATCGCATGATCTTGGTGGCCAACTTACCGGGCCATTTCTTGAGATGAATTGTTCTCCGAAGTTTTCGCTCAAAATGGCCATAGAATCGCGAGCTGTGTGGCATGTAGCGCCATCTTGTTGAAACCACATGTCAACTAAGTTCAGTTCTTCCATTTTTGGCAACAAAAAGTTTGTTAGCATCGAACGATAGCGATCGCCATTCACCGTAACGTTGCGTCCAACAGCATCTTTGAAAAAATACGGTCCAATGATTCCACCAGCGTACAAACCACACCAAACAGTGCATTTTTCGGGATGCATGGGCAGTTCTTGAACGGCTTCTGGTTGCTCTTCACTCCAAATGCGGCAATTTTGCCTATTTACGTAGCCATTCAACCAGAAATGAGCCTCATCGCTGAACAAAATTTGTCGATAAAAAAGCGGACTTTCCGAATGGACCACCTAAGACGCAGCCGCGGTCAACATTTAAATGAAATTATCTTCAAAAAGTAAATGTCATGGACCAATCTAACGTTTCAAATAAAGAACCGATGAGATTTTGCAAATTTTATGCGTTTTTTTTTAAAAAAAAGTTCTCAAGCTCTTAAAAAATCACCCTTTATATTGTGTGACAAGGGATGAAACAAGACGATTTGAGACTAAGAAATTGGCAGGCCGAGCCATAGGCGAGGGTTGACATCACCCGAAGTGTGACACGGGATTCACACACTATATTTTTCATGTTTACCTGCATCGAAACTTTCGAAAGTTTCAGTGTCAGCAGCCAGTTAGAAACAAGTTAATTTAAGGCCAATGGTGCGGGGAACTATTAGTATTGCACGGTTAGAGCTGTCACTCATGAGAATAAAATAAGTAAACTGAAGTAACTAATAAACAAATTATAAAGTTATAGAGCTGAATTAAGCATTGAATTGGACTTACAGAGCGCAGGAACATGTTGGTTTCTGCCCTAGGGAAAAAAGCACAACTGTTTCTGCCCGCTGATTTAAAGCATTCGCAAATTACGCATCCGCTATTAGTTGTCCGTCGATTTGGCCTGAAATTAGCTTGTTTTGACTGGCTGTGGAGACACTGAAACTTGAAGTTTCGATGCAGATATCATGAAAAAGTATTTTCCATAAGCAGCAGCGCATTAGGTGTAAGTCGCGCGTCACATTGTTTATGTAAACTTTGAATCTCGGCAGTAAAATCGACCGAGCTGGTTACAACCGGCGTAGGTTTTCAGGGGTTTCACTGGGCGAACGCGAATGTTTCTATCTCTCATAACTAGTCAGTTCCTCACCAGTTCCGTAATTGGGATACATCGTAGAGAAAAATTAATTAATGATATTGCTTTCTGGTTGTATATTAAATTGAATATACAATAGATTATTCACAAGTTAATTAAAGGGGCTGAGTCACCTGAAAATAATGAAAATGAAATTGTATTACAATTGCACGTGTGGAATCTTGCTGTTTGTTATAAAATATCACTTGGAAATGAGGACAGAAAAGTGGAATCATTTTGTTTACATTTCCAACTTATCGTTAGCGTTTCGGTTGTACCGATACACCACATTGTCTTTGTAAGGTCTAATTCTTTTTGCAAGAAGGATCTATCCAGTCCGAGTATAGAAATTACTATTTGAAGCTCTTACTATTGCAGCTCTTACTCACTTTTGTAGTAAATTTTTCTTTACAAAGTAATTTTTTAATTAAATTCCCTCTGTAACTTCTGCATAAGTGCTTTTCAAAAAAAGACAACTGCCAAAGTCATATCGGTGTAATCTGAACACTACGATGAGCTGAAAAAAAAACATCTGCACCGATCAACTGCTGGGCTACAACTCTGCTGGGCTTGCAAAAATGGGCTCATTGTTGCAAGATTTTACATGTGCAAACAAATATTTCATTTGTATAGTTTTGAGGTGTCCTCGGACCCTCGTTTTTTTCAAATTTTATTTCAACATCGTACGTAATTACAATAATAATAATATTTTGTCTCAAATTTGATAAGAATAATTAGAGTCGTTTGAATTTTTTAAAATATTAAATGTTTTTTTTTCACCAGTGCCGAGACTTGCAAATATTAAATATTTGTAACACGTAAATAACTTGAGCAATCCATACAAAATCTGGCACAACGATTACGCAGTAAGCTCTCGCTATAAACTAACTCTTTTCGTTAAAATATATTAAAGCGAAACTGACGGATATACGAACGCGGTGAGCGTGTGGTTCTGGTGGTCTGACCCCGTGTTTACCGGCATTTCATGCTGTCAGTATTCGGATGGGAGACACGCTTAGCCGTGCGCTGGCTGACGCAATAAATCATTGAGCGGGGGAGATCATTTTGCTGGAATCACGAAAGATTCCGGCAAAATTATCGACTGTATCCGTACAGGCTTTCCGCAGTTCCCCTTTGCCCTCGTCCGAATGTGGTGCAATGTATGCATAAGCCGGCTGCAGTCGCATCACAGGGACGAATTAGAGGAAATAGTAGTGTCATGTTAAAAAGTAAAAGGTAAGGATTGTAAAAAAATCCGAGAGGGGATACGCTGAAATACAAAAAATTAAAAAATAAAAATCTAAATAATGAGATTTAAGAGCACTTTGAACTTTTTAAATTTCTTGACCACTAAAATTTCGTTTAACTTCAATTTCAACAATTATTTGTAAACAAAGGTGCTAAGTAGAATCTTGCATATTTCTTTCTCATTATTTTTCATTTTTCACAAAAATTTCTCTACGAAAAAGCCAAAATTGCTTAATATAATTTATCATAAAAGTGGCTTTCTAAACGATGAAAAATAATGAGAAGGCAATGTGTATTCTAGTTTGCATCCTTTTCGGATAATTATGTTTATGAAAGCTGCGGTAGAAAGAAAGACAGAGCGTGTGCAGCAGCATTGCTAACAGAGTTCTCATATGAAAATTTTTGTGTTGAGTATTCGTTCTGTTAACATTCATTTCCCTTTAGACCTTGAAGGAGGAATGCAAAAAGACGGTCTGTAACTGTACGTTGGTGTACGTTGTGGGCCGTATTGGCAGACAAATTCAGAGACAGTTAATGGCTTTCGTGACGGTGAATTGCAGCAATGGAGGACTTACGGAGTTGCCTGCATATTTGCCCGCGAATACAACTACACTTCACCTTAAAGGCAACAAGGTTCGATGGTTTAAAACTATATCCCTGGCGGATCCGTAAAAAGAATTATAATTTGTCTTTTTCTAGAAGAACAGGAAAAAATGTTTTCACTTTTTTAAAAATGTAAAAAAAAAATTCTTTACTAACAGTTTAGGTTCTCTACTTGTAAAAAAAAATTTATTTCAAAAACTCTAGACTGAAAAAAACTATAATAAACAGGACTTTACCTTTCAAAAGTTTTCATATTAAAATAGATCTAAAAAGGATGAAATAACGTCCGAAGTCATTTTAATTAACATCATATTCAAATAACACTAATTCATTGACCGATGTCACTACAGTCGGGAGACGTTTTATGAACATTGTAACCGTCATTTATATGTCAAGAAACATGCTGGCGTCTGGACTTTAAATTGAAAGAAAAATTCTATGCGATATGGACATTTTCTAACGCAGAAGAAGACTGCAGTGACAGCAATAAATTAATTGTGTCACTTAAATATGAAGTAAACTAAAATTACATGGTGTGGCATGGCGTAAAAATGAAAACCGGATAATATTGAACTGACAATTATTCTCGCTTTGTGCAAATTAAGCACGAAAATATTATTTTATTATGACTTTCGTTTGACTTACGATTGTGCAGAAATTAATGTGTAATAAGAGTTTAAGTAATTTCATTTTATTGTCAATTTTTTTTCCCGTTGCTACTTTAATTTTATTTAACTATTACTTTTGTTACATTTTCAATTGCTCAAGATATTTCAGTGAAATTAAAGAACAATTAATTTCGAGTTGGTTTCTTTTCATTATTTATTCCATTGTTACTTTAATTTTCACTTTAATTACGGTTCTCGAATTCAGGATGCAATACTATTTTCCAAGTGACAGTGACAATGACAGTGACGGCGATAGTAGCGGTGGCGGTGGCGGTGACGGTGACGGTGACGCTAACGGTATCAGTACCAGTAGCGGTAGCGGTAGCAGTAGCAGTAGCAGTAGAAATAAGATTTTTATTCTTGCCTTTCAGCAAGGGAAAGTGATTAAAAAATTTGGTTTTTTTATAGTGATATAAAATGCACAGTATTTCATTTATACATTATTATTGTTTTTCTATCTGTTCTTTAAAGTTTTCCTTATCCATGATTGTACTTTGTTTGATTTGCTCAACACGTTGATCATGCATGTGACTGTTTGAAATTCTTTCGTGCATACTTCCTTTATGTAAGTCAGTGTTTCTGTCTGAGAATTGTAGACTGTGTATAATTCATTTTCCTCTCATTCCCAGTATCTGTTTCCATTTTCTTTATTGACGCAACTGAATTTTGCAGTAATTTTCTAGTTTACCTTATGACAAGTTTGGATAATTTTCCGTTACCAATAGATTGTCGTAAGCTTGTAGTACTAAATTATGAATTACGCATTATTTTGGGTAATTGTAATCCACCATGAACATATACTAAAGCGTCGAAACATTAAACTAAATTTATAATAAAAAATGTTATCTTTTCAGATATCTGATTTATCGCCTCTCGCCACGAATCCCGTTTACAAACAAGTAATGGATCTCTACCTCGATGAGAATATCGTGGAATCGATAACTCAGTTGGAAGGATCCTATTGGCTTGATCACTTTCGAGTTTTCAGTCTACGCAGCAATCGACTAACAGACGTGTGTAAAACATCTGTAATATCCTTCAAAAGAAATAAAACTATCGACGACGGGACTCCATTTATTTTCTCGTTTGCCGAAGCACTGCTTCGTTTGTGTATTCTCACAGTGAAATTCTATTTGCGTACCGTAGCGAGATTTCCCGACAAACGCAAATGCGAGCGCGTGTTTGGTGTCGCAAATGCGACTGTCTCTACGTTTATTTTGTGCAAAAACGTTCAAGAATAGCCGCAAATTGAAAGAGAAGCGGCGTGCTAAAGTATAGAAATAATAGAGACGGTGTTATCATTGTTCCATTTCTTTTTTTTCTTCTCTTTACAGTTACCGACTTACGCGTTGGAAAACGTACTCTTACAAAGCGGTAGCGCAGTCAGCATATACCTCGGGGACAATCCGTGGCGATGCGATTGCCTCTTTACGCCTGGATTCCAAGTAAGCCGATCGTGAAATTAAGCCCTCGTATTTCGGTATTAGAATTAATTGTGCCATCAGTTCACCACAAATGTCGTCGCACATATTAGCTTATCTGTATCTGTATTGACGATTGTAAATACAGTTGCATGCTAAGAATTCACTGTTAAAGAAATGGCACCGGAATATCGAATTTTAAAGCATCAACCGCATTATTAAATTAGATATTAAAATCTATTTTTATATTTAAATGGGCTGAACATTACAACGTTGAGAAACGAAGTACTTAACAATTTTTTTTTTAAACGAGCACCAAACGTTATGTCTAATTTTTTAAAAGCTGATCAATACGAAAAATGATGATAATTGAATAAACGGAGTGCTCTTAGTTTTATAATAAAAACATCCAAGAAATATACGTACATTGAATAATTGACTAGTTGACAACAACTGTCCACGAGCTATAATTTCTTACCATTTAATTCAAGATTAAGGGATATTCCACAATGAAACGTCAAAAAAATTTCATTTTTTGGGGATTTTTTTATTAATAATGAAATGTCTAACGTAAAGTAAATGTCCTCAATTCGCGTTAATGCTCCCTCTACCAGATATTTCAACGAAGAATTGAAATCTCAGAAGAGCGGAAAAAATACCTGATAATACGTGCAGTGAAAAAAATCAGCAATTCGTCTAGTACATAAGAATTGAAACGAGGAGTACTTAAATACGAGTCCATTTTTCATAGAGTAGCGCAGACATGTCGACTTCTTTAAATGCCCGTTTTTCGTAGTAGAAACTATGTACAACAAATAATAAGAACACATTCTAAACGACTGCTTGCGATCTAACTTACGGTTATAGAAAAAAACTAACCCCTAAAAACACAGTTTTTTGTAGAAATCCTCTATACACATTGTCAGCTTTTATGTGCATCAGTTTTTATGTATTACATTATTTAATTTCTCAAAAAAAATTTTTTAATTTTTCAAACAAATTCTTAAAATGTTGCCAAAAAAATTATGTGGGAATCCCTTGACCCAGGGATCCGACCATTTCGAGAAAAGTTTATCAAGTGTTTTCACCGAAACTAAGAAACGAATTCTTTTTGGGCCTATTTAAAAAATTGACCCCCCTCCCCAACCTGTATCCGAACCTATCTCTTCGAAAATTTAATAGCATTGTCATCGGCAACAAGTCTATGTACCAAGTTTCAGTTCGATTGGATAACGGGAAGTGGGTTAATTAGCCCTCCAACGTTTTCGCCAGCCAACCGCACAATCTAAGTGAATATAGATGATTTAAAAATCGTCGAGAATGATGATTTTTTTTTTAAATTCGATGGTCGGTCGTTGGGGACAGCAAACGTCTGCTTGTTTCCATTGTCGGAAGTAAATATTAGTTTGCTATCCACTATTAAACGATCTTTAAACATAGTAATAACTGATTCCATATTTGATTGTTAAGAAAATAGTGAGTTCAATAAAGATTAAATTAATATCTTCACTGTATATTTTTATTTATGGTACTTATTAATTAATTTGAATCTTCGTTCTGCACGCAGTAGAAAAGATAAACGGTGATGGGGGCATAGCTGGCCGATATGGGGCTCAGCTGTATCATAAGAAATACTTTATCTCGCCATTTTATGTCAAAGAGATACTCACATTCACGCGATCTCTATAGCGGTGTCTCTGTAGCCCTTAATTACGTGGTTCAGGTCGTGCTTCCTCTTAAGGACGGGAGAGCGCTTCACACAAGTTAAATTAGTGCTAAATTTTTACCCTTGGACATACAAATAAAACGGATCGTCATGCAATGAATGACGATCCTCACTTGTCATTGTATGTCAAGGGGTTAAAAGCGTTTTCATAATTTTTTATGTTATGCGGAAATTTTTGTTCGAATTATTGGGTCGGTCACTGACAAGTGTGTGTTTATTTCCTTTTATCTATAAAAAATCATTGAAAGATTGGATCGAAGCAACGATATTTTGAAATGGTAATGATAATATTATACAGGGGTGTATAAATGATAGCTCAATTTACTCTTATCACGGCAGAAAATGCCATACCCCGTCCAGTCGGCTTTATAGGGGTCAAGAATAGGGACATTTACCTCAATTGAAGTTTTGCATATTTATTAATACACATTTTGAAAGTATAAAAAATGTTTGTGTCAACTTTTTCATAGTTATGGTTTCAAATAAAGCAAACTTTGTTTATCTGAATATTTTTTTTTGAAATTTTCATGTCAAATTACTCAAAATAGTGTAAAACGTCGAGAAAAGTGGTTTAGAAAAAATGACCGGATTGATGTGTGAGGATGTGTATATTCAGTTTGATTTTTTTCGAAAAATTGACGTCGTCACTCTAATTCACGTAATCTTTAATCGATTCATTTCAAATTTTATACAGATATATTATAAACTAACGTCCCCACGTTGCTTACATATATAAAATCTGGTGAAACTCGGAAAAAGAGTTCGGATTTTATAGCAATTTGATTTTATCTGTATCTAACTTTCTGTTTCCATTTGTTCCATTTCCCATTGTATACCTAATGTTAGGTTAAGTTAGGATGAACATACGGTTATAACTTTGAACATACGACAATAAAAAAAATGTAAACGATCAGTTAATAACGCATCTTCCAATAAACAAAATGAGCTATTACCTACTCGTCATAATCGAACTAATATTTCAACTAATTTTTTTAAAAAATTGAAGGTAAAATCATCGTACATTAGTATATATCAGCCGATTTTCATTTCAAATTGTGGTTGTCAATGTATTTATACGTTAAGAACACATGATGCTGCGCACGCAACCCTTGAGAACGGTCCAATGAAACATAAAAAATTATGAAAACGCTTTTAAAAATTTAGTACTAATTTGACTTGTGTGAAGCGCTCTACCGTCCTTAAGGCCAGACGAAACCTCCATACTTACACAGATGTGCTGCTTCTCTTTTACTCCGCCGTGAGCGCCATACTAGTTTGGTTCTATAGGTTTCGCCTCGCTTCGCCTTAAGGGGAGGCACTGCCATAGGGATTGCGTGAATGCGAATATCACTTCGAGATAAAAGCGAGATGAAGTATCTCTTCTAATCTGTGAATTTTTTATTCCAATCGAATAAAAACTGCCGGAGAAAATCGCTATATTTTATTGTGTCGATTTCTATGGCTATCCATATAAATATCCATAATTTTGAGCACACATTGTTAAAAAACAATAACGTTAAGAATTTTTTTTTAAATGTAAAACATTCTACGTTCTTATTGTTTCTACAAACCAGTTGATGGTCAATGCAGCAGAATATAAACTAACTTTGGCATAAATATCCTTGACGGAAATTTTCCGTCCAAGGCCCTATGATGCTCTCATACTGGCGTTATCAGAGCCGCATCAGATCCCGATCAGGTTGTTATACGGCTTCGGATCAGCGTCACTTATGCAATAGTGTTATGCCCCTGATCCGGGCCTGATAAACTAGTCGGATCGTTGCCTGATATAATTTCAGACAAAGCCCGATATGAACCGGATTTCAGCGTGATTAAGTTTCCACTTGGATGTGTATTACCCACGATCTGCATTGATGAGTAAATTTGTTTCAGGATCTATTGATCAGGTATACCAGTCTTGTCAAGGACGTTAATGACGTAAGATGTTACTCGGCGGTAAAAGAAGAGAACTTGAACAAACAGGTGAGTATTGCATGTGGCAAGCTTCTCTTGACCTTGCGCACGTGAAGCTGAATTCCGACGATTTCTCACTCAGTCTCATCCTCCATCATATACACACTCAACCGCACAGCAGACGCGAAACAAATTTAGCACCGAGTTATAATCAGCTTCGCAAACAGCTGGCGCATGTGTAACACTGAGAACATGATATCTTTAACGGTAAAATAAAATCAACGAAGAAATATGTTAAAAACACATAAATTATGTTATTATTTTATTATCTATATTATCTTTTGTGGGATTAATTCTGTTTATGAGATTCTTATCTCCGTGTACAAATCTGATAAGAATGCATGCTCGAATAGTTTTACATTTCCATTGATGATTAATTTGCATTATTTGGTTCATTTTATTTTCTGTAGTTGATTAAAGTTAGAGAAAAAATGTAGAAGATATAATTTACACGTTGCATGTTCATTTTTTTTATCATTCACAAAGCTCCCTATGTGAGGTGGTATTTTGAACAATCGTTGATTCATTATAGACGAAGAATAAGGAGAAAAAATGTGCAAATTTAATTAGCAGTCATTTGTCTTAATTTTTTTTTACACCTGACAATGTATGCTGCAGTATTCGTTTTGCAGACTTATAGTTCAAAATTAAGCGAGCACTTAATATTTTTGAAAATTCGAAATATGTATTTTTCAGTTATGGAGATTTTATCGTTGTTTATCAACCCTTTATATGTCACACCGCCCGAAACCGTCCCGGAATGGCACTATGAAGAGCAGAATACCATAGTGGTAATGCCTTCTTAGGGTAAAGTCAAGGAATGGGGATATTCTTGTGACTTATTAAGGGTTAAATATGTTGGAACATAATACATACATACCATAGATTCAATATATCACATCTCTGGAAAAAATTTAAAAAGTAAAGTTTCTCGCGTGTTTATTATCTTTTTGGCTCGTTGAAGCATATCAATATCGTTCAACTTACGATTGGAAACACTTGTATTTTCATTCCACCTGCCGATGTCTAATTATAAAACACTGTTAATCGAGCTGCCTTACCAGGAATATAACATGGAAATAACGTATTGTAAATGTGTAAAAAGGGACCACAATAGAACTGATACGAAACTACAAACTTCGTAACACAACAATATTCGTTCCAACATGGAAAACAAATATATCCAAAGAGACATAAAACTTTTTGCCGCAAAATGTATAATATATATCTCCAGATATAATATATCTGAGATATAACTTGAGATATATCAGAGTTATTTCCTTGATAAATCCTTTAGAATATATCCTGCGGATATATAATAAATATATAGAGGATGTAGAACTTTTTGCCGTTATATATAATTATATATCCTTTATATTTCTCGAGTAAAATTTATTTTCATGCTTCAATGTATGATTAATTACAATTATCCTCGTTATTTGGTCAAGAAAAATACAGAAAAATAAATTGCCATATTATTTAGTTGTAATCTATATGTAAAAGTCAAATGACCATTTTTTCTTTTCCCTGGTCAATTACAAGATCACTAGTGTAATAAAATGAACATTCTATTATTACTTTTCTTTAGGAACAGTGCTTTGTGGTGAGGTGGCTAGCATATGGTCGCCTATAGATCAGAGTATCGAATGGTTGGCGGTACGATTACCGGTCTCATAGTCTCATCAAGAATATAAATATCGGCATGAGAAAACTTCAGATCAAGAGGCGAGGTAGCTTCTCGACAAGTTAAAAATAAATTAACAAGATACATATAAATGTACGTATACTCCGGTAATCAATGTACGAGAGAGTAACGTTAATCGCGCAACTGAGCGATAGACCGGAATTCTTTTGTCAATAATTTTTTTAATTGGATACAAGCTGTCGTAAGGGGAGGTAAAATCTGTACCATATAATGGAGGGCGGGTAAGAGAGGGCGCCCTAGGGATCGCGTGAACGCGAGAGACGGAGCATACCAGGTGTCACGTGGTACATCGTCCTCGTACTGCTCGGACGCTGTGTGTCCTCTCAATCTATATTTGAATCTCTTCTATCCCTGTCTATTGAATAGGCTTAGCCTCCTGCATTCCAGTTGCCTCGTATTTAGGTTGTTTAGGTTCTGAGGAACGTACCTGGGGGTAAGATTGGGTGAGCTCAGGTAGGATCGAAATTTTTGCACACGACGGAGGAGACGTCTAGATATTTTTATTATTTAGAGAAATATAAGTCATATAAATGTATATCCGAACGTGTACATGTAACATGTATTTAGCTATAGTCCATATTTACCTTCTAGGCGAGACGCGACTTAGCGGTTTTACGGTACCGCGAAGCGCACCCAAGACTCGTTCCGTCAGCCCAAGTTTCTCTGTAGTTTTACCTGGAGCCTCAGGAAATGTGATAAAATGTTGTAAAGACGTTCGCGGCCATATTCATTGGACTGGCTACTGTCACGGGTGAGCCTATAATAGGCGCAATTACGATATAAAAACGGAAGTACGATATAAAAAATATTATTAGTTTTTAGCTGCACCTCTGCTATTCTAGCGACTTAAGGGGTTATTTTAATCATTTTACTCCAATGAGGATTCATAATATTCATAATCATATTTCCGTGAATTTTTTTCTCGTGAAAGATATCAGCGTAAAGTCTCTCGTATCTATATTATCTCTTTGGTTCGGTGAAGCACGCAAATACCGTTCAACCTACCATTGGACATACCTGTAATTACTTTCATTCTCATCGTAGATGTTTAATTATAGAAATCTCGCAGGCACTTTTGCACGACTGTGTCAGGACGAGCGTTATTGGGTCAGGGAAACGATGTGATTGATGTAATATGGGCGAAATAACGGAAAATACTAAATCAGATCGAAAGACTGGAATAAAAACTGATGATTTGCAGATTCGAGATCTGACGAGAAAGGAGATCTGTCTCGACGCTTCTGCAGCGTCGTGGATACACCCCCTCGACGTACTCAACATTATTCTGGCATCTCTGATCGTACTGATAATCGGAAAGCTACTGTACGACTATTGGTCCTTCAAGAAAACGGGCAAGTTACCCTGGATCGTCGCCAAAATACCGTAAAAGATCGCCGAATCGAGTGTCTATGTTCTGCAGTTAAATTGTTCATAGTTGAATATATATGAATAAATCTCGGAACACTGGTCGAGTAGCGCGACATGTTCCGAAACGGTTAAAATATTACAAGTTTTCTTCTCATGAGTTTTTATTTCGATCGTCGACACTCGTCAGTTTTCATACATTTTTGTTTCTTTCTATTTCATGAAGACTGCTCCGAAAGCAATTGTCTGTACAATTTTTCTGCTGCTGATATTTTTGCCATTATCTCGCGAATTCCATCACCTGGAAATTACAATAAAAATATATAAATGTTGTTAACTGAAAGGCACGAATAAATGCCAAATGTAATCAAAATAAGAAATCGTCATAATTTATTATATTGAATAATTTAAAAAAAATTTTTTTTTTTTCTATAATTAAATAACAGCATTTTGCTGCTTCCGACAATAAAATTATTATTTTTTAGTTCAAAAAAGATAACAAAAACTACAGTATATGACGTAAAATAATGTTAGTTTGTTACATAAATATTTACAATTACATTACTTTTATAATTATTATTGCCAATCACTAAATTATAATGAATTTTTATAACTTTTTAATCGTATTGTATTAAATGATTATTATTGTTGAGTAAACAACATCGGACATTCCGATTACTGACCAGTGGCAATTTTATTTAGTGCCGCGCACTCCGCAATGTTCTTCACACCCTTGGATACGTAATCTTTTTGAACCGAGTAAACTGGTTTCGGAGCATTCTTTTCAAGGCAGAGCTTGTAGAGCTTTCTCATGGCGTTTTCCGGTTGGCCACCAGTGCCGAAAGCAACGACATCTCTCATTCTTTGAAAAATCATTAATTTTTACAAATCAAATCTTGTCAACTATATAAATAACAATTATATCTTGTTAAATTATTAAAATTTAATGTGAGACCAATAATGTATCGGTGCTAGAGGGATATAACTGATTGACGTTTCATCGCGGAGTGAGCGAGAAACAGCTAACGTGTGCAAGTGTTAAGGTTCTGTCTTGTCTTAACGGGAAGCTAACATCGATGGGTGCAAAAGAGGTAGCACTCTTATGGTGCTCATAGCAAAGTGAGAGAGAAGCAGTACATCTGTGTAAATGTGGCGGTTTTGCCTGCCCTTAAGGCGAAGCGAATGGCTTACTCCATGCTATCGATGTGAGAGAGACAGCATTATAGGGATCACATAAATGCGATGGAGAGCACACCAGTTATTACGCGGTATATCGTTGAGTGAGTCTTCGGCCTCGCTAATATACACGGTATAGTATACAGGGTGAATTTTTTATCTTAAGACATTAAAATTTCGCAAGAAATACGCATCACACAAAAAAATGTTCGGAAGAAAAACTTTTTGATCTCAAAGTGGAAAATTGACCCCATAAAAATCAATCCCTCTCTCTTACCCCTGAGGGCGGGAAGGGTTGTAACTTTGAAATTTTAAATAGAAACCCCTATTTATTATTACCGATTCGAATTCTACATAAAAAAATACGCAAGTTTTATTGGAAAAATTTCTTTCGATTCAAGACACATGACGCTGTAAATGCAAAAAATTAATTTTTTTTATTATTTCAAGAAATGCGCTTTGAATCGAAGATAAGGAAGTACGTGTTAAATGTTTTCAGGTGAACAATTCGATAATTCCGGGGGGGGGGGGGGAGTAGTGGTGTTTGGGTGAAATTACGCGCAGAATTTTTTTCAATAAAACTTGTGCATTTTTTCATGAGAAATTCGAACCTGCAATAAAAAAAATTTGATTTTTAGAGGATGAGTTTTTATTCCCGACAATTTTTTATGCAATTCGTATTTCTTGCAATATTTCGATATCTTAAGATAAAAAAACTCAATCTGTATATCAGCCTTCCTTAATTTCTTGTGGACGATTCATATTTCGGGAAAAAACAAATTAGCTTCACGGGCAGAATGACTAGACGCATCCGAATTTAATTTGCTCTCGTCTAAAATATTAATCTTCTGAGATTATATTGAATCTGTCATTTTATGACTCTTAGTTTTAGTTTTCGATGCTCTACAATATATGTGAGTTTCATCAAAATCGGAGGGGAACACCAAACTATCCTTCCTTGTCCGTCTGTGTGCCATACTGCTTTAAGGGGACGTGAAAAATCTATGCGTTCGAAAAAGATTGAACTCGTATGGAGATCACGGCGGAATGAGAGAGAAGCAGCACGACTGTGCAAGTATGGGGCTTTCGCCACTTCTCATGGATATTTGCACCAAATCTGAGGGAGGTCAACGGGAGCGGAGTTGCGCTAAACGCGTTATATCAGTGTACGAGAGAGAAGCTTTAGCTTAGTTCATGTTCTCCCATGTGACTGAGCTAAAAATACATTGAAACCGGAAGTTATTTGTTTCTTTGACAAATCTCAAAGATCCGTCGATTAATTTCAAATTTTAATAAAAGCCGTATTAAAGTATTACTTTCGATCGGTTCGTTTTTTTTATTAGGATCCAATAGAAACTGGCAGAGAAAATTACTTCATTCTGTTTTCGTGGCCCGGTTTCCCTCATTTTCCACGTAAAACTATGTAATTCTGAGCGCGCCTTCCAGAAACAAAAACTAAATCGTTAATAATACTTTTTTAAATTTGTAACAAAATTCAGCATACTTGTTCTTTCATTAACTAGTTGAGTTCCAACGTAACCGAATGGAAATTAAGTTTTTTCACAAATACGATATAACTAACTGTTCGTTTGAGAAAGGTATCAGATTTTTCATGTCTTTCTCATCCATCTGTTCCTCCGCTAGCATCCTCAGTATTAAAACAGCTACGTTGTTTTGAACCGAGGACTCTGGATACCCCATAGACTTGGCTAAAGAGCAAGCCCCATTTAAATTGGTCTTTTTGATTAATTTACAACTATTATCAGAGATTATTTTCGTGTATTTTACCATTGTAACTGGCAAAGGAACATTCGATCTCGCACGAATTGGCCTTACTTCGAATTACTTTAAATTCAAGTTTTTCGTTGCATTGCTTGGCATAGTCCTTCAAGATCGTCACAGGTGTTTTTTTAGACAAACTTTTCGAACTGGTTTCATCGACATTTTTCTAATCGTAATTAATTATTAATTACTGCAATCTAATTATATTTGTGATTAATTAATTTTATCTGTACAACAATTTGAACCATTTTTCCCATTTCAGAATCGATTCTTTCATTTTCCGTGCAAATTGGCATAAAATTAGTTATCGTGCTTCTAACTGATGATGAATCGGATGAAGTGTGTGCTCGTCTCTTTGGACCAGGTGTAATTTCTGTTTTGGGAATTGTCGTAGACTTCGGTGGATTTTCTCCAGTTGTATCGATTGCTTTTTTCCTCGACAAGATCGTATCATTGAGAATTTCTGTAGAATCTTTAGTATTTGAAATCTCTACCCTCGTCACTTGCATCAATGTCTCATTCGTTGAGTTTTTTTCACACATTTCTGTAGAATGGAGATTCATAAGCAGAGACAGAAATGAGGTTAATCGATTACATAAATTAAGGAGTTTCAGAGCTCCGTGTTAAGTTACATCTTTCTATCCTAGAAAAGTAACAGCAATCGAAAGATTGTACGTAATAATGAGGTAAGTCGATTTGCGGCATCGTTTTTACACTGAAATAAGTTGACTTACGGGCTAATTCAATAGTAAAAGTTACGTTCAGACGTCGCCTTTTTGACAGCACGATTTAACCTTCTTTAGCCTTAAGTTTACGTGACATACCACATCCGTTATCTAAAGCTGTAAACCTAGGGTGCTGCAGTTTTTAACCCCCCCCCCCCCCACCCGCGCTCTTCCGCTGCCCTTGTAAACCTAGAGTACTTTTTTAAGGGTGCTGCATTTTTCAAGATGAAAGTACCCAGCATGAATTGTGCTGACGTGCTCTATTTCCATGACACGCTTTGCTATTTGGATAAATTAGTATGTACGACTTTGCTCGTCCGTTTTATGCAGTCGAACAGAATTCACTTTTGTCCAAAATCGTTTAGCACCTTTGAAAAAATACGTTTACAGTTTTTTATATCAATAGAGTCTGGGATGTAGGAGTGGGGGAGGTCCACATTTCGTTAAGGGGAGACAAAATAGAATTAGTCGATAAAACAAATGTAATGAATTTCGAGACTTGGCAAGTGATTTGGCGAAAAAGCATGACCGAACGTGAAGTCCAATTTTGTATCTGACGATGCTTCGCTTTTACCCAATATTGACAATTTGTAAATGGCATTTACGGAAAAAAATGTAACGAATATCTTCTTCTTCTTACTCGTGCAGCAGACATGGGTCTTTCACATCACGTTAAGCACGATGTAGGGTTTAACGCCAAAGTCGACTTGTCTTGCTACGAAACTTTCAATTAAGTTTTTTTCTTATATGCAATATAGTCAGATAAGTCGACTGACGTTACTATTAAAATCGTGTTACCCTTTAACTATCTTCACTATCGTGCGCGCGCGTGCGTGTCTGTGTGCGTGTGCGGGTGCGTGTGTGCGTGTATTCCACCGACCCTGTCGGCAGGAATTTCCAATGAAGGGAGTAGGAATGTAATAAGGCTGAATCGACGAGGCTGCTGCGTTTTTTAAAAGTAATGTAGTAATGAGGAATTATTTTTATAGTGAGATAAGTCGATCTACCATTCAAATAACAACGAACTGAACAAAAAGTTTTATAAGGTGGTAAGTTGTTTTTCCTGATTATTCCGCAAGGGTGCAAGTCGACTTACCCCTCTATTGCGTAAGGTGATTTGCCCGATTATGACATTAAATACCGCAAGTCAATTTACCTTATCATTGCAAATAGTCCTGCAATTCTATTAAATTACTGCTATCATTAGCGAAATAATTACTTTTATATTACAATACAACAAAGAATAAATAATAAAAATCATTGTTACTTCCCTATTAAAGTAAAATTATTAACTAGGTAGTTAACCCTTCCCCGTCAAACTTCGGTACAATTTCACGGTTGACACATTGGGTAAAATATACCCAGCTGAGTTTCAAATCGTGATCGTGTGAAAATTATCGGTTCGATCGTGAGAAAAAATTTTTGGAACATACTTTCATTATTCTAGAATATGTAACAAAAGTCAATATATAAGAAATTAAATGATAACATGTTAAAAAAAATCGTAAAAAAGTCTATGCGCTAAAAATACACTATTTTACTAAAAAAAAAATGATAACTTTTTTAATTTTCAATATTTTTTAAGATGTGGTACTTTGAGGGAAGAAACAGTGGCATAGTGCGCATTTGAAAAAAGTTATCATGAAATTTACCCGAGTCCGCGCACATTGTTGAGTCACCGGGTGCAAGTTCGATAATGCCGCTTTATTCAAGCGACTAACGGTCTAGTCCTGTAGGGGACACTTCAAATCAATGGTAGATGTGATAAAAGTTGCATTCGAACTAGGCTCTTGCATATTTAGGCCTAATCTTGATCGATGGGTGAAATTTATCCAGTGTGACCGCGAAGGGTCAAATAACTGTTATAATTAATCATGCTGATCTCATGATTTATAAGAAATATAAAAGAGAAAATAATTATAAATACTAGTTCGTACCATTAAGCCTGTCAGCGCAATCGGGAAGAAAAGAAGATTCGGCGAGGAGGAATTTTAAAACTTCTTTTTTGTCGCTTGCTTTCTTGGAATCAGTTGCTTTACCTAAACCTTCGAATTTCTCACACTCTTCAATATTCGAAATTTCTTTTGCTCTCGCGTTTTTAATGGAGTATGTATCTATTGACTCGTCGATGTTAATTAATGGTGCGTTACAAGGAGAAATTGAATTCGCGTATTGATGATTATCAACTACATAATCACTGTTCGATGAAGATAAGCTCGCATTTGTTTCATCTTCATTCTTCGAAATAGAATCATCGGATATTCGTTGCCCAATTTCATCGACGTCCTACGATATATTGAATCTCGCGTTATTAAAATTTCCTTATCTTAATCTTAGTTAAAATTAATATCTAAAATAAAAAAAGTGAAAAGAATTAATTATTTGTAGTATGATTAGTTTATGATTTAAAAATTCATGACGACTTACATAGTTTTCTTCCGAAGTTGATAATTGTGTTCCTGAATTAGCCGTCAACATCGTACTCGACTCGTCCGAATTCAAGATATAAGTAGAGCTCATCCTGTCTAGTTTTGTAATTACTTACTATTATGATTATAGAAATGAAAAGATAAGAATATCAGAATAATATGAAGGTTGGAATAAGCTATGAGAACCAAAACGACGACGAGGGAATAATAACTCTTTATACAAGTCACAAGAATATCGCTAATTTCTCGGCTCCTTTACCATAACTATCTCCCATGGAAATGAAGTATACTCAAGATATACGCATGATAAGTTCGATATTCTGTATATATTTTTTATATATCAGCTGGGTATGTTCTAAAAGATATATCTCAAGATATTTCTCAGATATATATCTAAAATATATCTCAGATGTATATAATATATTTTGCGGCAGAAAAGTTCTATATCTCGTATACATAGTTGGATTTAATTCTTTTCCGTATGGGACGCGTTATTCCCATAATTTTATATCGGTACAGTTTTAGGCGCTTTGAATCATGTATGGTTAACATTAAGGAGACAAACTAACATAGTCCTCATCGATTAGTCCAAGATTTTCAGATTTCCACGAAATTCGTCTCTATTGTTTCAATGGTTATTATTGTAATTCTTGATACAGGGTGCGCCATCTCAATCTGGTCGATGGAAGTATTGAATAACTTAGAGAATTTTCGACAGATTTCACAAAGTCGTATTTTTTTATTAAATTTGATTCATTACAATTTATTTTGATTAGTTTCCAAAAACCACATCGATCAAATGTCCGCCTTTATTACTGAGACAAAAATGAGCTCTTTTTTCGGCATTTTCCATTGTATTTGCCAGCGTCTCGGGCGATATCGCTGCGATTTCGGCTCGAATGTTGTTTTTTAGCTCCTCTATGGTCTTCGGCTTGTTGGCATAGACTTTACTTTTCAAAAATCCCCACAAGAAGAAGTCCGGTGCAGTCAAATCCGGCGATCTTGGTGGCCAGTCAATATCACCTCTTTCTTTGATATCACACGTCCTGGGAACTTCCGACGCAAATAGTCCATTGTTGAGCGCGCAGTGTGACATGTCGCACCATCTTGTTGGAACCAAAATTCCTTAAGACCTTTTTCACGCATTTGTGGTAAAACAAAGTGTGCCAACATCCACCGATATCGATCCCCATTGACAGTTTCACCAGCTCTGAAGAAAAATGGTCCAATGGTGGTTTTTGAGCAAACACCGGCCCAAACTGTCACTTTCTCATCGTGCAATGGAGTTTCGTGAATAATATGAGGATTATCGGTGCCCCACACGCGACAGTTTTGTTTGTTGACAGCGCCAGAGAGGGTGAAATGAGCCTCGTCGGTCATCAGAATTCGCTCCCAAAAATCCGGCTCAGCTTCCTTCATTCGACTAACGTTATTAGCGTAAGCCAAGCGTCGCGGCTTGTCAGTTTCCAATAATCTTTGAGTCAACTGCACTTTGTACGGAAACATGTGAAGATCTTGCTTTAAAATCCTTCTCAAAGTGGTTCCACTGATGTTTAATTGCTGAGACCGGCGGCGGTATGAGACATTTGGATTTTCTGCAACACTCTGTCGAACAGCTTCGATATTTTCATTTGAACGACCTGGGCGCGGTCGAGCTTGATGTTGGAGATTCGCTACAGACCCGTGCTCCATGAAATTTGAAGCTAAATGACGGATAGTGTCGCCTTTGGGCGCAGAACGTCCGCGATATTTTTTACGATACGCACGCTGAGTTGACACAACTGAACGATTATTTTCAATGTAAAGCGAAACTATTTCGGCGCGTTCTTTCGGCGTATAGCGATACATGGTTGAAATTGTACTGAAATAACCTATACGAAACGTGTTGTACGACGCTGGTCGGTTAAAATCTGTCAGAGTTATTCAATACTTCCATCGACCAGATTGAGATGGCGCACCCTCTATAAATTTAAAACGCGATAAATATAACGAATTGTTGAACTAGCTACGAGCGAAACGATGAAAGGGTAAATTATAAATAAGGAGAATTTTCACACTAGTGAAAGGAGTGCTACATTTTTTAAATTGTTCTTCCAAATGTTTATGCAGTCATTGACATTGGTGAAGAGTACATTTGTATTGCAACATATGTCTTAATCGAGATAAAAATTTATAAAAACATTAATGGATTATTGTAAATTTCCAAGAAGGTACATTTTCGTTGAGTTTTCTACGAATAATAATCAGTCTTTTTTACCGATTTCAAGGAGGATAGAGATCTTTACATCAGATAAATCAGTGCTGAACATTTTGTAACGATCTGTTTACAAAGTTTTACAGATTAATTATTCGCAATATGGAATTATTAGTGTCCATAATAACCCTAAAAATGTTTATTGGCAATGGATTAAACAAAATTATTTAACTCATTAATTGTAATTTCCGAACATATTTTTCATTCGTTTTATTGGCACAAATGATCCGTTAGTGTTTACCAACTATATTGCGTTATAGCTGTTTCTCAAAAGATATTCTACGAATTGGCGTCCTGGGTATTCGATGGCGCTAACAGTTTAATAAGCACAGCCGTTTGTTTTTTAAAGAAATGTAAGTAGGCAACAGGCTGAGATTTTTTAACGATTAAGACTACCTGCACAGAAATAAAGTATATGCAAGATATATAAAAGGTATATCTCACATATATGCTTAATAAATTTTTTTTTAATTGGATCAAGCAATTAGACCCGATATTTATAATGATTTACAAAAGCAGAATTTGATTTAGGCCTTTCTTTCCCGCGCTTAGAATCGCGATCACGTATCGAATCATTGCCAAATCGGGTTAATCAATTTTTATTTAATTGGTTCAAGCAATTAGACCCGATATTTATAATGATTTGCAAATGTGGGATATGAATTAGGCCTTGCATTCCCGCGCTCACAATCGCGATCACGTATCTAGCGCCCTGAGTTGTGTTTCGCAAAATGTCCATCCTATTGACCGAATATAAACGCTATATCTATATAAATATTAAGATTTACACGGTCGCTTGCCTCGAATTAATATGGTTAATGAAAATTTTCTACAAAAATAATAGAGAACTGTTAGATTAATTCTGCAAGGGCCATCGTGGCGTAATTGGTTATTCACCAGATTAGAAATCTGGGTGTTGCCGGTTCAAATCAGGGTCGTGGAGGAATTTTTTTCACAGTTCCTTGTTGTGTCCTGTCTATTTTTCCCTACCTACATACCTCATCATCCCGCTTACTATTATTTCTTGATCGTATTATTTCTAATTAGTTCTACGTTCCCTTCGTTCTATGATCTATTATCATTTTTATGTTCGAAATCGTTTTCTCCTACCATATTTATGTTTCACCTTTTGGTAAATATGCAGTTTAGGGGACCCACCTCCGATCGCCTTCTAACTAGGCGCGTTCGACGCGTTTTCGTATGCCTAACAACTTTTCCCTCTGACAAAATCGTCGCTCACTGTCCATTAAAAAGTTATTAACAAATAAAGTTGGTAAAATAATAATAAAATAAAAAGAACCTAAAGAACCTAAAGAATCTAATTCTGCAGTTTTCCAACTTTATTTGTTAATAAGTAATAAATAATAATAATAATAATAATAATAATAATAATAAGTTATTAACAAATATAGTTGGTAAAACTGCAGAATTAGGTTCTTTAGGTCCTTTAGGTTCTTTTATTATTATTAGTATATTATTATTTTTATTTTATTTTTATATTATTATTATTTTTATTATTTCATAGTTATTAACAAATAAAGTTGGTAAAACTGCAGAATTAGGGCCTATACACCGATGACCGTCGAAATAGGCTCATTCCTTGAACCTCTAAATGTCTTGAAACAAGTGATTCGTCCTGTAGTCGGCTACTGCCGCGTACAATTATATGTACGTAGCGTGTGTGATTTTTCAGTCTTTAACGGTTAATATCTTTTTCCAGCGGCAAGAGCGACGCTTTTGCCAGAGGAAAAAGTTGTTGGGCATACAAAAACGCGTCGAACGCGCCTGGTTAGAAGGCGATCGGAGGTGGATCCCCTAAACAGCATATTTACCCAACTTTATTTGTTAATATAACTTTTTAATGGACAGTGAGCGACGATTTTGTCAGAGGGAAAAGTTGTTAGGCATACAAAAACGCGTCGAACGCGCCTAGTTAGAAGGCGATCGGAGGTGGGTCCCCTAAACTGCGTATTTACCCACCTTTCTATTAAAGAGAACCGTTCAGACAGTGACCATGCGATTACACCGAACATTAATATTCAGTTTTTGTCGACTCGTATCCGCTCGCGAAGTACCACAAATCTTCAATATACTCTAATTTCTCTTAATCCACCTCCAACGCCAAGGCGTCATCCGAAACACCAACTATCTAGCTGCGTCGGATACTAAAGGTCTGATTTCCGCCAATTTATATCCGCCTGCAGTAATCATCGCGAACAATCGACCCCCGTCTTCTATTTTTCTGCAATACTGAAAGTCGCTTACCTCATGCTTCATCAGCATTCTTGGGCCGCTTCACGGCCCACTTAAACCCCAACTTTCTCTACCGTCCATGCTTTCTTCGTTTACTCGATCAATCTTTTTAGCCAAATACAAATCTCTACACAAAATATGAGTTTAATCTTTAAGTCTTGGCCATAAACGTTGGCTACCGCAGAATCTGTCTTTAACATTGTAAACAGTAAATAAATACAAATACGCTTAATAATTCAGAATCTGAGTTTTGACTCTCAATCGAACAACGAATCCTATTAATAACAATAATAATTAACTGACAAATAGTTAGAAAGACGTCAGCTTGAGACGTAACATTAAATACTTGATGAATCTGAGTGCTTAATCAATTTTTGCTTAACTGGCTTAAGCAATGCTCAATATTTATAATTAATGATTCACAAATGCGGAATTAGAATTAGGTCTCTCGTTCCCGCGCTTAGAATCGCGATCACGTATCTCACACCCTGAGTTGTGATTCGCAAAATGTACATCCTTCTGACCAAACATAGATGCTATATCTAGATAAATGTTACATCTCAGATATATAAGATACATTTTAACGAAAAATTCTATATTTCGGATATATGCGAAATAAAATGCATTTCTGTTCTCTAAATCGTAGAAAAGTCCTATATGTCGGATATATTTCTTTTCAATGGGGGTATCACATTTGTAGATTGTTCTTTTGTAGATCATCTTTCGAGAAATAGAATGAACAATCCTATTTTTAAATCGGTAGAAATGTGAGATTTATTTTTGAAAAAAACTTCAACGAAAACGTACTTGATTGAAAATAAACATTTATCAGTTGATAATTTTGCAAATTCATATTATTTATTGTTGCTCTGAATCAATACCACTACCACTGTTGAATGCATAAAATTTTACATAAGCGAGTACGAAACTTTAGCACTGATTAGGTAGGAGTCACCTTAAAATCATGATAATGAAGTTATGTTGCAACCAGGTTAAGTATAAAATATTATATCTTTATATAAAATACCACTTGACAAGCAGAAAAAAATATTAAACATTTTCATAAGTAATTTTTTTTTATAGCTCAGGTCACCGGTGCGAATATTTTTCTATTGTCAACTTGCACCGATGGACCAAATTGGCTTATATAAGGTATCACTATCTTTTTAAAAAGACTCCGTCTTGTTAGGAATTTTCATTTGTAACTCTTACGTAGAAATTACAGAGGACATTTAATAAAAAATTACTGCGAAAAGAAAAATTTACTGCAAAGCTGAATATTTATATTGTGCAAGAGCTTCATACAAAAGTATGAGGCTTTGCAGAGCCAATTTGGTCTATCGGTGCACCCTGAAAGCTACAATAAGTTAACAATAAATAAATCAACATTTGCACACGTGAATTGGATTACAAAGCAAATGTTTCAGTTGAAAATTTCATTTTTTATGCCTGTCATATATAATTTTTTATAAAGTTTTAACATTTTATATTGCAACACAATTTCTTTTTCATGAATTTCAGGTGATTCGACCTAGTTATAAGATCAAGTGACATCCACTTCTGCCCGCTTTAGCCGGGCCTAGTCGATGTCAAAAACTGTATTCCTTTTTTTTTTAACCGATGTGCAGCATGTCGTCCTTCTCTCTGAGATCGTCATGCATGGGAAAGAGATAGCAAAATTTGTCCCGAGCGATTTTTTCCGCCATAAATGATCATTCGGATAAAAAATGAAAACGGTCAACTGTAGAATTGTAAGACGCAATTCACTGTTCTCCTTTTTTATTTAAAAGATCTATCGTGACAGAGAAATTTGCATTACAGTCTTTATTACCGACCAAGGAGTAGCACATCATCTTAAGGCTGCCAAATATTTCAGAGAAAAAGGAAATAGGATCGCACTGCGAAACTTGTAAACGCCGTTGTATCTTATTGCTGTTACCCTTAAATATTCGGCTTCCTTGCGAAGTAGCATTATAGCTTTTGATACGAACCGCGTTACTTCATTCTGATGGGAAGCGCTCCAATAACCACCTTAATGCACTTCAGTTCATTCTTCTTTATTGAAAAATGTTGTAGAAATTCACTAACTGGATATTTCGTTCTATTCACTGTTAAAAAAATGCAGCATATTATTTAACCGACGAAGAAATGTCTTCATAAACAAACAGCTGTAATTTTTTAATGGTTAAAAATTAAGGTTGTGAATTCGTAATGTTTAAAGAAACCAAATAGACCCTGTTTCATTTAAATCATAAAAAAAAATGGATTATTGTTAGAAAAATCTGAACAAAAGTGTACATTCTCAAAAATTAGAATTAATCAGTCAATGGTATTGCAAATCTCTCGTTATTAAAATTTTATCTATATTAAGGACACATGTTATAATACAAATGTTCCTTCAGTATTGTAAATTAATGCATTAAATTCCGTAAAAGCAATAAAAAAACTTTAAGACTGATTTGACTAGTGCAAAGCGCTCCGACTCCCTTAAGGAGAAAAGTTAAAACTCATAAAACTCGGAATTGTGGCCCCAGTGGTATCGTTTCGTACCAATTTCCCTGTCGCTGGTGTAAGGAGCTGTTCGAAACTTGTGCAGAAGATTTTCCGCACGTTCGATAGCCGCCTCCATTTCGCAGAGAAGAGGTGCAGCCTTCGGATATCTCTTGACAATTACGTTCCAAATCTTTTGGGCGTCTTTGCCTTCGTCCCGCAGGGAACGTGGTGGAGCCAATTTTTCTTGGCACGTTCCGACATCCCGGTGCTCCAAGAATTCCGACATTCTACTTATCCTATCCTCCAAAATCGATGTGGCTTTTTTTCTGTCAGTATAGACGTGAACATATCAGTTGAAACAGCGTAAGAACGTATAACTCGTATAAAAAAAAATAGTTTCCCTATTGAATTCACAATGTCAATACGATGAGTAAATAGTTCGATTAACCAACCAAACTTAATTAAAGAACTTTATTAATTCGTTTATCTATGAATCATTTTCAAATAAATATACCGAGATAGTTGACTAATACTTTTTAAGATTAAATTAATATTGATTCACTTATAAGAGTTTATTCAGTGCGAAATATTTAATATTTATTGCTTCATTTACTGCTTAAACGTTCAATCGTTATACTGCTTACATTATAAATACTTAAATAATTAAAGCTTTACGCTCCACAATTTATTTTTATGCATTAAATGCAAATTTCTTCGAAGCCAGCAATTCTTGTTTCGAATTTTTAAACCTAAATTGACTATTTGCGTCAAAATTGGTTTTTCAAACCAACATTTAAAGTAGTTATTGCCTGATTCTTTTTTTTATCTCTATATCCGTTACAGAAAGTTTAACGATGTCTGCCTTGCATACAAGCAGATGATTCGAATGAGAAGAATATATAAGTGACATCAGCACTATTCGTATCAAGTATAACGAATTATCATTCGTTATGCTTCTTATTTTTGTGCATCAATCGCAAATTTTTTTTTCTTCAAGCTGTTTTTTATGACGCTATTGTACCGTGTTTCTTAGAAAAATGTAGTTAAAATTCGTTAAAAACCATGTAGAATTTTTTAAATAATATTTTTAGCTTACAGAGATTTGTCCGAGCCAACGAAGTTAGTTTGTTAATTATTTATATATTTCCATATGCGTTGGAGGAGGTTAAAAAAAGTTTTCATTTTCTTAAAAATAAAAACTACATTAAGCTCAATTCAGGCGCAATATTTTTTATCGGAATCATCTTCATATTTTATAAATTATAAAACTGTAAATAGCTGCTCATTTCATTAGTATGCTGTACACGCCAACGGCATTTTCCTAAAGGTGTACATTGATTACTTACGTTTATGGATGTGTGATTACGTTTTTTAAATGCTTCTATAGAAAATTAATGTTAAAATGTTTTTACGTTAATAAAAAATGTTCGTTCTATTGATTGAACTCTTTTAAAATATTTTTATCAATTTATTTTTGTAGCAAAACATGTTCCCAGAACCAGTTTTCAAGATTATTGCTTTTTCTATATCCGTTATGTAAAGTTTATCAAGTTTACAATAATACATCTTTTAAGCAATATAGTGAAAATACTTAAAACTTAATACATCTTAAGTATCTTCATCTTAAATATAATATAAAGCTAATGCGACTATCTTGAATACAAGATGATGCTAGAATTTCCTAACAAAACATAAACAGAAAAACAGATTCGTCAAATTTTCTACATTGTGCCATTAGGAACGGAAGGGATTTAAATAAGGAAATAACCAACAACTTCGCAGTCTCATTGGGTTTCTTTAACGCGGTGATATTTTATTAAAATTATAAACACGGGATTACAATACATCACGTAACGTGGTAATACTTGTTGCTTAGAAACTCGTCGTTGAATCAAGGCCACGTTGATTCAAAAAATTCTTATCGTCCCACTTAACTACGTTGTGCGAGCCCTTTGCTTTCTTTTTTGTTTATTTAATGTTTTTTTGTGCTACGTGTACGTACATACATGCATATGTATATCACCCTATCATAGAATGCGTTCTGAGTGAAGTTTTTTTTTTGCGGTGCATTATTGTTTCCTCGATTGCCTTTTGTTTTCTTTTTTCAGAAAAATTTCACGCTCTCAGTGTATCGCCGAGAGCTGGTAAAATCCGCACAATCGACACGTCCGCTAATTAGTACAAACCGACGCGACAAAGGAGTCTTACCGAGGTGGCTCTCAAGATGCGATCGATTAAGACCAATTAAGAGTCAATTGATTTCGATGATGGTTGTGTGTATTACTTGGTATTAATCGGACTCGGAGCCCTGCGCTCCAATCTCTCGTTCTCTCCCATTTCTCACTATCCACTCTCATAGCTGGCATGTTGATACGCTTACTTCTATCACAGCATATACGGATGTTGCGCGTCAGTTATCAATCATTGCGTATTTTTCTTTTATTTTTCGTGTACGTTGTTGATTATTTTGTGAGTATATTACACGGCGGCATCAGTTATCGCGCTTCGCGAAACTACATCGATTACAGGTTTATTAATAAATCATCGTGACTCTCATACCTCATGTCGTATATGCTCGCTCTCGGGTGTCCTCTCGTCGCTTTCAATCTCGTTAAAACTTCAACTATACATTGATCGCTAACTCTTCTCAATTGAACCTCCCACATCCACTATGTGACACGTATGCATTCGCTCACAGCTCGTTCATTACCCGCACGGAAAAAAGTATATATCCAAAGATATATACGAGATATAGAAAATTTTGTCGCTAAATATATTATATACATCTGAGATATATCTTTTAGGATATATCTGGCAGATGTATAAAGGATAAAGGATATTGAACCTTTTGCCGCTAAATATATTATATATATCTGAGATATTGCTTTCAGGAAATACCCGGCAGATATATAAAAGATGTATAGAGGATGTAAAACTTTTTGCTGTTATAAATATTATATGCATCTGTGATATATCTTTAAGAATATATCCGACAGATGTATAAAACATATATATAGTGGATACTGAACTTTCTGTCGGTAAATATATTATATACGTCTGAGATATATCTTTGCGGATATACCGGACAGATATACAAAAGATATATAGAGGATATTGAACTTTCTGCCGCTGAATATATTATATACATCTGCGATACATCTTCTAGGATATAGAACTTTCTGCTACTAAATATATTATATACATCTGCGATATATCTTTTAGGATATATTCAACAGATATATAAAAGATATATGGAGGATATAGAACTTTTTGCCGTTAAATATATTTTATACATCTGCGATATATCTTTTAGGATATTTTCGGCAGATACATAAAAAATATATAGAGGATGTAGAACTTTTTGCTATTATAAATATCATATACATCTGCGATACATCTTTTAGGATATATCGGACAGATATATAAAAGGTATATAGAGGATGTAGAACTTTTTTTGCGTTAAATATATTATATACATCTGAGATATATCTTTCAGGATATATCCAGCAGGTATTTAAAAGATATATAAATATATCTTCCTGCATGCGTATATCTTGAGTATACTTTATTTCCATAGGGGTATGAGGACATCATGTTATCTTCAATTTGGCATTCTTCGATTATTTGTTTCACAATGTATTTAATATTTATAATAACTTTATATACCAATATATAATAAGTAACAATTGTAATATTCAATATAAAGTAATCAACAGCGTCTAAAAAAAGAAACGAATCAAACGATTAACGAAGATAGTATCGATCGCTTTATTTATTTGATTTATTATTCTCATAATTTTTCGATGCACCGTAGGTCAAAAATACATTTTAACATAATATATTCTCGAATGAAGAATAAAAATGATAGGTTTTTAGTAAACTGACCTACATTTTTTACTTTTTTACTTGATAATATGCTTTGTATGTATCCATGTAATGGTTTATTTATCCCCGTAGGGTTACAAAGACTCCAATCTACCTCTCTAATGGATAAAATACTTTGTTATTTTGGTATTCGGGTTCGTGGAAAAATTACAAGAAAAATAATTCTAACGAAACAAATTAACGATCATTACCTTTCTCCGTTATTCGTTAAATTATTTAAAAAAATTTATTTCATGAAATTAAGTACAACAATAACAATGAAAAATTATTTTAAAGAGACTAATGGAGGAAAGGGCATGATTTGATGCAGTGAAACTCAATATGAGGTAAAGAATAATTAATTTGAGTTTACCAAAACTTAGTTGTCTCAACAACGTTTTACGGTTGGCTCAACTTTACCGTTAGTTTCGACGTATACTACCTCACGCGTAGTTGAACCAACATCATTGTAGTGGGTTCAAACTTACTCTTTTTACTTCAGTGCATGCACCTTATATTAGGTCACTGCGTAATAAATAAATGAATGCAGACTTTCTTCTCACCGATAAAACTTTGTAATTGTATAAGCGTACTTTTCTGTCTGAACGTTGTCAAAAGGACGTTGTGCATGCATTTTTAGAATCAGTTTTTTTCCTTCTACGTAGAGAAAACTTTGTTTTCGTAAAAATGTTTTGTTCTTTTTTAACATTTTAATTTTAGAATACTTGATTTATGCTGAATAATCCGAAAATCATACTCAAAAAAATGTTCGATGTTCCCACACGCGTGTCTCTGTGTATGTTTGCCACGAGTAACAACAAATTAAATCGACTATAACCTGAGATCGGTTTAAGCTACCGGATAGAAATTTGAAATACAGGTGGATTAGTTGCCGCCCTTTCATCGTAGCGAGTTTAATTAAAATCGACAAACGACGTAAAGAACGCTAGGTCACGTGAAACTATCAAACTAAAACTTTCTGCACAAGGATAATTACGACGAAAGGTTGTTTGGTATTGAGTTTCGGATTGGTTGTCAAAGAATCTTGTAAAGTAGAAGTTTGCATATTGTTTCCCCATTATTATCCACCTATCACAAAGTTTTATCTATGAGGAAGCCAACATCTATCAGCACGTTTCCTGATAGAGATGACTTCGTGAAATGTGGATAACAACGAGAAAACAATGTACCAGCTTCTACTTTACATTCTGTTTTTTTCTATTTACACGAAACAAATATTTTAAAAAAGTTATACCCGTGCATTATGCAATAAATTCATATCAAATGAATTAACGGTGAATAAATCGTATGACAAACAAACAAAGGAAGCTCAGTCGAAAACAGCGAGAGGTGACCATTTACGATTATTAGTATACCTGCATTAAGTATATCTACGAAGTTATAGGCAAAGTATGATTTACGAGTCACGCCCTTGTATTTTCATCGTTCCGTTCTTTAGCGTATGGTACTCGCGAGTGCATACGTCTATGCTGTGTTTTATAAATCCTCGGAATGAATATTTATCGTCTAGCAGTGATAGTGTCTCGCTACGTAGCCCTCTGTTTTTCTTTTTTTTTTTTACATCAGTCCGATTCGAGCAGTGTGTTTGGTCGTGATTAATTTCTCAATTTATTTTTGTATTTCTTTTCCTTTTATTTATTTGAGCGTATAGGTATATTATTCGATACATTTTGTTCCAGCGTCCGCCATTCGTCACATCCCCTGGTGTCGCCACTCGGGCAATTACGTTATTCGCTAGCTTCGGCTTTATTTTTCTATAAATCTTTCATCCTCCCATTGCTAACCACCGCTGCGTCATAATTCATACACAATCATCCATGTAGCGCACGCGCAACTCTACATATTCACTCTACAACTGGATTTAAAAAGCATATGTGCGCACAATCGCTCTCGCAAATTCCACGCACACAACTACACAGTCCTCTGCTTCTCGCGTATTTTTCCTTTATGTCCTTTTATCATTATTAACCGTTTTATTCTTCGTTCCTCTTTATTCCTCTGGCTTACAGCCCATTCATCTTCATCCTCTTCACATTAATCTCTAACGCTCTAACACCTACGTGGAACTCTCGTGCTCACAGAATCTGATGACTTTTTCTTTAGTTCCCACTCCCTCTCTCACTCTCGTTCTACGCTCTTTTCTGTCGCGACTCGTGCTTCAACCCCCTATCTTTGGCACTCGAAAAAGTTGTAGATAAAATGGTATCGCCGCTTTGGCGACAAACCCGCGCGTCCTCTCCTCTTTGGATTGTATTATAAGCTCCCTCGACTCGTGTTGCAGAACGTGTGGTTTGCGCCAGTCGATGACTGTTGACGCGCTCTCTGCTTGATGTATTGCCGAAGAATATTTTCCTCCCTTCTCTCTAGTCTTAAATCTATACGTTCATCATTACGCTGAGACATCAGAGAAATTTCGCTTTCATTCGATTCATCGAGTCTGATTATAGAAATTTTAATGAAAATTTTCCGAGGGTGTTTACTCTCGGATGTATCTCGTTGTTCTTTTTTTATTTATTTTTTCGTATTTTTTATTCGAAAAAGAAAAAAAAAGACGCTGACTATTCACACGGTTGTTTCGACATCGGCAATGGCGTGCTGTCAACAAATACTGTCCTTTCCGTAATTCTCGAGATACATCTCCTGCGGCGTCGCGAGATTGTAACGTCCGCTTAAACGAGTTCCCGTCAGACCGTTATTGCGATAAGTGTTTTTAACATGAAGATGATTGACGCTAAGCGCGACGTTTTTTTTTTTCTTTCGAGCTTTATGACGATAGAGGCAATATTTTAGGCAACCGGTGGCCAACAACAGGATGAGGAATATTCCTAGAGCCCCCGCACCCACCGCCACGTATAGAAGGGTCACACCGAAGCGATATGAACAATTTGCTTCCTCCTCGTCGAAACCCGAGGGACAGTGGCGGACACCGTCGCACCACAGAACCGAGCTTATGCAGGCTTGAATCTCCGGACACCTAAAAATAGAGTAAAATTAAATCAATAGTCACGTATCCCCATCAAGACACTTAAGGGAAAATAATTGGCGATTGACCTAGTCATTGCCACTGGCAGATAACAGGAATTGGCAGACTTCCAGCGAAGAGAAAAGAAAACAGCTAAAATTGCTGTTTCGACAAAATAATAATATAATTTTACTTTCTGACTAAATAAAACAAAAATGTATAGCAAACATAAATTGAAAATTAATTTATTCAATATAATAATGTAAAAAAAATTTTTCATTGCTCACTGTTATATTTTTTTTTACACTGAGAAAAAACCATTTTGTCAACTGAATTTCGTTGGTTCAATGGGTATTAGGTACAATCGTGCAGCGCAATGAAGGGTCACTGAGAGGACAACGTCCTTTTACTGCAAACAACTCCGAGCGCTGTGGTTATATTGAAAATCATTCATAAATGAAATACACGATCGATCTGATCTTTGTGTCATGCTGCTTTCTTCATCTATACTTTGTTGGAATATAATTTTTTAAATGTTTGTCTCTACATTTTGTACAAAGTTATGGCGAAGTACGTAATTTGAACATACAGAACGCGTGTTAAAAGATGAACCTCGTAAGGACCAAAAAATTTAATTCAACGGTGTCGTTAAAAATTTGAAAATAATTAAGAATTATTTCTACAGTAGTTGACAGTATATGATACAAAATTGGCTCAAGGTTCGCTTACTTTCAACCAACTGAATTCAGTTGGCTTCAAGTAAATAATTTTTAATTAAAATAGTAAATGATTTATCACAATAAAGATAGTCGTAAAATAAAATATGATATAACAATTTAATTTGTAAAAAGAATATATATTGTTATTTATTCTTAATCGCAATCTTTATTTTGGTTTTTTTAAACGTTTGGATGTTTTTTAAAATTCAAATAGTCTTTCAGCACATGTTGGCAAAATTTCGATAGCTTATTAGTTAATTACTTAATAGTTTTTAATAATATCATATCACGTTGATGATCAGACTGCACGTTGACACTGTGTCCAGTTTTCTGAATGACAGCAAATGAGACGAATTTAGTGAATGCATTTTTTGTACTGTTGCATATTAAAGCAAGCAATCAGTTATTCTCTCGCAAAATCCACGAATATCTTATTCAAATTGACTGTAGTGTCACTCACTATAATGTTAATTAGATGTCACTTACATTAAACTCGGGATATACAACAGTAATGTTCGAAAATACAAAGGCGATTTTATTTTAAGAAAATTTGGAGACTTATCGAGGTGTCTACTGTTCTCTCTGAATTATTAGTCACAATAAGAAAATATGATTTGAGAAAGTATAAAAATGACAACTAAATTTATGATAATATATGAAATATTTATTATAATATATGAGCATAGAAATGCTTTATTATTGCTTTATTGATAGACAGTGCAAGTTACGATATTATTATTAAAGGATATATACTATTTATATATTATTTAAATAATAATATCGTAATTTAAACTGTCCATTAATGGAGCTATGTAAATGCCATCGATGCATTAAACGAATATGCATGAGATGTGATTAATCATTGAAGAGGACGCACCTGTAAGGACAATCCTCAGTGGGCCCCAATACGAAAGCGTTAGACCCAAGACTGGTAGCCGTGGCTCTCTTGGAAATGGCAATCCATGTAAGTGCGTAAAATCCAGGCTCCCGTTGCAGAAATTCAACGACGAAGCTCCTAGCGTGTTGCATCATTGCCGAAACCGGTTGTGTACCATTAGCTACGGTGTAATTCCATCCCCCAGAGAAGAAATCCACAGTTCTGGCAATGTCGTTTCCACCCTCCGGACAAATGACGCTGCGTTCTTTCGTATTCGCGGCTGCGTAAACGATGATTCTGTTTAGAGTCGCGCACTCCTCAATGTTATCAGCATTGATTGCGAAACCAGTAGTACGAAGATAAAGAAAATTCATTCTAACATCTTCGGGCTCGATTAGCCAGGGCTCGTTGATGCACTGTGTCGCGGTGAGATCCTCGGTATTCGGTAGAACTTCCTCGACAGCCGTGATGCCACCAATCACACGTGGCAGTGGACTTCGGAGTGAAATTTCGCCGCTGTCACCGCGCAATTTACGATCTGTCAGCTTAGTCGGGCAGGATTGATCTTCTCGAACCTCGGTACTGGGAACGAAGCGATATTCGCCTTCGAAGAAAAAATTCTCGTAGTCCTGAGTTACGTTCATACGCGTCACGCTGAATTTTAGCTCAACGACGCTGGAAGTCAAGCTTTTTAAAACTATTCTGTCACTGACATTTGAGCAGAGACAGTCTCGCACGAGTTCGACTCCGGTCCAAGGATATTCGGCCACGATGAGCTCAGCGCTACCGTCTTTTTTTGAATCTGCCGATCGGCGATCGCAGGCCCAACGATCCACCAGGGGGTCCACGTAAGATGTGCAGATTTTGTCGCCAAACGAGGCCCCCGCTATAGTCAATTCTATTCGCTGATCTGCTTCAGCTTCGAAGCGGTAGACGCAGCTCAAATTCTGGGCTCCTCCGCGTCCGTAGAAAAAGACGCTCTTAGGGGATGCGAATTTCCCTGTCGCACCGGAAGACTTTGAGGATGAAGAAGCGAGTGAGGCTGACGGTGAGGATGGTGTTATGGAGGTTGATGAGAACACGAGGTGACAGGACATTGAATCGTGGACGAATTCGTAACGCAGCACGAAGCTTATCGGATAGAGCGCGCTCCCTTGGCGCAAAATGTGCTCGAGTGTCAAGTCGCGACTGGAAGATACGTAACTCTCGGAGAGACTGCAGGGACGTGTGTGACGACTGCTGTTACGGAGGAGACTGTGATCGCAGAGCAACGGTATATCGTCCTTGCAGAATTGACCCATCAGCTTCACGTTCTGTAGATAAAGTTATTAAATTAGTGAAAAAAAAAAAAACGTTGTTTGAAAACATTTTATTAACTCTTTGGAGCCCAAATTTGTATGTTTTGCCGTAAGAAATATTATTTTGTGCCTCCGTCCCGACAGAGGTTTCTTATATAACCGTTTTCTATCGGAATTTTTTTTATACTCACGCTGAAAAAAAGAATGATCTTCTACGCAATACTGTTTGCAATTAAGCTTATTCGAGTATCTGTATATTATAAATGTATCTTGCTGCCACCACCTCTGTATCAAACACCGAGTAGATCGGAGGCAAATGACACCCACAGTTACTCACAGATACAATCTAAGTCCCCCCTGGAACATTCCCTACCCCTCCCGCCAAGGGACGGGGGTTAAATGATAGGGTTGGAGCAAGGTGTCAAATACAGGGACAGGGACGGTTAATTCATAGACTGGGAGAACGCGTAGTCTATATATACATTTTAGGAAGTTGTTTGTATACTTTTTTCTTTTTCCAAAACCTAAAGAACCCAAAGAATCAGACTTTAAGACGAACTTAAAGGACCTATAGAGTCCTTTGGATCAGCAAAAACTTTCGAAAAACCCTAGCGCACGGTCACACGATGAACTACGTTCTTTTTGTTCCATGTGATATTCGATGTGATACACCAATCAAACCACCTGTGATCCTTCAACATTTTTGTGGCTCGCGCAATTCATGTGCTCCTTGTAGCGTTACAACCCAAACGAAAAATTCAAGGATTTCCTTTTTCAGGACGTGCTTGATTCTTGCCAAACTTGTCTAAAACTATAATCAAAGTCTTCTCTCCCGATATATCAACGACATAAAGCGACAAAAAAGCGTTGAATAATCAGATTCATTATATGACAGTACGCCAGAGATTTTACCAAAGTTTGCGTTCTGAATGGAAAAACTCTTTAGGGACTTTAGGTTCTTTAGGTTAGTCCTATTCACTGATTGTTTAGATTCTTTAAGTCGATTATAGTCTATGTTTCTGTAGTTTTTTTAGGTTATTTATGTTCGATGACAAACGAACAAACAAATTTCTGAAATATATAAATTAATTTCAATTAGTCGTGAGTGCAATAGAAAAAAAATGATATCACAATGCTATATGTATATAGTTTGTTTTACGGTGAATAATAACGTTTTTCACTGACAAAACACGCACGCGTTTTAACATTACACTTTGCGTAATACTTGTATCAGTTGCAACATCCAGAAAACTGGACACTACGCATTCAGTGCATCAATGGAAAACGCAATAAGAAGTTGATTTTTATTAGTTTTCGACGTCTTCGGTGAAAAACCCTGTAAAATAAAATCCTTGAATTTCTTGATTGGACTGCAAAGCTACAGGGGGCGTTTGAAGCACGTAAGCCGCAATATCCTCCTAGTATGTAATAAGATAGATTGCCTGCCGCTCTTGGAATTACTATACAGCGGACGACCAGAAAAGTTAAGGTATGGTAGCTAATCCAATTAGTCACAACCACAGAAAGTAAGCCCTCTACTACCTACGTACTCTCACTTCCTGTCAAAATGTCCCTTTCCTGGTGTCGTAACAAGTCCCACGTGGAGAACTGTTCGGTCATAAAAATGACCGTAATTTCAGCGTGTAGTAAAGTATCGCATGTATGTTTCCTAGGTTTACCCAACGATTTTAAACTCAATTCTGTATTCGAACATGAAATACGTTTTGTTACCAATCGAGGAATATACGTGAAAATTCCATTTTAGAAATTTAACAATTGATATTTATTTCACAAATGTAGTAGTTCAGAAATCCAAACTTTTACTACCGAATGTTTATGTATCATTTAAAATATCTACCTTCTTCCTTAATTCATCTCGTTGCACACTCAGCAATAACATATGTCTGTTTCTCGCTAGTCTAGACCAACGTCCTGATATCTATCAGCGCGGTTAAGTGTATCTTCAAGATTTACAGCTATACTTTGAGCAGGGGCAAACGTTGTTCTGACGTCAGATTTTAAATATTTATACTATATTCGATTTACTTTAAAAAAAATTTCGATTTATTTTAATTACCATGAGCACATTTTTTTCTATGAATGTTATTGTTGTTTTATACTGTAAAGTTGGGTTCGGTTCCTAGTGTACACCACTGAAATTATTTATATGCTGTAGGTCTACCCATTCAAAAATATGAAACAATATGTGAAATGTAAATGCAGAGAGCAATAGAAAGATAAGGGAATGGGTACCAGGCTTATACTGGTAGACCCAAGACTTTCTATCTACAGTTGGATTTTACATGTAATATAAGAAAATAAAATTATATCTCACTAGGTATTGCAGTAAATGAGCAATAAAACATACTTCAAGTTCATGGATGGAATAATACGAACCAAACGTTATCACACGTCTCTACTCTCAACAACTATTTAGATTTTATTTAATCGTATTTTCGATTACGGTGATATCTTCACCCTTTTAATATTCAATAAGATTATATTTTAAAAACGTAGTGTAATCGTGAGTGTATCATTGAAATATATCATTCAACCCCTTGAGTATCCACTGACGCATATATCGACAAATGTATACATTAATATCGATATATCGACATTCAAGGACTCAATGAACGCAGCTATTTCAAATAAATCGAAATCATTGTTATTATTAACTCTTCGAATTTTTATTATTTATCTTATAATATTTATTCGTGTCACTGAGGCTCTAAAAACGTAAGCATTAAAATATTTTTTTGGTCAATTGACAAATGGGTTCATGAGCATCCAAAGTGTTAATTATTGGACATTCAAAAGACGTCGATCATTACCTTTTTCGATGTTTGTTTGTCCGTCGAATGGTCACCGTCCCAGATGAGTAACTTAGCGTTACAATCGGCTCCAGCGTCGATACTGGCCGCAGGATCCGAAGTAGCGGCATAGTACTTGACGAACGAAATCCAAACGATCTCGTTTGGTTTTCCTTGAAAGTGATAACGGCAGGTGGTGTTCGGCGGTAGGGAATGCTTCGGATTCTCCAGGATACCGGAGGGGCTCTCGTAACCCGTTATATGAAAGTCACAATTATCGTTTTCCTTGACGAAGCTTCGAGACTTCTCATCGACGAATAGAACCTGAAGAACAGAGAAACACCAATTCTTCTTTAAATACTTTGAGCATTGTGGCGTGCGAAAAATAATGAGGAGAACGCGGGAATTAAAATAGTACTTGCCTGAACTTCGAGCTCAAAACCTGGCAGGAAGGACAACGGTACAGGATGAAAAGGATTGTCGTATGGCGATGTGTGAAATTCCAAAAGCATTGTGTTGTGGCTGCTGACGATGTCGGGAACAGCGTCACCGCCGCAAAGCCTCACCAGAACTCTGTCGGTCGTTGAACCACCGTCGTAAACCGTCAGATAGTCTTGCACAACGTTGCACTGATCCCACACCCTAAGGAAATTAAAATGTCAGTTTACCAACTTCGCAAATAACCGTTCATCGTACACAGTTGGAACTTCTTTTTTTAAATAGAAAAAACTGTGTAGTTGAATATTTTTCATAAAAAAAAAATTAAATACAATAATCAGCAATTTTTAATAAGCTGCCTATACCTTTGCGTAGTACTGCCTCATTATTTTTCATCATCTACAAAGGTTCCTCGTGAGAAAAGGTATTTGTCACTGTTGGTTAATACATAGACGAAGCTTACGTTGTTAATAATGAGAAATAATCAAGTAGAACTTTGCAAATTGTTTCCTCATTATTATCCAATGTTCAAAAAGTTACCCCTCTATAAGGAATTATGCTGATCGATTTTTAGCTTTCTCTTAGAGGTACATTGCGAATCGTTCAAAATAATGTGGAAACAATTTGCAAGTTTCTATTCTACGGGATTCTTCAAATACTGCACCAGCTGCGCTCGACGGCTTCAAATTTGAGATAGTAGAAACAATCAGGTATAAAAAATACTGAAAGGCATACAAAGACAACAAGTACAAATCAAAATTTAATCGTCATTTTCGAAATTTCATAATATCTGATGGTTCCTATATATTTTTATCAAAATGGCAATAGATAATTGGACTGCTTTAACCGCGTGCTAATTTTTTCTTCGATTGCTCAAGTGATTGTCAATCCACTGGTTTTCGCAAGCAGCAGTAATATTCAAATGAAACGTTCAAACTGATGTAAATTTCGAACTCCTGGTATCGATTTTGGCCAAATTTTTTAGTTCATTGTCTTAAAATTCAAAAAAAATTGGAACGATGAGAAATTAAACATTTTTTAATCCCCTAAAATCTGAATGACTTTATTGAATTTGACGAAACTCTGTACTTAACACTTGACTGACTAGTACTCCATTTGTGTAGAAAGTTTTAGGTCGTCAGCTCTAGTTTCGCAATAATTAGAACATTAATGTTAATTTTTTAAGAAATTCGAGTTCCCATAAAATCCAAATCTCTTTTTCAAATTCGACAAAATTCAGTACGTCAATTGTAAAGAAACATTTGGCTCAATAGCCGAAATGTTTTGGAAATTAGAGCGATTTATATTTTGTCGAAAATCATTGCAAACAAAGATGGATTACTACTTCACTTGTGCGCCCTATTCCAGGCCGATTGCTTTAACGATGTTTCAGTTATACACGATTGAATTTTAGAAGCTCTATACGCACATTTGCACGTGCATACATATGTATGTGCGCACGAATGCGTGTGCATACGCTGATACGGAATCAGACTTTTCTTGACGCAGCAAAAATTGTAAATTTGTAACGGCCGGACTTAAAAAATTTTAATCACATGAATTTTCATACTTTTTATAGATTTTGATAAGACTCAATATTAATCGTACTTGAACATCACTTTGCTTGTATAGAAGCATGTTAGTTCAAATTCAACATTTATGAAATACAAACAAACAAAATTTTTAATCCTATGAAATTCGAACCTTTTCACTGATTCTCGTTATTTTCAACATCAAATATACGCAACTATTGCTCTATCTCTGTATATTATAGAAATATCTGGTCACCGGTGTATACAAGCCGTATGCCGCTGTATACAAGAATACAAAGACCGCACACAGACACTTCACACACGGGAGACATCACTCATTTCGCACTCTCACACATTTCAAAAGACACTTTACACGGACATCTCCCACAGCATTTGTGAACGCGCATTTACAAATCCTCACACCATCACTCACACAGATATTTCATACAGATACATACACTGCACTCACATAGATGATCGCAGGCGAAACAAAAGACGATCGCGAGGAAATTTGCGAGGAGTAAAAATAGACGATCGGAAGGGGAAAATAAAAGAGTATTCGGAGCGTACACAAAGGACGATTCGGAGAAGTACAAAAGAATATGGGGAGTGAAAACAAAATACAATCGCAACGAAAACAAAGGTCAATTGCGAGAGGTATCAAAGACGATCGACTGAGAAAGTAAAAGATGATCAACAGAGAAACAAACGACGACGAATCCCCTCGTTTCGGTGCATTGATTTTTAACTCGGTAACTAAAAATTTGTCACATTTGTAAACTTAAAAAAAAAAACGTTAAAACAGCATTCGAACCCATCTATCGATTATCACAAAAATTGTATGGAACAAAAAAGCGCCATTGCTTCATTTGTATGCCGTATGCTTACTGCCAACTTGATAGTCTAATGCATTATTAAGGTACAGGGTCTTAGATTTCTTCAAGTACATCACATTTGACATTTTTTCGAGCGCAATTTCCATTGCGATCATTTCACGCGCTTTGATATTGTCAACTTTAACAGAAATTTCATGTAAAGCTTGTTTAGACCGACAGTGATGGGTGCACGGTTAGGGTTCGGATCCAGCAGTCCCCCGAGTTAAGCAACACTCCGTGCTACCATAACGCGGATGGGTGACCGTTTAGCCATGCGCTGGATGGCGCATTAAATCATGAAGTGGAAGCTAATTATTTTGGAGACAGGTAATTTCCTGTAGGAACACCAGACTCTGTTAATTTAGTTGACTGTACATAGCACATGTTTTCCGAATTTTCCCTGCGAATACGATACAGCAGGGATATAAATCGGATCCAAACCGGGGGGGGGGGGGGGGGGTAAGTGGGGCTCGAAAAAAGGAAAGGACCACCCCGTACCGTGGAATGAATATTTAAAAAAATAATACTTATAATACATATAATAAAAATAATACTTATTTAAAAAAATAATACGTATCCGAAAAAATCAAGAAATCAAAGCTTTTATAAGGAAGTAAAAAAATTTTAATTCACCAAGTCCATCGGTCGATTTTACACACAAATTGGTATAACAATGATGGAATGTAAAATTAACTGTCAAAAAACTGTCAAAGTTCCAATATTTTAGCTGTAAAATTATATAAGTTGGTTCTTCATATAAGAAAAAATTTTACACACTTTATTTTAATCTCATAAGACTTAAATTTTGCATTTATTTCCAAAAGTGTAATAAAATAATTTTTTTCGATAATTCGGTGAACATAAAAATTCGCATAGTTTGCTGAATTTGTTAATCAATGTTAAATAGCAAATAAAATTTGCTACGGTCTCCTTGAAAGTATATTGTTCACTAAAGCCGAAATAGTCCAGAGGGAAATTGAGTTTGGTACTCACCTCAGTATTCGCTGGCTCCTGTCGTATTTGACGACCTGATCTTTTATGTGTATCTTGTGGCTGTTACGTTGGCTGACGGCAAGAAGAGCCCGATGACCAGGAGGAGCTCGATTGTGTTCGACCCTATAATAACAGGTCACGTTTCGCGGATAGACACCGGGGTAGTTGGGCGATTGAAGGCGACAGGCACGTGTGTCGCATCTAGTGAGAACCCGGTCGCAATAAGTTCCGTTCACGAGTTCACCGCGCCACGTAGCCATACTGCTGTTCCCGTATCTAAGATGGGCCTCGCTTCGTTTCAAGAACTTGTACGAGAGCTTGAAATCGAAGTTGTAACCGATACCCTGAAATTAAAAGAGCACACGAGATTATTCTTTACAGAAAAAAAAATACAACCAATGTACAAAAGTATTCAACAGAAAATTGACGATAGATTGCATTGACGATCAAGATTGTATTGAAACAAGTAATAATTTTAAACAAAACGTCATTTCAAAGTTTAATCGAATTTATGGTCAATGGAAAGTATTTTTAAAAAGTGATATGAATTAAATTTTATATCTATTTTAATTGGTAAAATACATTTCGACTGATTAAAAATTAAATTATAACCTTATTAAATATATGCGCCATAGTTTATAGAAAGGAATGAGCTGAGGGGTATAATTAAAAAAAGGATTTCTCACCTGTCCAGAGAGACGTGAGAGGTAAAGAGTGAGATTTATCGAAGGGGTTTCGCTGTAATATACGGTGTAACCCCACGCGCTTCCGCACCATTGACCACCGGTAGCTGGACGACCCTCCTCCCGTATGGTCATGAATCCGTCAGGGCAGCCTTCATTGGTGAAGGATAGAAAACGGCCGACGGTAAAAGTGTCGAACGTAAGCTGAAATGAAGCGAAGAATAAAATACCGTTCAGTCATTCCTATAAATCTACGTTGCACACTCGTGATCGACAATATGTTCTTTCTACCTGCACTAAGTCCCCGAGGTCACCCCCGGCGGCAGTGAAGTTGAGGTGGCAGAGAAAAGGTAATCGATCCTCCCTCGGCCGACGAATCTCCACCTCGTAGGTGCGCCCGACATCCCCGTACAGTGTCCTGTTGCAAGCTGTGATTGATAAAGAAAACACAAAAAAAGTCGAAAACCAGTATCCATTGAAACCTATTTACTCGATTTTATCAACCCTTAATGTACCAATAAGATATATGTGATCCAGATTGTACAAGAAATGGTTCTTTTTTTCGTTCCTCACCCTTTGAAGTAATTGGAAGTAATTGCTCATTGCTTCTCATAAAAAGGCGGTCTTGGCAATCGTCTTTAAGTAGAGTAAACCATTAAATGTTTAATCGATTGAGACACTGCTTAAACATGATCGCTATGATACTATTTTTATGACAACCAATGATCAATTATTTTCATTTATAGTAAAGGGTGAGGACGAAATAATTTTTTTCCTTAAAGCAATTTTTGATTTGCTTTTTAAAATGTTGAAACACCCTGGGGGTTATACCTAAATTAATATTGGAATAGCTAAAAAAATTATATAATTGCTTACGTTCATATTTGACTCAACATTTTCATTCAATACATTTATCTTGTAGAATTAAAAAAACCAAAGCTTTTCAATTAAGTACATGAAAATGGTGCTGCATAGAGATTAATAAATCACGACATTATTAATGATTTTTCAATTTTGCTCTATAAAAATCTGCTCTGCTCTGTAAAAAAAAACATCACGAATGGTGAGGCATTAGTATAACTCATTGATAATGCAATTTTCAACAGAATAAAACATTTTGTAACTTTTTTCTATTATATGTTAATAGATTTATTCGTACGGCTCAACGATTTACGTCTCTTAAATTTATTTTGGACAGTAAAAAAAATCAGTTAAATGCATAAAAATGATTCTTCATAGAGAGATTGGACTTGATATAACAAAGTTATTGCTTTAAGGTTGTACAATAATATTTTTCAAGATTATAATTATTCAATAAAGTAATTTTTTATAATTAATGCTACTTTTAATTTTTTCTGTTCATTTTTCAATTCTGCATAAAAATATTTGAAAGAATGAAGATAATGAAGGAGGAGCAGGTTTAGGCTATACCTTGGAACCCCCTTGGGGCTCATTGAGGAACTAAATCTCGGTAAACGCTGAATAAAATGATTTTAAATTGAAGAAAAAATTATTAATTCATAAGAACAATCTTTGGTACGATAAAGATCGAGTTTGATTTTTTAATTGAAGGTAAAATCTCACGGGAGCAGTATCTTGGCTCGTCGGACTTGTCGCCGCAGTCATTTTCTCCATCGCAAAATTTGTCCTGTGCGACGCAACGACCATTGCCACAGGAATGCTCGGATGGTCGACAGCCTGAGCCAGGCGACGACGCTATGGTCGTGGTACTTCCTGAGCCACTGTTACCGCTGCCACCGACCGGAGTTGCTCCCGAATAAACGGCGAAACCGGCCGCGGCTGCGGGGTATTCCGCACCTCTGATATCTGGGAAACTAGCGGACACAGCCGAGGCCTCGACCGAGGCCGCGATCGCTGCTGCGATCAGCAACCGCCGACACACCAACATGCCCCCTCACCCTGTAAATTAAATCAAACGGCACCCCGGGGTTCGTGAATCGAATATTATCGGTATTCATGTGAGTTTTCGAGGGCATCCACCACTCGAGCTACTATAAAAAAACATTTATTACATGTTTTTTAAAATTTAATGGCAGGTGCATGGATCTATTCAAAAATAATTGACGGGTTCAACTTTTTAAAAATTCATTCAAGCGATCACTTATCGAATATTGCATGCAGGACCTTGCTTGACACGACCCCCGTAAATATTGCGCTTCGAAGATCGGTTTTGCGAGAATTTAGACGATTAGAAATGTAATATTCCTGTTATTGAATATTTCGAATGTTCCACACTCTATAATACTCTATAATACAGGCCAGATTCCGTTTTTATTTCATCAAGTGCAAAAAAGATTTGCAATTTAAACAAAAATTGAAAGTAGAGCTTGAAGTTAAAAACATAACTTTATACTCACAGTCGTAAATACTTTGCTTTCATTTTAATTCACCTAATAGCTTCAACCCTCTAGCATAGGACCTTGAAGAACGCGCTAGCAAGAAAATGTAGACTGGAAATGAATTACTCTGGCAATTAAACAAATTTCTTTTAAAACTCCGGTTTTTCTTTCTTTTTATCTCACTACTCCATCATATAAATTATAATTATACTAAAATTGTAAAGCCTTCAATTTTTTTATTTTAATTGAGTAGGATCGTTACTGTGAGGTTGATGAAATAGTTACACACAGAAGAAAAAAATCAATTATTACAACAAATCATGTTTTCATTAATTCCTTCGATTTATTTTCATCATATCGACTTTTATTGTAACAATATTTTCTAAATTTGAAATATAAAAGTAATGGTTTGTTGAGAATATTGAATATTAGATAACGAAAAATATTGTTTACGCAAACAAACCACTTATTTGTTGTTGAAATAGTTAAAAAGAAGCCTTTACATAACATTTACACATCTGTTTTCCTTCAGTCACAAAGCTTTCTCTATTAATAAATATGTGAATCACTTTTGGAACGATGAATAAAGAAGAAAAAGCAATCGGTAAATGTAATTAGTCTACTTCTTTAAAATTATGCATGACAAGCATTTTTAAATGACATTTCTTAGTAAAAGTAAAAAATTCCCACAATATTTAAACTTCCGAAAATTCTTGTCAACCTTAACCGCAGTCGCCCTCTTTCCCTATTGCAAATTTCTACAATCATTCCTCTTGACAGTCTTATTGGTAATTTTTTGTAAGATCCGGAAAATTCTGATTCTTGTAAAATCTGTATCCAATGGCTGATTCTTCAACAACGTTGATACCTTAATATTGTTGAAGAATAGGGTTAGTCCATTCGTGTACAAATGTTTAGCTCGATAGATTCAAATTTGCACAATATACAGCGCTTACAGATACTTTTTTAAACATTCAAAATTCCATAATAGCTCAAATTTCTTCAAAAATCATTTCAAAAAACGAAGGAAGTGATAGCTCTACCTGCACGCCATTGTTCAGTAACTCCGGGAATTAGAGAGAGTTTATTTTTGCAGGTATCACACATGCAAACAAACGCGCGCGTGTTCCTATGAAGTATAATTTTATGAAATCAAAGTTTTATTCTCCATGAGAAATCCACATTTAGGTAGATCAACGCGATTTATGTTGGCACGAGAAAACTTTTTCTCAATTTAACTAGTATGCATTACGTTCTGAAAGTCAGTATCACTTTACTAAACTTCAATCTGTAAAATTAATACAGCCATTAAAGAATTTTCGCAAGGTAGCTAAATAAAATAAGGAACCAAAATTATAGATAGGGATAAGTGCGTAGTCGGCTTATGGTGACGGAGATTATCCAAAGTCAAGAAAATACCATTCGTGGTCAGTACTTGGATGAGTGAACGCCATGCCTTACAGTAGTTGAAGTTACGAATCGTGGAGCGGGAGATCAGTTTCATGGAGAATGGTTCTCTGTAGAAAGACCGGTCTCTGTCAAAATGGTCAACTGCATATGACATACGTTTTCCGCAGTTTCCCTGAATGGTCGTAAGTCGGTTGCGGATGCAATCGGGGAGGGAAGTGCTCGTAAAATAGGTAAGATGGTTGTAAATTATCCCCTTGGGTGTCGCTGATGCATATATCGACAAATATATACGTCAATATAGATATATCGACACTCAAGGGGTCAAGAATAATGTTAAAATAATTAAAAAGAAGATTTTTTACGAGGGCTTAAAATCGTCCCATAAACGAGTTTTAAAATATCATCGATAAATTGATACAATCAGCGATAAATTATCCGACAACGACATCAATTTCGGAGCTCATCAGAGCTCTTTTTCAATTTTAAGGTAGCACATAAATCTGCATTCCTATATAGAAACGAAGTGTAATATCAGCGAGAGCCTTAAAAAAAGGAATATTCGGTGTCGGTGGTTGGTTCGCCTGGTTCTTTCCCTTTCGTTCTCATGTACGGCTAGACAGCCATTGCCTGGTTTTCCTGACCCGCACACGACCTCCGCGTCCGCAGCTCGATCGCTACCACCGAGTTTGAGAAAAGTTTTAATTTATACGACGAAGCCGGTGGTTTTATTCCGTAATTTTTCCAATACCGTGGACAGCCAAGCGAGATCCCGTTAAGAGAGAAACCAAAAGAGTGAGAGAGACCAAAAGAGTGAGAGAGACCAAGTCGCGAGGAGGGGTATTCGCAGCGTGCCGGCAACATCAGAGTTTGTGAACCTCGGGACCTGGTTATAAAATCCAATGGCAGTAATTACCGGAACGGAGAACTCTTCCGGTCTCGATTCTACACTTATTCTGTATGTATCTAGCTACACCTATACATATATGTATACTGCTCAGTACTGACCAAAGTGGCAGTGGTATATCGTTAATGCATTATTCCCATTGCAAACTCTTCATCATTTACATATTGGGTACTCCAGAGCAATTGACGAGACCAAAACCTTCGAGGCTGTACGGCTGACTGAGCATGTGGGTCCTGAGCGACGATCATAACGTTGTGCTGAACTCGGATGGCCTCACCTGCGTCAATAGCACATTTTGGGCAAAGTTTCAGTCGATATTGACGATATCGTAACAGCACCGAAGCGCATGTGTTAACAAGTGCGCTTGATGCGAGGCTCGTTGACTCTGCACACACACACACGCATGCACATGCACACGCAGAGAGAAAGAGCGAGCATGTAGAACAAGTTTGCTCGAGAAAATGTATATAGCTGTACCTCGTACGTACAGCACACACGTGAGGACGGGAGCGAGAGTGGAAAAACGTAGAGATGAAAAAAAATACCATTATGAAAATATGACTAGCCTAGCGAGTTCCGGTCTCGAGGAGTTCATAGCCACGGAAAAATGGTGAAAGCTATATGTCATTGGTATATACTCAGAACATGGGTACATATGACGATAGTTTTGCAGGAGATAAAGATATAACGGATAAGAGAAAACGAGCTGGCGTTCAAAGCTCTCGAGAGCTTCAGTGTCCGTAAGTATAGCTGTATTGTATATGGATCTGTATGTATTTCTCTAGCAGGAAGAGTTTTTACAATGAACGATATCGGTCAAACAAAGCAAGAACAATATATTTTTTTTGTTTCTTTGCTCGATTGAATGATGATATAACTTGCATTACCTCCAGTTATACTGTGGGAAAATGTTGGACCAACGATCGACAAATATATCTATTTACATTATTCAGTCACTTCAATTTTCTGATGATAAACTTGCTTTTTTTAAAATCTTACTGAGCTTCCCAGTGCGATAAAAGACGACGATTATATCAGGGATAAACGTGAGTTCAGATGTATTTTTTGTTTTGCGGCACAAATTTCATAATGAAGTAGGTTTTTGTTACTACGGTTGAACGAAGCATATCTGAAACGGTGTCGTTCATATACGAATGAAAGAAAAGAAAATTAATTTTTTTCAAAAGAAATACCAAGTTGTCAACGTTTGCGAAAATATTTGTTTGCCAAAATATTTATAAAATTCGGAAATGACATTTGAAGATTTTTTTTCCTTATTTTCTTCCCTTATTCACAAAACGATCTACTATATAATCATGTCAATCAATGTTGGGCTTCCTCACGGAGAAAGCCTTGTGAATGATAGATGGAATGAGGAAGTAATGGACAAATGTTTTCTGCCTGATTCGAGATTGTTTGCATCATTAAATTTGCTGAAAAATGTATGCATTTTGTATAATTTGAATTTTTGCATGGACTACATTTGTGGTTTTGATTTGTGCCGGTGTAATGTTTTTTTCTCCTTTCAGCGACATTAACAAGAAAACATTACTTAAAATATTTTATAGAGGCAATAAGCGCTTTGAAATTAATTATAAAATTATATTTCTAGCGTCTTTGTATATTCTCTGTGAGGACGGCTTCAGTGTAGCTTTAATATTTTATTAAGGTTACGTCTGTACTTCTGCTGATCGCAACAGTTGTGTCTCATACTAGTCAGTACAACTCCTTAAATCCTGGATACGTTATGTGATTAAAAAAAAAATCTCAAAACAATGGCTACAAGCGTTGTTTTAACTACATTTTATTCTTAAATCAGGAACAAGAATATTTAAATCAATAATAAAATAGTTTTTATTTACGCCTATCGTTAATTTCAAGTATTTCTATGTTTATGACGAGTATTCTATCTGTTTATGATGCAAGTTCTGCGCTTATGATGTAAATTCTGTTTTCATGACGAGTATTATATGACTGTAAACTACAGGAAAGGATTCTTATATATTTCCAACGTTGGACATTAATATTATTCATTGTACAACACGTTTCATTATTTCTACAACGGTAAATTACAACATATGACGAAAAGCTTTTGCCTTTAAACCCTACTTCGGCATGTCTTGGCGTAGGTGTAATTAACAGTTCATTTTAAATTTACACTAATTTATTTGCATCAACAGCTTTGTATGCTAGTTGAAGCAGACGGTATAGTACGTTTTAAAAAGAAACGAAATATCATTCGATTGATTATCTACCGTAAGCGCTTTAATTATGCGGAATATTGTAAACTCACAAACAAACATGTTTTCCTGATATATCGTTAACCAGTTTCATGTACAAAATATATTGAGTTCAGTGAAAAGAATATTTGAAAATTTAACATAGCCGTAAATACGATTAACGGAAAACAAGTATCTTACTATAACGACCTCTGTGAATTTAGGTCCTTTGGTTCACAATAATCGATAGCAAATTTTAAATTGACGTCGCGCCGCTGGGCTTACAATTAGTGAAAGGTTTTTATGGTTGCTACAGATACCGGCAACTTGTTTGAATATTTTGTGTTTGTGGAGAGATACGCGGTACTCATCGCCGTTTCGAGTTTAAATATGCTTAATAGCATACGTTACGAGTACATACGATTGCAGGAAGCTTTTGTGCTTTTCACAAAAATAAATTATCGAGAATCTGATATTCTTCTATCAATGCGCCCAATGTATCAACCAATCACTTGTTACATATATATGTAAACTTTAGTTAAACATAACATGAACTAACGATAAATTCACGCTCATTCGAATTGTTATGTTTTTTTTTCTTTGGGTGACGACGCTCTACTTATCATCTATCTTCGTAACGAAAGATTGCGCGGAGTCTTCAGCACCACTTTCCGATTGACTTCTCTTTAGTTGATTTTCAGCAGTAGACCACTATGGTCGACCCTCGTAATAATAAAATTCAAAAGTTTTATACTGCGAGGTCCGATATCAGCGAGTCTCCTAACAAGATTTCAACGTTTTATTATGGATACATACTATGCATAAGCAAAGTACGTTGCATGTAGCGATCATATATAAAGGTAACACCGAGTAATCGAAGTTCAGACAAAAATGTAATGCATACTCACTACCACTCCAGCGTTAATTTGTAATATATTGTTAGTTTGTTTCTAAAATCTACATCGTGGTGTTTAAAAATCAATGAATAAATGTTATTTCTGATAACATTCTTGGAATTTACCCCGTGGCCTGAAAAGAATCAAATTAAATTATATCGTTCGTTTAAATGATACCGGACATAAAGTCACGAATTTCAATTCTAGTTGCTCTTTTGCTGTTGTTAAAATTTTCTACAAAATTTTCGCCCAAAGTTTCATTTATCAATGCAACGTACGGATGGAATCTTCTAATTTTGTGCAAATTGTATACAAATTTATTTGAAAACGAATACCTTTAAATTTTACAAAGTCAACAATATTTCTTGTCTCTCAAATAAAGTAAAATTCGATGTCGAAGGTTAAAATTTGTTTATTTTTAGAGTTTATTTTTAGCAGTTAAAATAGTTAAATTCTATATTTATCTCCAATATAGAATTTAACCAAATCCAGTGTAGTATAAAAGTATGAATACAAATTCACTATTACGAACTTCAAAAGTGGGAATAGAGAGAATCGTACCGGATAATATTGAATTCGAAGACATTGGTAAATCGAGCTAATAAATTACAGAAATGGAACCCACGCGGTCCCATCGCAGTCTGGTTGCTGCTCCATGACGCTCACTGCAATCTGTTTCTAAATCGAGAATCATAAGACGTTATCTAGGCATTGTGGTGCAGAAATTGAGCCCACTGGAAGCGGACGCTTTTACCCGTCGTCCCGCTACCGGATCCTCGCCATCCTCACTCCCTCTATAAAAACTGAATAATAAGGAAGATTAGATCTTACCGTTGAGGATATGAGGGCTCTCGAAGAAAAGTAGATGGGAAAATGATCGTTCTACGAAAGCACTGTGCAGGAAATAAAAAGACCACAAATATTGAGAATCCCTCTACCAGTCTTGTGATATTTATCTCTCTCTTTCTATCGTTCTTTCTCTCCAAATTCTCCCAGAAAGGATATCGGAAAAATAAAATATACTTATCTACATTCATTGGGGCGAAAGAACAATAAATAATAATATGTGCTTGTATGCCTCGTTCATTCAGATAGAGCCCTCACGCCTCTGGCGTGTTACATTTCCCTTTCAGGACGGTATATGCGATCGTTATACACTTTTCTGTCGTGTAATAACGTGCACACCATCCGCCAGCGTATTGCGCGCGCGTCTCTGGTACGGACGTTTAGCTCGTCCTCGGGCGATGCAGCGCGCTCCAGCACCGGTTGACGGACATTAATTTTCCAGAGGGTGCTATATATATGTATATACCGCAGTCGTGTGCTGTGGCGAATAGCAGGAGCAACTCGTCACCCAAGGATCATTGTTAAACTCTGTACTCTCTGTGTATATAGTAACGTGACAGCAAAACGGAAAATGCTTATCGAAGCTTTTTAGCTTGGTGTCACCGTATATCAACCGACGAAAGGTATGAGTTACTTAAAATATCAATTATATTTTGTTTTAAATATGAGACAATCAAGATTTGTCCATCTGCGACAGAGAAGATTACGATTAATTGGATAAATTTCAACTGGACGATTTTTAATAATTTTATCAACATTCGTAACTGGCAATAACACGCATTGGATTTTTATTTATTATTTATTTTGCATTTGATATTTATGATCCCTTAGTTTAAACATCGATCGAGCTATAACTTTCTGAAATAATAGGCCAGGGGACAAGGTTATTCGGTATTGAGCTTGGCATGAATCGATCAAGGCGTTCAGATTTTATTGAGTCATGCATTTTTGTAATTTTTCAACAAAAAAAAATGTTTGTTCTCACTTTCGTAACTGTTCATCTATCAAATTGAAACTTGGCATACACATTGGCTAGGAGATAAGGATACTTGGTCTTAAATTTGGTAAAAATCGATCGAGGGGTTTAAACCTTATGAAATTTACAATTTTACTTAATTTTCAATTCTATTCAAAATTTTAATACCACTTCTTCTATGAGGAGAATCTCATGAGAAAGCAATTTGGAAATTTCAAATTTGCGCGCTTTTGTAAACAAAATGGTTTTATATATCACACATATTAAAAATCGGTGTCTTGTTGTACATGGTAGCAGTGGATTGTCTTACATCAATCATGCGTAAATTTTGCGTTATCTTAACAAATTATCGTTTCATAGACTTTTTATTTACTTTACTTTCTCCTGAACCATTAAAAAAAAAGGATAACAAGGAGAACCTTACCCATTGCTATCTCATTATTTTTCACCGTGCACAAAGCTTTCTCGATGAGGAAGCCAAAATTCATTACCATACTTCCCCACAGAGGTGACTTTGTGAAAGATAAAAAATAATGAGGAAGGCTGATGTGCAGGGCTTTACTTCGTATCTTTATTTTTTTTACGTAGATTGTCGAGCTTTACAACTTTTACGCCCGAGGTTTATTTGTGATCAACAATGTCGTCATGTTAAAATAAAAAATGTAAAAGTATTTCGTGTGGCTCGACATTACATTCAACCGCATTAAAAAATGTTTAGAAAAATCATTAACGACTCTGCGGGATAACGGCCATTGATTAACAACAAATGAAAATTACATTTTTTAAACTTGAAAAGTGTAAATTACATTGTATATTATATATAATCGTTCGATTATTTGTAGATCGATTATCATCTGTACAATATTTTTATTCAGTTGCATTTTACGCTGATCATTGAATTGAATTATATTCAATGGTTTGTGTTTTAAAGTTTATTCGACACATCGCTAGACACGCTCCAGCCCGTCATTAAGTCACGCTAATGTAATAAGGAGACAACAACGATCATTTAACAATTGTTACACTTTGGAATAAAAACCCACGACGTAATACAACTTATTTTTTAATTGATATTGTTGAGGTAAAATGATACACGACTCTGATATATACTTTCTCAAAGACGATCTAAGGGATTAAATGAATTTTGAAAACGTCAACTGTCAATATTGATGGAGTTTTTAGTAAAAAAATCATACCTAACATCAGAATATATAAATGTTTGTAGTACGGCGCTCGACATATGCCCGGCTATGTATATTTATATGCATATGAGTTTTAACATTTCTTTAACTCGTAATATTTTCTAAAATCAATGGACACTATCATTTTTCTTACTTCCGATTGCCCGTAGGGCAGAAAGAAGGGAATGTGCGTTTTACTAACATGGCGCGAATATGCCAGTTTCTATTGTGTCCGATATTCTCCGTATCGGCTAAAGATGTCTTAAGATGTCGTATCCTCTATTTTTGTCCAATATTGTATATATGAGGTGAGATATCATAAAGTAAAAGCGTTAACAAAAATGTATGAGAAGCACGGTTGTATATTTCGAAATGTCCCAAGATGGCCGTCATTCCTACTATAATCGTTTGCCCGTACCTAATTTCTGAGTACTCACGGTGGAATGAGAGAATTTAGTTGTTAACAACTAGAAATTAATAAAAACGCAACGCTATTTTTAAATTGTGTTTGCTGATTTAATTCTAAACAAACGAGTGCAAAAATTATTGAGTGATAAAATAAAGATAAATTATTTTAAATGATGACCACTTTATACTTTGCTAATTACATTTGTTCCTTCAATTCTAAATACTAGAGTGCAAAATTATTGAGCGATAAAAAAAAATAGAGTAATTCAAAATTATTTAGCTGTTTTAGTTTAAAAAAATATAATATATAGCAATTATAAAAATGTTGTAGAAAATCACATTGAACTAGCTTTAAAAAGTATGAAATTAAAAAAATGAATAAATGTTTAACTCCTGACTGCAAAAAACTATAATAAATTGGACTTTAACTTTGAAAAGTATTCATATGAAAATAAATCTAAAAAAGATGAAGTAACTTCCGATGTCATTTCAGTTAACTTCATATTTAAATTATAATCAATTCATTTATCGCTATCAGTACAGTCGGGAGACATCTCCTGAACTTTGCGACCGTTTTTTACATATCAAGAATCATTCTGGCGTCTGGACTCTAATTTAAAAGAATTACATGCGATATGGACGTTTTCTAACCCCAAAAGACATCACCCGACTGTAGTAACCGCAGTAAATGAGTTATTGTAATTTAAACATGAAGTTAACTAACATGACATGAGAAGCTGTTTCATTCTTTATAGATTTATTTTCATATCAGAACTTTTCCAAATTAAAGTTCTGTTTATTATAGTTTTTTGCAGTCGGGGGTTTAAAAAATGTTTGAATTTTTTTATTTTATCAATATGTCACTCACGTTACAATACTTTATTAGAAGCATTTTTTTTTAAAAGAAAACTGGAGGACTATTATTTTATACTGTACGAATAGTAACTTTTACTTGTTGCCGTGCAACCCATGCTGAATGCTTCAACGTTATGTGTATCACTACCTATGTGTACGTAGTTAACTTCTCAAACAAATTGTAAATGAAATCCCAAATATTTATTCAGAAGACGTAGCAATTTCAGTTTAAAAATAGAAAAAGGTCTATGGGCATATCCCCTTACAAAACTGATTGCTGTAGACCGGTTACTTTTTTTTCCAACATTCATACGGAGTGAGTGTTACAAATCAGCTCATAAGAACCGAGTTCTAGAAAACCATCAATGTCTTTAAACAAAACGTGTTCATATGATTTTTAAAGGTGCATGATGTGCTTTGATTATTAAATTTACATGTTTGACAAATTTTATTTATTTGACATGTAATTCGCCTATTACGACATTTTTTAAGTGAACGGCGGAGAGATTTTTACACGCCGGACGATTTGCTCTCGTATCATTCAAAGACTTTTACTGAAAGGTCGATGCATTTTTGCGGTCGTAAAAAAGATCCCCGGGGGACTGAGTTTCGACCTTCGAATGCTGGAATGTAAAACTAATCCTGTACGACCATTTCGGACTTAAAAAGAAGTTTTCTCCCTAGCGCGTTGTACAATTTGAAGCTAAATTCAGATAATATGACACGCCACGATTTGTGAAAAAATCGTATTCCTTGTTCTTCAAGAATGCCGAGTATTTCTAGTTAAAGTCAATTTGCGTTGACTCCAAAACTTCTAAATGTAGTCAACTTACTTTGTCTCGAAAACTTTAAGCACTCTTGAAAAAAGAAATACTTTTTTTTTTATACCGACCACGCCCGGATACACGGGGAGGGGGGTGTGTCACATCAGCTTAAGCATTGCAGCGCCGAGGGGCTGTAAGCAACTATTGATTTCTTTTTCACCTGGATTTATGGAACTTGCTTCTCATCCAACATCTCCTCCGGCCTTCGCTGTAACTGCAGCCACAAATCTATACACGTACATGTTGAAACAAAAAAAAATAGAACCTTGCATGTTGCAGCCGCATTCTTTTGGTTCGAACTTCGCATAGCATCCTCTGTGAGAAAGTCCGCTGATCAATTTTGGCTTCCTCATAGAGAAAGATTAATGAGTAATGGACCAAAAAAATTAAAAAGCAATGTGCGAGGTTCTATTTCGCAGCATTTTTCCATTTCAAGGAGCAGTTCTTCTGTATTTTCTCCAAAATTTACTATATTTATCAGCCAAAGATTTAAAAAAATTGAGTATCAAGTTAAAAAATCAAAGTCCCATAAAATCTGTCGTTTATCAATATTTTAACGGGAATTGTATTTTACAGATTTTGCCGAAGCTTTGTAACCAAACATCGCTGAATATTATTCCGTTTATGTAGACATTTTTGACACACCAGGTCGAGATTAACGAAAATAAATGCGATAGCGTTGTTTCTTCGGAAAATTCAAAATTCCGTAAAATTCGAACCTCTTTTACGGTTGCACCCAAATTCAATATCGAACGATCTAGAACGTATCTGCAATTATGAAGAATTATTTGCCTCATTATAAAAGTGTTGTTATAAGAATCAAAAGATTATATGAATACATCATTTCATAACATCTTTTGATAAATTAAGAGCGAAAAAGGACATTTAACAAGTACATGCATATGAAAAGAAGGATGTAAAGCAAAGCCTTGCACATTGCTACCTCATTATTTTTCATTTTTTACAAAGCAATCTGTTATGGAGAAAGTATGATGATAAATTTTGGCTTCCTGGTAGAGGAAAAGCTTTGTCGGAGAAGTGGAAAATAATGAGGATGCGCCTGAGTTATTACATCCTGCTAGTAAATATATAAACGAAATTATAACAATGTTTCAATGATAAAGAAAAATGGACATTCAAAATATTCATAATTCTCATTCATTTAATATATTGTAGTAAGACACATTTGAGAACGATTACTCAAGTGATTCTCAGATTTTCAGGCCTTTCATTCTGCAATAGCAGTCAAGTGAAACAAGGATGCAAATTTGAAATTTGCACATTGCTCCCTCGTGATTCTCGCCCACACCCAGTTCCTCCTCTATAAGTAATGGTTATTTCAATTCTGGCTTTGTCATAGAGATAAGTATTAATATTTTTAATAGAATATAAAATGTAGTAAAATTGATTCTCACCAAATTCAAGACCGAGCATCCTTGTCCCCTAGCCAGTTTGTATGTCAAGTTTCACTTTGATAGATAAATATGTAGGAAAGTTAGAGAAAAAATAGATTTTTTTCGCAAAATTATAAAAATTCAAGGTTGAATAAAATCTGAATGCCTCGATCGATTTATGCCAAGTTCAATACCGAACAGCCTTAACCCTTGGCCTATTTTTGTAGAAAGATTTAACTCGATAGCTAAAAATTCACAAAAGCTGGAGGGCTGTCTTCCTTTTTTCGAAAAATTTAAACAACCATAAAATGAGACGCCCGTCAGCGGCCGAAAATTGCAGCAAACGGAAGCGGGAAACACGCTCTCTAGATATATTCATTGCAATTTTGCAAGCTCACACACACACACACACACACACATTGCGCGCGCGCGCGATCATGTTTCTCTAAATATAATTTCTCGACGTTTTGGGACATTTTAAGTATTCTGACATCAAAATCACGAGAACATTTTTTTCACGAAAACAGCGCACTCGATGAGGAAGCAAAAATTCAATTGTTCAATAAAAATTTCAACGTCTGTAACAGTTTTTATCAAATTTTACACCAAACATTCTTACATTTGTGCACAAAGTCAAAATTCGATTTCTTGAATTTTTTGACAATGTTTGAGCAGTGACAAAAGTCAAAATTCAATGACCAATCAAATCAGAACCCTCCTGCAGATCTTGCTATAACTCAATAATATCGAGCACTGCTGAATATTATTTAAACTTTGTCCAAAAAATTCAGTTAAATCGATCAAATTTAATGAAAATTAGAATAATCACACTTGTTTTTCAAAAATTTTATATCCCATAAAATCTTAACGTCTTTACAGATTTGGCTCAAATTCAATACGATTCATACTTGGAAAATAACTGTATTTGTAACAAACTATTTAACCAGATATCTTAACATTTCAGACAACTAGAGTGTTTACAGAAATTTTTCAAAAAATTCAAAATTACATAACATTTGAACCAGTGTGAATTTTTACAAAAATTGCAGCAAATAAGGATATCATTCTGCTCGACTTGTTAGTGAAATTTGAGTGCTGTAATCGTTCCCAAGTGAACGGGAACGATCCCTAATCATTCGAAGCAACGCAGGCCTCGCCTGCTGTTTAGATAGATCGAATTGCAGACGGGGATACCTTAGCCTTTTTGTTCATTTGTTGTGGAACGAATTTAGAAGTTCAAAGAAAAAATAAAGTCTTACGTGAAGTACACAGGTTTTGTATTTTTTTCAAAGTTATTTTATATTTGAAGGTCAATATCTCGAACGATGAAAGTTTAGAATGGCTTAAATCTCAAATTTAGAAATTCCGAATATGAAAATAACGAATGATGGTTGTTCGACATTTTTATTTTCGGCAGTTCACTAAGTCGAATAACTGCTTTTCCGAAAGATTATTTATTCGAAAATACGTTTTCAGGCGGTTTATACTTTGAATGAACAAAATATAGATTCGTATGATACTGAACGTTCCTGATTCCAAAATTGAAAACGGAAAGCAGTTAATATTTTTAATAAACAACATAATAAAAAGAAATACGTCAAGAATATGAATTTCGAACGAGTAAATTTTAAATATGACAAACATCGAGGGGCCAAAATAGCGAGCGACCTAATGGTGTTGTATTTTAACACTAGAGTAACCTCCACGGACTCTACACTAGAGCGACAGTCAGCTCCGCCTATTAGCTCAACTCAGTACTGCAAGTTAATGTTATTTTTTTCATCGTTCGCTTTTTTGGTTTTTCGCTATTTTGACCGTTCGAGTTTTTGGTCTCTCGCTTTAATGAATTCGAACTTGTAAACTTTCTGAATATACGCAATTCCAGAATTCGATTCTTCGAATTGTAAAGTATTCGAACTTTCGCCGTTACGCTATTTCACCACGCGCACTTTTGACCACGGTCGTATTTTTGTTCGATATAAATTTAGTTCGTCAGCCTTGTATTAGCAATTTTTATTTATTACTTTAGAGTCGTAAGATTTGCCTTTCTACATTTCAACGTTCGTTAATTTTTTTATTCGAGATTTCGGCTGTTCCGAATTTTGAATCGATATATTGACCCCTACCCTTTAAAGTGTATGAAATAGATAAAAAAAAACGTTCAATTGAAATGTAAAATATTCAGTTCTAAGAATTATGATCAAATGATATATTGGTAATCTCCGCATTTGAAGCGGAATACAATAAAGGGAACAACGATTGGTATTAGTGTTTTTTCGTGCGTTTGTTAGCGAAGTGAGGCATTCAGCGAATTTCTTACTAGAAATACATTGAAATTATAGAAAATTTGGTTGGTAGAAACAGGAGTCGAAACTGGAAAAAAGATTTAAGTACAAAGGATGTAATTGGGAAAAGTCGAGTGTCAGTAGGATAATCTTTCCGGTAAAGATTACCTTGTATGTAAAAATATTAAAGAAAGTCTTGTTGGTAGAACGGTTTACGGAAATAGAAAAATGGTATTAAGATCATCAATGCGGTGAAATGTCCGAGTGTCGAGTGAACGTAGCTGAGAGAAATCCATGTGGCTCGTGCGAGAATAACTTATAGCTGCGCTTTGCACGTGTAAGTAAATAAGGAAAGTGAGGAAAAATATATAAAAGATTGTGACTGCCAGATAAAGATACAACTGCCGGCTCTACTTTGTGGGTATTGATAAGATCAAAATAATAGAGCAACTTGCTGCGATGAAAAGTGCTGACATATTTTATCCAATACAGAGAAAGAGTAAGTGAGAAGGAGGAATATGTGATATACCAAGAGTGTAGATAGATGTTGGTTACGTAGGACGTAACACATCCCTCGTACGATTTAGTTTCGTTCAAAGTGCAACGGAGTTAGTGAAACGCATCGGAGTAGGACATCGTCGTTGGTCCCTAACAACACACATATATACAACATGTAAACCGGTCATTTGCTTAGTCACGGAATAAACGCTCCGATGTGTGATAAAGGTGATATTAATATTCCGTGCATTATGCGAGGATAGTATAGGCACGCTGTGTGCACTGCGAAGCGAATGCAGCAGAGGTAACACTGTACACACGATGACCTATACATATGGTTTTCAGGAATGGTGCATGTGCATGTCACCCCTCGCCCAAGCGACACGAAAAGTTACTGTAGATATATCTATGTAATATGCATATACGCATTTGTGGTGGAGGGCAGGTACGAACGCTAGAGATATTATGTTACAAACGTACTCTACATGCTCAAACGCACAGCCAGGTCGTACGGGAACGTGGGTTTGCGCTATGAGTGTATTCTCGCTACCGACCGACAACGTGCAATAGACGACTGGGGGGTCCATATACATTTTTAATCAAAACAAATAAACGGACATACTTCTCCTCATTCACTACCATACAGCACCTCGCTACGTACATACTTTGTAAAAAGAGGTCGAGAAGTACATGCATAATAAAAATCCGCCGGAAAAGCTGCAATTGTCAGTTTTGTTTACGAAAAAAACACACACACACACACACAAAATAGTAAAAGATTATATATCGCTGCCAAAAAACCGCAGCTGCACTCGATATTGTTTTTCGAGTTAACCGTATACGTTTTTCATTTTTTTCATCATTCTTCTCTTGAACAGGTATCGATGTTACGCAAATATTCGTTGTGTGTATTATATTCGTACCGGGGTTTTTGGTACAGAGGTAACTTGAATCAAGTGAGATAAATAAAAAACGTAGGATCATGGACAACACTCCATTACTTATATTGCCATTTCATTTTGCGAATCAAACAATAACACAAAAAAGAATTTTTTAACTTTGAAAAATAATTTTACGTTCGTACTTAAAAGCTTATTCAATAAAAATAACCGGATGCTTGGTATGTTATTCAATAATTGCAATGGAATCAAGGGAATGGATTAACAAAATTATACGATGGAAAAAAAATAATAAGTTTTAATTTACTTCAATAGCAAATATAATTTTCTATATAAAACTGATTTGTATAAGTATTAAAATCAATATTGCTTTACGTTTTATAAATTGATTTTAATTACTCAAATTATTGTCTGATTGATATAACCTTTTCGGGCGAGCGACAATTTTTTATTGATTGAAGTGAGCTTAAAGAAATGTCCGCCCGCAGGAAAATTTACATTTGCCACAATAATATGACCGTCCGAAGCATAATACGATTGTCTAAATTAAACCTTAAGTGATGATGGACCCACATGATATTTATAATCGCAATATTTATTGATCAAAGAAATATAAATTAGAGACAATATTTAATACATAATTTGACATACAAACTGATGATATTAGGGAGTTTAGCAAGGATTGAAAGATTTATTGTTGGGTTATCAATTTAAGGTCATGTACTACTCTGAGTGCGAATAAGATAGGGAAAGAGACCGACAGAAATATGAAGCACATGACGTTACCAGCTTAAAAGGAATAGTCGATTTTGTGATTAAAATATAAACCGACAGCGATACCTGCGCTGTTGATGTACATCGCCGCGTTGCAGTTCATGACTAATTGTAAGTGTGATGTCTGAGCGTTCCTATTCGAGTTCATTCGTAGGAACAAACGTTTTTCATCTTGCACGAAAAAGTCGCCAACACCACAAGGCGGCACTGAATGTATAGTCCAGGAACAAACAACTTAATTTTTACGAGAATAATAACAAGCTTATTACATTTTTCATAGCTTTTTGTGTTACGACCTTAATTTTTGAAACCACGATAAATAAAGATATAGCACAATAATTCAGGTTGGATTCAGGTACTTTATTTGTTTGTCCCTATCGCTGTAGCAAAGCGCCTGTAACGGTATCCGAGATGATGTACATATGTAGACGAGAGAGACTAATAGCTGAGATTTGTTTGAAGAATCGCTTGTAGCGGTCATGTTTTCCGTAGTTTTCCTGCTCTTGTACATTTGTACGATACGGTAGGAGGTTAAGGAAGAGTGACTGCGGATAGCACTTTTAAGAAGACTGTATAGGGATGGAAAAGAAGGACCATAGCAATGGCATCTTGATAACCTAAAGAAAGCGTACGTTGATTCACCGAATAAAGAAAAAAAAGAAACAATAAAGCACACGGAGAAAAATAGTGTGCTGCCAGAATCAACTTGGGTGCCTGAAAACAGATAATAGTTGGATGAACCAACAGGTCGTTTAAACCAACACATAAGTTCTTTTATCTAACTATTGTTAGTTTTCTGACGCCAAAGTTGTTCTGGCAACTCACCATTTTTGTCTGTGTATCGCTAATCAGTCCCAGAACGAATAAAATAAAAAGAGAAAACGATTAAACGTCACAGTTTTAAATGGATATGAAAAAATCTATATTTTTCAATACATCGTTACAATTATTTCTGAAATCTTCAGTAGAGGTCGCATATTGCTTTTTTCAAAGTACAGTTCACTCGCTCTAACTCAACGATCTCTAATTGCACATTTACTTATAAGAAGGTTCACCAGGTAGAGAAAAATGAACAGATAAATCTAAAACGTAAATCACATACTTTCAACATTCTTTCACCTACACCGTTAGCATAAAATTTTTGTGGCACGTGTGACTAGTTTAATGCGTTCTTCTGGCGTACGTGAAAATGACGTGTTTTTCTCTGTTCTTATCTCTGAGAGTGAATGTAAATACGAATATTAAAAAATGTTATTTCAATGCAGCTGAATAAAGTAGAGAAAATGAAAAAAATAAAATGGATTGTGTTACTTAGTTCATGAATATTATTCAATATAGCAACAGAGCTTCGAGTTGTTTGCGATAAAAGGATGTCGTCCTCTCGCTCACCCCTTACTGCACTTCACGATTGAACTTGTCCCCTCCCGACCCAGCACCTCACTATCTGGGTGAACCTCCTTATATTTGCTTCTTCATAGAGGAAACTATATTTCCATGAAAAAAATGTTTCTCTAGATTTTTATGTTAGAGTACTTAAAAAGTCGCAAACGTCGAGAAATCATATTTAGAACAAAAGTGCGCACGCGCGCCTGCGTGCGTTGTATGTGTGTGTGATGGACTCGCAAAATTGCAATGGATAAATCTCAAGAACTGGTTACACGATCATACTGAAATTTCGCACACGGGTCGGTTCGCAACCCCTGTCAGTTTACTGCAATTTTCGCCGAAATTGCTAATCGGTGTCTTATTATATGGATGTTTGAATTTTTTTAAAAAAAGGAGATAGATCTCTAGCTTTCATAAATGTTTAGCTATGGGGTTTAAACTTTCTACAAGAATAGGCCAGGGGACAAGTTTGTTCGGTATTGAGTTTGACAAGAATCGATTAAGGAGTTCAGATTTTATAAAATCATGTGTTTTTGTAATTAAAAAAAAAAAAATTATTTTTGCTTTAAACTTCGTAAATTTTTATTTATCAAACTGAAACTTGGCACTCAATTGGCTAAGGGACGAAGATACTTGGTTTATGGTGAGAATCGATTGAAGGGTTTAAACTTTATGAAATCTGAAATTTTACTTAAATTTCAATGTTGTTGAAAAATTAAATACCACTTCCTCTACGAGTAAGCCAGAATTGAGATAACGATTACCCGTAGAGGAGATTCCATTGGATGTCGAGAATCACGTGGAAACAATGTGTAATTTTCAAATTGCACGCCTTTTCTTCTCATTCTTAGTGGTAATGGTATTTTGGTTAAGTACCAGACATACCCCCTTAGATCTCTTTTTCTCTAAGGTTGGCTCGGAAGGGAAAAACTCCCATGCGTTCAATAACCATTTAGGCAATAAATAAAGCAACAAATGCTGCATGTATTTATCCTAAAAAGTTAAATAGCAGAGAATAACAAAATTTGGTAATAATTGCAAACTCTGCATACACTCGTTTTGTTCCCGTCTTTCCAACATGGTAACGTTAGCAGAGAAATTGCACATTTTGACATTTTATGTCAAAGTTAGGACAGTGCTCTGTAAGTGTAAGCTGAAGTGATTAATAAGCGCTGCGGCGCGCTACGAGTTTCACGATTGACCCGGCGGAGTAATATATACCCCGATAGATATCGCGCGTGCAAAATACCATTCGTGAGCGAATATCGTTCGTGACGTTTTATAAATATGGTTCACATTATATACGAGCTTGGTACATATAAATATATATATACGATAGCGGAGGCCAAAAGATCAGTTACTCCGGGATCCTGGTAGATTTCACGTCATCGTCGTAAAATATTTCCCTCGTCGGATCTTTTCGGTATGATTTTCGATCCCAGTCACGGAGGAACGCCAGCGGAGCAGATCCAAGCGCCAAGCCTAGCCTGAGCGTGTAGCCTCTACGTGATATTCAATATATCTGTATATATATAGGCTTCAGAGCGAGAGCAAAAGCAGCGCCGCGCGGCACAGCTCTCGGGGTCGTGTATCTTTAATTCTCGATACTCCAAGCCCTCTCGAATAACCATCGTTCGATATAACCCTCTATCTTTCTATCTGGTGCCTCACCTCACCGCTACGGTTTTAGTTACACTGCTATCTGTAGCACATGCGGGCGCGAGAAATTCTGTGATATTCATGGTTCCTCTCTCAGAGTACCGAAATAACGAGAAGTATCGATTCTCATCCTCTCTCTCTCTCTCTCTCTCTCTCGCTCTCTCTTTCGCCTGGTTTCATTGCTCTCAGCAACGTCACGCCTATGAGCGCGGTATTGCGCACCCCCTTCTTCCTATGTGCGCGTCAAGTGATTTCGCAACACGCGAGAGCTGCATCGCGTGAATGCACATCGCTGCACTCACGAAAAGGTTAGCAGGATATTTAAACGGCACAGTGATGGGCTCTCTAAGGGTCTCGGGTCACGTTGCAATCGTGAAACTTCAACTTCGTTGATAATTAAAGGCTCCGCTGGAAATAGTTGGACGTTAATTCATTTCTGAGAATCGGGGCAAATATAATTTTCATACTGCACGTTATATACATTTTTTACTCCTGAACAATATTTAAGGGTCTCTTTCGGGTTAGGAATTCTGTATGTGCAAGTATTTCACGATTTTATTTAAATGTAAAGACAGCTGCGGAAGTAACGTATCAAGTTCTTTGAAAGACTTTTTAATTTATAATGCAGGTGAATCAGTCGAGTTATCGTAATTCACTTTTCGTAGGAAATTCGCTTTCAGACCAAATTAGACCTCTCGAATGCAAATGCGATTAAATGCCCCTTGACATTTATGAGGAGTTAAAAAAGATTTGGCCCGTTAAGAATATCCTATCATAGAGCTAAATAAAAAACGAACATACTTCATGCATGTTTCATGAAACTTAAGGTCCCAGAAGCAAGTCAACTTTTACTACAATGGTAGCAAAAATTGACTGAGATCACTTTTGTCTTTTTGGTCGGTGACGTTGATACTGCAATTAAATATTTTGACATATTGACATTGAATTAGAAATTAGTGATCACAGAAACCCTCAAGTATCAATTATTATTAAATTCGGACAAAAGTTTTTCAAGCAACTTCCATTTTCACTACAATGGGGTAGGGATGGGGGAAGGGTGGATCAAGTTTCGTATCGCTAAATAGCTTTTTGAAAAATTAAACATGTGTTTTTTCTTTTTTCGATCCGATGTGTAATTTCTCGAGATATTCGCAAAAATCAGGTTTATTGCGATTACAGCGCCATCTATCACGAATCGAAAAAAAAGGTTTCAGATAAAAGTTATTTATTTTTTATGGGGAATCCGAATCGGTAATAAAAAATGGGAGTTCCCATTTACGATTTCAAAGTTGCCCCCACCCCCACCCCAGGGGGTGGGGTCGAGGGATCGACTTTGGTATCATTGGATGGCCCTCTTCTAGGCGAACAAATTTTATTGAGAACTTTATTTGATCCAATGCGTAGTTTTCGAAATATTTCAATGTCTTCAGATAAATCGGCCACCCTGTATATACTTTGAGGACTCATGCATAAGGCATTCCAGCCAATTTTTTTCAATCTTCTCAAATATTTTCGAGATAATTGGCCAGATCTTACTGCTACTTGATAGTACTCTCCTGTGATTTTCTTTCAGATTTTAAAATCCATTCTTTTAGAAGTTGCTACATTTTTTTAGTCATCGCACGTATGTCGAAAGCTACACGGAAAAAGGGCTTGGTTGGGTTTACCAAGCGCTTGGTTAAATATGTGCTAGCCGAATAATTGTATAGATCGACCAAGGTATTGGTTATCGCGTGTAGTTGATTTTGTTACATAGTAATTGGTTGTTAACCAATAAACATGGTTTGTCTAACAAATGAATCGGTTGGCGCATATTTAATCAAGCCCTTGATAGTCCCAACAACCAAGCCCTTTTTCCGTGTATATTAGGTCGCACATTTTTCAAAAAAATGTTATCGACTTGATACCTTTTACTCTTCCACGAAAAACCAAAATTTTTTTCTCAAGAAACGCACTCTTTATTGCATTTTTTAATTTTGTAGAATTTTCAAAAGTTGGTATCGATTCTATAAAAAAAATTGGTATCACGAGATCGATCGATTTTTCGTATTAGTAAAAAAAAATTTTAATCATGTAAAATGGTATGAAATCTGCCACTGCATTGCTAAAATGTTATAACCGTGGAACAATATCAATTATAAACTACTAGCGAACCCAAAGTAATTGCCTCATATGCTTTTTGTATTTATTACGTTTTAAGATGTGTGGACCATTAAAAAATTTGGTGTTTAAAGTACAAACGTTGATTGAGAACAAGTGAACGGGAGTAATCGATGTGACGCTCTGTCTTTGCCCACCGAGCACCATCTTACTGATCGCTAATACCTTCTACGATCTTATCGTGATCCCGACCGAGCGATGCAGTTTGTATACATATGATGATTTAATCCTTATATTTTCTTAGTACAAGTGATATGCATAGTACGATGATAATAGACAGCAGTGTCTCATTTCTACAGAACCCGACTCGGCACAGACCAATCCCTATACAGAGAGTGTATTAGTAGGAAAGCAATTGGCCTGTGTCGAGTAAGGTTCTGAAGAAACGAGACATTGTCTAGTAGACACGGATTCATTGACGTTTGTACCTTAAATACCAAATTTGCATACATTTCTTAAAACGTAATAAATAATAATAAATAACAGCTTTATAGATTTATTCTTTCTCATGGATTTAGATGGTAGAACAATTGAACATCTTTACCAGTACTCAAGATAATGCATTTTGACGATAGGGGTCTAGCACATCGATCGTAGATCGCGCGTGAGCAGCAGCCCGCAAAGAACGGTGCTTGCAACTTTTTCAATGTTTAGTCTCTCGACAGTGGTAAGAGAGTAGGAGTTTAAAAAAGTTCACAGAAATTGAGAAAAGCCCAAGGAACCTGAACACATTATTTCGGTTTTTAAAGTTTGTCCTCTTCGCTTTTAAAAAATTTTCATTTTAACATTTATAAAAAGGTCGCGTGAATTAATTTTTTTCAAAAACAAAAGTTGTAATGAAATTTTGGAAAAGCGGATACAATTTGGCTAACTCCGAGTTTTTAAGAAGTGATTGGATCAATAATGGAAGACCTCAGGATAACGTTTCTGTAAAACGTGCAGATCTTCATCAGATATTTCATTCCACCCTTGTGAATAACCTATAACATGTACGATTTATCCAAAAGAAGTCTCCCACATCAACTAGAGCAACCGTATATTATCAGCATTGGACAAGTGCAGATAATGAACGTTACTTGCACTTGTCTAAGGAATTAAAGGCATTTTTCACGTTGCAAGAGAAAGCCGTCAATTGGTTTGTATGTACATGTCGAAGTTCATATTGTGTTTGATAATAACATTATTATCATTTTACGCGGATGCATTCGAATTTCCGAAGAAGCCAGATTCTCGAAATTCTAAAGTACATGTCCTTATTCTCGATCCCTATAATGCCGACCCGACGGAGTATGTTTTCTTCTGCCCTGATCAAAGTAAATTGGGCTATTATTTATACAGCCCTGTATAATGTTTTCATATTTTCATAGATAAAATGAAACAAATACACACTTGCTCCCATTACTGTTTATCTTCTCTACTACTTGCAGAACGTAGATCCTAATTAATTAATAAGTACCATAAATACAAATAGACAGTGAGGAAATGAATTTAATCTTTATTGGACTTGCTAACTCTAAACAATCAAATAAGGAATCAGCTAATACTATATTTGAATATTGTTTCATAGTAGAAAGCACGCTAACGTTTACTTCCCGCAATAGAGACAAGCATTCGATCCGTAAGTTAGACCGCAAACAATTGTTTGGAATGTGTACTTATTATTTGCTGTACATAGTTACTACTGCAAAAAACGGACATTTTGGTGGTCTATATGTCCCAACCGCACTACGAAGAATAGGCTCGGATCTTGACGTGCGGTAGGAAATGTGAAAAGAACTTGGGTTAACTTACATTTACTCTTCTCGTTCCAATCCTTATGTGCTGGACGAATTGATGATTTTTTTTTCACTGCACGTATTATCAGGTATTTTTTTTAGCTCGTCTGAGATTTCAATTCTACATTGAAGTATCCGGTAGAGGGAGCATAGACGCAAATGGAGATATTTACATGTTTATCGAGTGAAAGACTAGATGTGACTAGACGTGATGTGATGTGATTCACATCTAGTCTTTCACTCTATAAACATATAGAATTTTGAGAATCTAGCTACTACGGAAATCTGATGGCATCCGCGTAAAATAATAAGATGATAATAACACGTGTAAGTAACATTCATTACTAATATGTGGTTGCTTTGGTTGACGTGAGAATTATGTATCCAATCACTTGTTAAAAACTCGGAGTTGGTCAAATTGTAGCCGGTTTTTCCAATATTTCATTACTCATTGATCGTCGCCTACGCTACACACTTTGACAAAAGTTGTAAGTAAAAATTTTCATTTATACTCTATAAGTTAGGTTTTAAAAAAAAAATTTTTCCATTATCAATAATAGATTGCACAATATATCGTTTTAAACATTTTTTTACCAAAACGTTGATTACGTACCACATTTCCAAAAAAAAAATCTAGTTGTCGGATAAAGTGGCTAAAAAAATGTGTCACAACAAACTGTACAAGATACTCGAATTTGAAAAAAAAATCAATGGGTCGACGGCTGACGGTTCGTCAATTTGGTGAAGAATCACTCATAATTCTTACTGTGTCTGATGTCTCGCCACAAAAGAAATACTATTGTTAAGATTATGATAATCGACGGTTCTTAATGAATCTATTCAATAGAATGTTTATCGCGATATTTATCAAGCTTAAAACTTAAATTGTTTCTCTAATTCAAAATTGAATTTCCTAATTTCACGGGTGTTTGGCTTGCTTCAAGCAAGAACTACAATTAGTTACTGACACACTTTGATCTCTTTCGCCTAATGTGTGTTGCACAAAACATTTGCTATAGAGTGGCCGACTATTATTATGAGGCCAACGGCTGTACCATTATCTCCCTGTAGTATGCGGTGACGTGTTCTGATCATGATACTGTAGAGCGTATACACGAAGCGGGTGCAACGGTGCAGAGACCGCGCAACGTCATCCGAGGGTTGCGAATACCCTGTCTCCCTTTTTCCCGCCCCTTTCTCACTAGCGCGTCACGTACGTTGGTTACAGTTACGCCCGGTGCGCTATCGAGATCACGAGAGCTCTTGTTCTTCGCCTCTCGTCTCACTCGCTTGCGGCGATTCGGTGATGCACTCACGAACTCGTAACAGTAGCAGTAGTCGCACTAACACAATATTGCCAGCATACGAAGTACAGCTTTGATATCAAACTCATTTCAAACGGCACAAGAACCGGTTCTTTGCGTATCGAAAATATACTTTTCTTGTACCTCGCAAAGCAAAGTTGTAAATCCATAGTTGGGCGTCCAGAGCTTTCTGCGGCATTACATTAATTATGCAATGAGCGTCTGCTACCCGCGACAAACATCTGGATATTCTATATACCATTGCAGCACGAGTATATCTGTATACAGGACCCGTACTACCGGTTTGCTTGCCCCGATAAACCCAAAAACTATCTCATTATGCTGCATGTTCCGCACGAACTCTCGCCTACACGGTATAATCAAAATATATTCACTCTCTGGCGCATTCTTCGGAGATTCAACAATGAGCAAGCGGTTCTAGAGGTTACACAAATCCAAGAATTGAAGATTGGGGATGCGTGATACGCTTGTACGGAGTGGTTAATGCTAGTGCCGTTGATTCTATGGACTACAAGAGGTTGTTGCCGCGTATAACCTCGAGTCATCGTAGTCGTTGTCGTTGTGATACTCTCGTGAGCGTGACCCATAATGGAACGAACGAGAGCTCGCGGATTAATCGCGGCAACACAGCACCTACATTATACGTGCTAAAGGTGCACTACGGCAACTACACGATGTACTGACGGTAGAATGGGTAGTGCAAGAGGAAAAACACAAGAGCGTACGCGTTCTTCTGACTCTCGACAATTGCAGCCCGCGTTTCTGCCATTCTTTCGTACGAGAGTAGTGTGTATGGAAAAAGAGAGAAAGGAAATGTATAGAGTGAAAAGGTGGAGGGGAGGGGTAAAGATGAGATACGCTCGAGAGCCTGAAGCGGCTCTGCCTTCAAGTGACACTACCTATACTACAGCGCAATGCGCAGTGCATACGGAGTGACCGTATGCACTGACACTCTTAGCATTATTACTGACAACTTGTGAGTACACAAGAGAGCGTCTTGATCGCTTTTGCCACGACAGTTGTAGGCCGCCTCCTTAAAAAGCTTATAACTCAAGATACCGGTGTGTATATATACCTAACCACTACTGGTATTTAAGGGTGGGGGTCAATATATCGAACGTTCAAAATTCGGAATGGCCGAAATCTCGAATAAAAAAAATATCGAACGTAGAAATGTAGAAAGTTGTAAATAAAAATTGCGAACACATGGCTGACCAACTAAATTTATATCGAACAAAAATACGGCCGGGGTCAAAAGTGCGCAAGGTGAAATATCGAATCGGCGAAAGTTTGAACACTTTACAATTCGAAACATCGATTTCTGGAATTGCGTGTATTCAGAAAGTTCACAATTTCGAATTCATTGAAGCGAAATACCAAAAGCTCGAACGATGAAAATAGCGAAAGACCAAAAAAGCGAACGGTCAAAAAAGTTATTTCTTAACTTGGAGGACTGAGATGAGCTAATAGACGGAGCTGACGGTCGCCCTAGTGTAGAGTCTCTGGAGCTTGCTCTAATGCTAGAATACGACAGGTCGTTCGCTATTTTGGCCTCTCGAAGTTTTACATATCTAAAATTTACTCGTTCGAAATTCATATTCTCGACATATTTCTTTTTGTTACATTGTCCATTCAACATATCATTAGCTGCTTTCCATTATTTATTTTTTAATAAAGAACCTTCCGCATCATATGAATGTATATTTTGTTCATTCAAAGTATAAACTGTCTGAAAACGTATTTTCGAATAAATGAAATGCACGAATAAATAATCTTTCGGAAAAGCAGTTATTCGATTTAGTGATCTGATGAAAATAAAAATTTCGAACAATCCATCGCCTGCCCTATTTTTATATTCAGAATTGTGAAATTCGAGATTTGAGCCATTCTGAATTTTTATCGTTCGATATATTAACCTCCACCCGGTTGGATAAATTCAAATAATATCATTTAAAGCGGCACGGCGTGTTAGCAGAATACAGTCATCTACGTCCGTATATTTGACGACTTTGTTACAGCACGACGTGTTGAATCCAGCACTATGCACACACCGTGTAGCAACGGTGCTAGATAAATTCAAATAACATAATTTGAAGGGCCACGGCGTGTCGGCACAATGGAGTCATCTACGTCCGTATATTTAACGACATTGGTACAGCACGGCGGGTTTAATCCATCAATAAGCACACATCGTGCAGCAACGGTGCTGGATAAATTCAAATAACATCATTTGAAGTAGCACGGCGTGTTGGCACAATGCAGTCATCTACGTCCGTACCTGACGACATTTGTGACGGCACGGCGTGTTGAATCCAACACTGATGTGTACACACCGTGCAGCTACGGTGCTGAATTTAGCATATGTCGTGCCGGCGCAATGTCGTCAGATGCGGATGTAGATGACTGCATTCTGCCGGTATTGTGTGTCGGTTGTTACGACATGTTTTTCTTACAGGAAAATGCTTAACGATAGACTTTTCGAAAATCATAACGGAATGTTATGGTTACACACGGGTAGCGTAGTATACGTCTGTCTCGCCTCGAGGGAAAATATCACGTGGTATGTACCCCAAGTGATTGAGTACGACACAAACAGCACCATAGGGGTCATTTTATTTTGCTGTCATAATATAAAGTTAAAGAAGTAATCGATCTAATCGCAAATTGCTTTTGTCATAAATACGTCATCTACTGCACCACTGCCATGACGTTATTCAAATTAATAAATAATTTTAGATAATTAGTTCATGCGGGTAAAATCATTTTATATTGGTATGTTGCAATATTTTTACTTTCAAGTAAATTCGTCGGGACTACCTTAAGACGATGAGCTCTACCGACTGAGCCATCATTAGTACGAGAAAGATTACGCTTGAACGATAGAAATATGTAGCACATCGTCTCGACGCAAAAACTGTGCAGTAAATTGCATTCTAATTTTGGTACCCTGTGCATTACAGCTCTAGTCAACTGCTCTTATCAACTATATATCATTTTTATGGCCTCAAGTAAGTTGATTTTATGTAAACTTCGTTCAGTTGTAAGCTGACATCTCTTTTCCTATAGGAGCAATATAAGCGGAGGATTCAAAGTGGAAGCTTGTACATTGCTTATTAATTATTTTCCATTTTTTACAAAGCTACTTTTATGAGAATGTATGTTCATGAAAATGATCAACACATTGCTATGTAAATGGTTTTATTCTGCACCTTTGGTGTAAAAAATTCTAGAAAATGCAGGTTAACGAATTTTTAGTGATGAAGAAAATTAATAAAAAATTCAAAATAAATAAAATAATAAAATAAAATGTCGAAAATCTCATTATTTTTATGTATTTTAACGAAAATTGCTAGAGCTTACTGCGTAACTCTTGTAACAAATGTTAGATCACTTGCTCAATTATTTCTGTAACCCTCGACAATAATGAATATAAAAATGCAGTGTTCTATAAAATTTTAACATTTCGATCAATTTTCACCAAATTTGATATCAAATATCCCTGAACGTCATTAAGTACGTGCCTTAAGCTTTGGCTGTATTCGTCAGAGGTTTCGAAAGTAGAAGCGGTTATGGCGTAAAAAAAATTAAATTGCTATAAAATTCAAAACCATCGACTGATCTTGGCGAAAATTGAACACCTAGAACCATTGAATATTAGTTTGTTTATGTAGAAAATTTTAGTTCAACTAATCAAAGTTTGCGTGAGTTAAAGTAAACAATGTCAACTTTTGAAAAAATTAAAAATCCTGTAAAATTCGAATCAGTCTTACGATTTTGACCAAATTCAATACCCCGAAAGCACGCGCTTTCATCCAGACGTTGTTTTAAATCACTTTTCTGGACGTCACACAACATTTTAAATATCCTAACATTGAAATCATGCTAAAAAAAATGTCTATGACAACAAAGTTTTCTTTATATGAGGAGGCAAAGTTGCCACTTTGACACCAATTATCTTTTAGATAGTACGGTCCATTTTCGTTTTATATATTTTTTTCTGCAAAAAAATGTATGTACTCTCGCGACGAAAAAACAAAAAGGAAACAGTGTCAAGTTACAAGGTGTTCATTTGCTCCGGGTCAGTTGCTAAATAGGTTTCTTGCTCTCGTAGTCTACGCTAATTGGATCACTGACAAAACAATTTAATTGAGTTTCGAGCGATGCTTAAGTGCCTGAAGTAAGGCTGTGCGACGGTTGACTGTTATGCATTGTGGGAAATATTGTGCAATCGAGCACCTGAAACTCAATTGGCTGATTATGGGTCGTAAGGATCTGACCGATAAGATTTATCGAGTGGCCTAGCGGTGTACTGAACCTGTATTCTGTAGTACGCGGGCTCGAGTTACGAGGCTCTTGTTATATCCCCTCATTCCTCTGCGGTTCTCGAGGAGATTCTTGTTAAATGACTTTATGACATCGTGAACCCCTTTGGTTGCTCAAACCTATTTTTTTCTGTTCGAGAGGATAGGAATAAAATCGGGTCTAGTCGCGTGTCGTATTTTAAAGAGACGAAAATATCTTTATTGACCAATATTATTTACTATACTGAATCTTCCAAGTATACTGAAACTTCCAAGTATATTGAAACTTCCAAGTATACTGAAACTTCCAAGTACTTGATGTTAACTAACAACTGCAATTCTTACAGATGAGAAGATCATCATTTGTGAAAAAGTTTCTGACAATAGCTAGTCGATTGTCGATTATATTTACTTTTATCAAAATACGAATTTTTGTTGGTTAAAGAAATGTTTAAGCAGAAATATGGTCAGACGTCTCTGATGTCCGTGATATCTTATTCCGCCACTTTATCACTGACGATAGAGGCGATAAAATTGTCTCATTTCCTTATTATGAAAGGTATAGAATAAGACCCGTGATCAGATACCGACACGTCTGGTATAGCTGAACTCAGGTTAGCGTGAACAGACCCTTATGAGCATATGCTACGGATAAAGGCGAAAAGCTTTGCATGAATTAGGGACCAGCTTGCTTGTTTGACGCCCTGTCTGACAATGAACCGTATCTTGCGATAGTTCTCCCCGCCGCCACTAGATGCCATATCAGCAAATATAGTTTCGCGCAAAAGAAAGAGAGATGCAAAACGATCTGAATTGATTATTCATATTGCGGTAATTGCACCTCATATGATTTTTTTTTACTTTAGCACTCAAGCAGGAATAATCAACTGAATTTATTAGTGCTCATACTGAGAACTTCTCACAAGAGAAAATATTTTTCTTTTTAGAGAATTCGCATAGAGTGATTATCCGAATGAAAAAAATGCCCACAAATTTACTATAATAGAAAGAATGCTGGAAGACGGAAACACCAAACGGTAATATAACACAAGAGTAAAAGCTATAGTCAGAAATATGTCACAAAATGTAAATACACCGAATAATTATAAATAAGTTAAGGACTTATATGCACTCGATGATAGGATAACTAACATCACGTTTCTATAAATATCACAAACGCTAAGGCTCACTTGCCCCGAATGGAAATAATCCTAAAACGACGTTATGCAAAAGAGATTTTAGCACGAAAAACCTAAGTTTTAGTAGACAATAAGGGGCCCGGAATATCGGAGTCCATGCTGTCATTTGCTACAAAAACTTTCGCTTTGAGCCAAGGAGATAATCTACTAGCGGGGAAGGAATGGGGGATCTTTCGTTCTCCTAAACGACGGAAGCGGAGGCAACGGATGTAAAGAAATTTATAATGAACTTCAAAGCCAACTTTAACAATTTATAACAAATTTAAGAATAAACAGACACGCGCTCGTTGAAATATGGATTACCCTCGTATCTCGTTAAACTTTTATAGAAAGATACTGCAAGTGACAGCATTAATAAATATTCTTTCGTTGCAGTTGTTAAATGCCTGCAAAGTTAAACCTTATTTTACACTGTTCATAAAACCACCTCTGTGCGAAAGTATTTGTGAACAGAGTAAGAGAATGAGGAAGTAATTTGCAAACTTCTACTTTGCAGGCTTGTTAATATACTGCATAGACCAGCTGTGCTTATTAACTCCACATTCACGAAAGTAAGAACAATCCGACATTCATTTTTTTGTCCATTTTTTAAATATACAGCTGGACGTCTCTATTGTGTTTGTTTTTTTTTATTTTTTATTTAGAGTTTCATTCAAAATTTTTCTTTTTTTGTAACAAATATACGTCCCGTACGGAAAAGCTGTACATTCTTACAAAATATTTATAAATCTCGACATCATGAAAAAAAAATTGCATTCAAAACGATCACGAGCACACAATAACGATAATCATGAGTAGAAATTCAAAAGTCGTAAAAAAATTCCATAAAAGCTGATCGTTAGAATATATTTAATCGAATGTGGAAGTAACTAGGAGTTCCTACTGTTTTACAGTTGTTTCCAATTTTAATTCGATCGATCAACTGATTCTATCCCCAGGTTTTTTGTTTTGCAAATAAGAATATCCAAATAAAAAATGCAATCTAGTTCAAAATTCGGACCCCTTTATCAATTTTCAACCGATTTCATACGCAGCATTGCTGTTTGGTATGTGCAAAAAGTTTGAGCTCGTTGTCTCAATATGTTCAAGAATATCGTACGGTGACAAATTAAGATTCAAAATACCTTAAAATCAGAACCGCTTTACAAATTTTTACGAAACATTGTACCAAAGATCGTTATATTCGTGTAGAAACTGTTAGCTCGTTATCACAAGTTCCGCAAAAGTTAGTACGATAAAATCAATTTTTTGGAAAATTCATATTCACTCAAAATCTGAACTTTTTTCACGATTTCAGCCAAATTCAATACCAAACAACGTAGAACGTATCTGCAATTATAAAGAATTATATTACATGTTACGTAATCATTTTGAAAATTATAGCTCGCACGGCTTTTTCTCAAAAAATTTTCAAAATTTCATCAAATTTGAAATTTGTTAAGCATCCTAGCGAAATGTGCACAAAAAAGAGGTGTGGCCCTACTAATGTGCCAAAAGTGCCACGATCTCTTCAAAGGCTCTAAAGTAATGTTTTGATCTCCATTTCATCGAGATTTCACTGTTGTCCTTCCGTAATTCAACTGACAAAAAAAGCTTAAGAACCCAATCTTAAAATATTGCATCGAACAGTACCAGATTTCTTTCATATTAAATCAATTTCTATTATATTAAATTAACAAAAAAAAATGCTGGAAATCTTTTTATGCAAAAGAAAACGAATCTTTCACCATACGATATTTAATATTTCTGATAATAATATTTATTATTAAATATATTTAATAAGCTATTTAATCGCCATTATTTTACGTCACATTTCTCTTGACAAAAACATTTAGGTTAATATAACGTAAGCTCGTTTTGTCTTCTCACTCTCCTCCTCATACTTCTTATGACTTCCCCAAGCTGTCCCGCTTTCCTCTGAGCTTTAGCACCTTACATATATAAGGTGTACCATCATAATTCCGGGACTACATCGTGCCGTTTGCACCGGGTGAAATTCTTTCATACGACGTTCCGGTATTGAGAAGAATATGCGTCGTGTGCACTCTCGTATAACCCCGTCACTACAAAATAAACACGCTCTTACTCTCCGTTGTGACATGTCGGGGCATCCAGTCGACAACAAGGCGTTTCGCCAGACCCACTCCTTTTCCTCCAGCGCGTTCGTATTTATGCTGACGTTTAGTAAACTACCAGTACACAACGTACCTATACACAGCGATGACTCATATGTAGGGCGAGATGGAGGATGGGAGAACCGAGTGCCCGGTGTAACGAGTGAAGTACAATATCACACGAGGCTCCTTACTGGAATCCTCAATGGAAAATACTATACACTCTCCTGACACGCGCATTATGTGCTGCACTTGCTTCCAAAGTACACCGTTAGTCGTTCCAAGAACTCCAACATACGTTCCGCCAACTCTTCCTCGACTGATTATCTTCATTTTGTACACGCGACTCTACGATGCCACTTCCTCATTGCACACCACTATAGACGGGTATTTTTCTTTTTCCTGGAATAGGACAATTTTCGATAGTGAAACTGAAGTAATTCAACTCAATATTTTTCTTGTAGAATAGTTTTAAGAAAAAACAAACATTAACTCTCGCAATACTGTTTGTCTGCACAGTTATAACAAATGTAAACTTCAACAGTTTTCAGCGATTTGATTGCCGTATATTATTTTCTATAAGATTTTAATAATATTCTACCGATTTGTGAGTTTAAATTATTCTCGCATTTATAAAATACGAAATTTAAATCTTCCTATGCTGATAAGTAGAATTTAATAACCAACCTATGTAAGATGGCTCCACTTAATACTTGTTATTTTTATTTTATAAAGTGTTAACCAACTACCTTATTTTTATTTTACAAATACTTTTAACTGTGGATTTTTTGGTACGCTATTACTACAGTGAGATCGATATCGATCAAAAGAAACAAATTTGTAGATCATCACATATGATGATGTACATTTTTTTATGATACATTATTTTATAAATAATTATTTGGGGGGCGAAGAGGCAATTTCTGGTAAGTGTATGATAAGTTTTGTATTAAGAGTAATCCTGAAAGTACTGGTTATATAGTTTATTCCTTAAAAAATTTGAAAGTTGCAATAAGTATTTGTTAAAACTATCACATAAACGAAAGAGTATTTCAGAAAATAAGTGCTACTACATTGTACCTCACTGTTATAAATATTAAGAACGCAATAAGGTAGTTACCGATTTTTTAATCAAATTTAATATCAAAGTAGAGAAAAGATTGCGCTAAGTCTCTGACTTGTAGCACAAGTACATCCTAACTTACACAGTTTACGTATAAACTCCATTAAAAAATGTCGTTGATTTTTCGATGTATGATCATTTTTCGCTACGATTTAAAAGTCTAAAGATCAGAAATGTAATAAAATCAAATTCTCGTTATAGATTGTAATAAAATTAAATACCAAGCAAAGAGTTAAATCTGACTTTTAACTCAATTAAAATTCTTATAACATAATTACGCTATGAAATTTGGGCCCTTCAACGCACTCTCAATTGAATTACAAAAATCTAGTACCGTTGATTTATTTGTAAGAAAAATCGCAGCTCTTCAGTTTGATATATCACAATGAAAAAACTACATACATATAGATGCATTCCTGTATTCATCTAATCAATACCAGTGCAGTTGGGCTTACCTCGAGCCCTAAAAATATGCTTCCTTGTCATATTAGCGAGGAAACAGATTTCCCACGTCTGACCGAGCATTGAGATTGACTCTTTGCCGCATACTCACGTCCCCCACGTTCCCATTCTCGCAATCTTATCCCCTCGTGCATATTTACAAGCTCATACGTTTAGGAACTCGGTGGGTGGAATGAACGATCGAGGGTTACACAGGACTTCGGTAATATCCAGTGACCCGAGAGTATTTGAGGGCTGAAAAGGCCCACGTCCTTGCCTCCCCTTACTATATACTCTCTCATCCCGTTCTCCCTCCATCCCTATCCTCTTTCTTCAATGCTCTTCAGCACCTACCATGCTCTCCACTTACATAAAGGCGTGACTGACGATCGTCATGTGCTATACTGTGTAGTCGGGTCTACAACCTTAGCAACGAAACACGTAGACTCGTCTGCTCGCGTCTACCGGTACAACCCATCCAATATACAGGATACAGGGGCTAGTTCAGACAAATTTGCTTCCCGCAATTTTAACCAATAGCTTAAGTCTCTATACGTAAAAACAGAAATAATAACTCTGCCTATATCGGTATCTGGTCGAAACAGGCGCTGTAAACGGGTTTTGAATACAAATTACCAGAATAATTTAAAAATCTAAGATTTACGCATGTCAGACACAATACGGTTGAATGAAAATTTGTGTTGATGATTCATGCGGAATGTTAAACGACGGCGACACGGGGATTTGATATTAAGAGCATCAATCGAAAGCAGCCAATAGCAAAACAGTGCAAATTGACCCCGATAATGGTGATCGAAAATTGCCAGCTTTCAATTGGCTGCCTCTCATACCGCGCTTAGTTCGAAGTCCCCGACAGATATGAGGTAGACGTGCTTGGCGCTGCCGGTACACGGTTGGATGGCTGTTTAGCCGTTGACTAGCTTGCACATTGAATCGCTAAGTGAGAGGTCTTTCTTCCGTATGTCTTGTGCTCTTACTAGAATTACGTTATAGGTTTTACCAGGTTTGTCGAAAGAGTCGCCTGTAGCGGTCTTTTCCGCAGTTTCCCTAAGCTCATAAGTACAAATCCGGTACTGTATGGGTAAGTCGATTACGGGCGCCATTAAAAAGGAGAGAAAAGAATAGAACAAATTGGAAAAGATGGAAAAATAATGGAGAGGTCACGTAGAATATTTTTTTTAATCAAATCGGAGCAGCTAAATTTTCAAGAACCACGTTTTATAAATAACTAAGCTCAGCGAATTTTTCGTATTCTAGCGAAATACGATATAAGCCGCTGCAATTTATATATAAAACATTTTGTGCTTTAATGCAGTATGTCATATCTCTCCGTATCCGCACTCTAAAAACAAATGTGTTGTTTCAACACACTTTATGCATATAAAACCTTCAGTCACTTTTTACACGGATTTTAATGTGTTGTTTTACAACACGCGTTAAAGCGTGTACAATGAATGTTTTTTATGTGTGTCTATTATGTATACTCTTTCGAAGACTTATACAGTGATACCAAGTCCGCGATGCTCAGAAGAGTACACAACCTCCATGGAAATAAGGTATACTCAATATATATATATATAAACAGGATATTATTATATTATATATAACGGTAATAAGTATATAAACGGTAAAAACGATTCTATATCCTCTACATATTTTTTATATATCCGTTGAATATATCCTAAAGATATCTCTCCAGATATATCTCAAAATATTTAAAAATGGAACGTTTTCAAACCATCAACGAACATTCATGCACAATGCACTATACTGGGAATTATAGCTTAGCTCTGTGGTACCTCAACTCAAAATATAACGTAGGGTATTTATCCTTAACACTCTAATGATTTTATTGCTCTTGCCACTTTACGCAACTTTGCGTGACTGCGCATGTGTTACACGCGCTCGGCGAAATACGGTCTTCACCTATACGTCACAGGCTTTACCTCATACACACGCCCACACTTTTTACACCAATATATCTCGCGACTTCGGATCATGAGACGACTAACGGCAGTCTTAGATCTGTTCATCGTTTATTTAAACATAAACTACCATGTTGAAATTGTACAGAACACACGTCTCAGTGAGTGGTTTTTCGAGTATTCTTTTACGAAATATGTAGTATGTACTTCTGGCGTTAAGTTCTGCTTTAAGTGTATTCGTTTTAAGCGCATTAAACGTATATTAAGAAACATGTCATCGTATACGCGATCGAAAACAAAAAGCTTGGAAGTGTTTTCCGTGAAAAACACGGCTAAGATTAATATAATTAGACTGCAAGCGTGTTGATTCAACACACTTGGTAAATGTTTTACGTATAGTTACATGGAATAAGACTAATATAACAAGACATCTGTTTTTAGAGTATGATGCATCTTACAACAGGCGCTCGGAAATTTGTGATGCTTTTGTTAAATTGACTAGACAACTTTCGTTTAAACTATAATCAAAAGTGACTTTTATACATTCGGTAATGTGAAAAAATTGTCTATTAACCGAAGCAATTACAATTGAAAAGAAGTGTGTTGTTTTAACCAGCTTTACCCGAGTTATTCCTGTAGTAAAGATATACTGATAGAAATAAATAAATAGCACAAATTCCCTACACTGTAAATCCAACTGTGTAATTCCGAATATTTTCACACTTCATTACGGAAAAGCAACACATTTGAAACGTATAAAAAGTTACTACAATAGGAGGAATAGAGAGCTATATACATCGTAACGCACTTGGATTTACAAGATGAAGCATCAGTTGCAACGAGTCCCAGGAATATTCGGATTCTGATAAATTGCCTACTGTCGGTTTTAGTCGTTGACCGCGACATAATTACTAACCGGGACGTCACATTGTATGTCCAAGGTAAACACACATATACATTTTTATAGATAAATACTATCCCCGTCACATTATCCTACTTAAATTTACTGATAGAGTACTGATAGACTTTGTAAACTGTACGTTTTGTACGTTCGATGATTGTAATTGTTCATTGTTCACTAGCAAACAATTAGTTATATTTATTAAACTACAAAATAACTCCTATTCAGAACACACGTTTTTAACCAGCTGTTCTTGCAATATATTTTAGACAATGCTTCCACATTATTACTGCAAATGTTCATAATTAAAATAGGAATTTCGAAATGTACAAGTTTGGAATTGCCAAAGATCTAATAACCACGATTGCTCATGATCAGCCCCACAGTTTCTCCTCTACACACATAACAAATAGAGGCGGACAGATTTGATCAGGGTCTGCTTGATGCGATGCGAAGTATTTGATGCAATGCGAGCACACGACAAATACGAGAGCGGCCAATCAGGTTCAAGAACCGGCCCCACAGACATCGCTTGTGCTAGAACTATGATCAATCGATCAGCATATCGTCAAATACGACCCACTATACAATTGATTGAAAAGCTATGCATTACTCCAACATAGGATCATGAAGATATGTTGTAAACAAAGATTTTAACTGTACGCCACAAAATACAATATATCAGGATGCGAAACGGAAATGATCAAACCCTTTGAATCACTAGCGGACTAATATGAACTTGGAAGGGAAAATACGTTGGATCTCTAGTACTCTAGAATGAAGTTTTCGAATATCATTCTGATATTAACTTTCAACAAGGAATACTTTTCTAACCATGGTAAGTCTAAAAATTGAACCTAAGAGTAGAAGGTCAAGACAAATGATTCAGTGGGCCCGAAATTATCCAAATTAGTGACTGCTTAAACAACGAGTAGTAGAATGGTTTAATGGTAAAATTTATCAAATTTTCATTGATCCCGGATCAGATCTAGAGCTAATTCGTTATTTTATTTCTTCAAGCATTGAAAAATGATATAACGGCTAGCATATCTGCAAACATGTAAATATCGGCTAAGCAACCTAGAAGGCGTCATAAATACGTTATTGTCAGTTTTAATCACTCACTGAGACAGGATTCTTAACTGATGCGTGTACCTTAGTTACACTGCATTGAACCTTTTGGTGGTATTCGAAGAACCAGGATATTAAATACGACAGTGATATGTACTTTATTTGTATTTTTCCGCTCTCAGTATCCATTGAACTTTTTTCATAAATATAATCACTAAAATAACCATTTCAATCATGAATCAAAGGTTCGGAGTGTGGCAATGGGCAGCCCCGCTTAGAAACTTGAATGCTGGCGATGAAAAACGAGAAACCATAACGTATTACCAAGAAACTCTATATCCATGATACCAATAGTTAATCGAGTTACTTGATACAGAGGTTTACAGTTTTCTATTGAATTTTTTCAACAGGAAGTGCACAGCCGTTGATGTTTAAGCTGACTTGATCCAACTTACCTCTGACTCACCAAACTTGGTTCTCCTCTGCGTATCATACACATAGGTACACTTAGCTATATATATAGCTAGTTACCGTGCAAGTACTCTATGTATATATCTAACCATATATATCAATATATACATATATATGTGTGGGTATGTATATATACATAGAGTACTCGCACGGTCGAGAGGAAACGACCGATGGAAAAGATAGGGCCAGGGCAAAGACGGAGTGAGGTTCGACTTGCGCCGCGCCAGCAAATCCCGGATAGAGCAGCTTGGCAGAACGAGATGTATGGACGGTAGCTGGAGGTCGACCGGCGGAGAGAGCCTTGCCACCGCCGGGTTTAGGGGTAGGAGGTTTGCTGCTGCTACTACTACCGCTACTGCTGTTAGCTCGAGGCGCCGATGCGGAGGGCAAGGATCGTGCTGCGGAGCTCGAGGAGATGGCGAAGGAGAGACAGAGAGTGACAACACGAGCTCCTGGTGCCACTGGTTCCTGGTTAAAGGACCAACCGTATCGTCCGCAGGGCGTTGAATAGCTGAATATTCTGGCTATCGAGGAATTGAATGGCTTGCGTGACCCATCTAGTCAACTAACGCGTTTCAATGGTACATGGGATTCCCCTTTCAATACAGAATAGTAGCGCAATCGAATAACAAGAGTGCTACAACCCAGCAACAGCCTCAGCGATGTGGAACTTCGAAAGGATAACCGCGAAATTGTTGAACGTTTCGTTCCCTAGAGGTCTATGGTTTAGGCTTAGGGACAAAGGAGAATGAGTAAAAGGGATGAAAAGGACCTATCGATCGTTTATAAAAATTCCAGGGGAACCGCAACCTCGACCATTGACACTGTATGTTCGAAAAAACTGTATAGTAGCTCGACTCGACTCTTTCGCCGCACTCTCTAGCTTTACCATCCTGCACCACCTCACCACCTCATTCTTCTCTCACGTTGTGTGTCCGCGTTCTCCCGAGATCTCGTGTTCTCTCTATAGATATAGTAAGGTGCGACGCGAGGCGCGTTTGCCTCTGCTGCTACTGCTGCTAGCAGAGAATGTGCTGGCCAGCCAGCCAACAACGGTGGCTGAACGTACGTCGACCCTTTCCACTCGATCCCAGGCTCTGTCTCGCCCTCTCTCTCTCTTTCTCCTACGACCTCACCAGAAACCGAAAAACATCCTTCGCCAGCTTTATAACCACCCTGTTTTCATGTCGTATACGACAGTAGGTTTAGGTACGAGCACTAAGTACTGTCTACTGTGAATATTCTTTTGACTATGCGTGCAGCCTTGAATATAGACTCATTAAGATTTTTAGATATATGCTGCTAGGCTAGTCCAGAGTTGGGAGAGATAAAATGAAAGCATCAAAGCATGAACAGCTAATGTCAGTGAATGAACACTTTGGAATATTTATTTTACAACGTGTAGAGGTTTTTTCTTTGAATGATTTCAGAAAAATGTCAGAAAAACCTCTGACTGTCTTTTAAATGAATTTTAAATGTAAGAAAAATCTTCCGAATGTAATTTAAGCGCTGAATTGTTTTACTTTATTTCTACTTGGTAATTGATACATATAGTTGTCTCGAAATTAAGATATTCAATATCTGAAAAATTTGATCTCGCTACTAATCTTTTATTATTATGTGTGTGTGTCAAAAGCGCTTAGTGAAAATTCAAACTAATCCCTCAATTATCTGTAACGCTTCTAGCATTAATCGCTGTATGCACTATCGAGAATGATCAGTAATTTCCGAAAATGTCGATGCACAATTGATCCCCTAAGTTACTTGTGCACAGACCCCAGCAGACATCAGAGTTACATCGTCTGAGTACCAAATTCGACAACTAGCCGCGTTACAACAATCGTAACGATGTATAAACATAGACTCGTTTTTGCACAATGGAGGGTGCAAACAAATCGTCACGCGGATGTTTGAGGAGTAGCAGAATAACCCGAGGGTAGGTGAAGCCCAGCTCGTCTGCCGGATTTCTTAACGGATGTTCCACATTTATTTTCCAAGGGTTTCTCTATTGCTATCTTTCTCTCCCTTTCTATCCTACTCTTTCGCCCTTCTTCGTTTCCAAAGGTTGGATAAGAGACCGTGGATAGCTCCAGGCAGGGGATTCTTGAGCGGAAGCCCTTTCGCCGGAAGCTCCGATGTCAGATTATACGTCGAGAGATAGACGAAGAGAACCGGCTCACGGTTTATGCGTGAGAGCGAGATAATAGTTAGCTGGGCTTACCGCTCAGAGAGAGAGAGAGAGAGAGAGAGAGAGAGAGAGAGAGAGAGAGAGAGAGAGAGAGAGATTGATAATCGGAATCTGCGTGTATCCGTCTCCCATCCCCTCAACCTTGTCATCCCGGTGTACTTCGAGGGGATTCTCCGTGCACATTCGACAAGATACTCGGGGAGTCGTCACGTGTATACGCGTCGGTTCCCCGGATATTGGTGTATACGCAGTACATATAGGTATCAAGGCTGTTTAGTCCAACATAGGATTGTGGTATAACACGTGTACAATTCAATCCCCTTGTTGCATGTTATACCGCACATTCGCTCCATCTCCCTCGGTGTCCCATTTGTCTGTCTCTGCTTCTATCTGGCAATGATAACCAGCAACGATTTATACGAGGAAACAATTTATTTCCTGGCTTGGCACGCGATACAAGTGCGTTTGTATATAAAAACAGGCGAACATACGAGAAAAGAATGAAGAGATACGTGTCAGCATTCCGGAACCCACTAGTGGATATAAACAATTGCAAAAAGCTGGTCCAGAGGCCACGGAAATTGGTGAACGTCATGTTAAGACAAGAGTCTTATTTTTCTTCCTATCGTTCATCCTTAAGGAATTGAAAATACGTATGAATGAACCATATAACATGTCGTCACAAAAATATATTTTTATTCAAAGCTTTGTTTAAATTCAAACAACTTATATATTATCCCAAATAAGAAAATGGCACACTTAATCCCTCGAGTGTCGATATATCGATATTAATGCATATATTTGTCGTTATATGCGTCAGTGATACTCAAGGTGTTAAGCAATACTTATTTTTATATCATAACCATAACATTTCCGAGTAGAAGATATGTAGCGTTACATCCGAGGCGACTCGGGCACTGGTATTGAGGGCTTGTTAAATAATCATATCTGCACTACACGGATAAAAGCACTTGGTTAAAAATACAACTCCGAAACATTTGGTAAACTCAACCACGTTACTGGTTAAGACAACTCATAACTTGGCTAGGCTCTCAAAACTAATATTAATGGCTAACACACCGAATAACTTGGTTGGGGTTACCAGGTATATCGTGGCATAATTCAGAACCAAATTCTTGGTTGTTCAAACCAAGCCCTTTTCTCTGTGTGACGCTGCTCATGGATGCTGATCACTGACGAGTAATACACTCACAGAAACGATACGTTAGCAGTACACGACGGTCGCGAGATTGGTCATGCGTGTTAGTCACCGCCCCCGTACGACTGTATGTCAAACGTAGTTCCTTGTGCGAGCATCTTGAGGATGCTCATATATATGAAACTACGTTGCTCGTAGCAGATCACGGATACGTAATACACTCATAATAACAGTACATGACCCTCGCGCGGACTCTGGATCTGGGTGCCTATACTCAAGTCGATTCGTATAAGTCGACAATAGGCCCCCAGCACCTTCAGGGTGTTCGCACATGAAACTACGTTGTCCATAGACGTTTCACTGACAAGTAACACGCTCACAGAATCTGTATGTAGCAGGACACGACCGTCGCGCGATTGATCAGCACCGCGTGTTAGTTACCACACCGTCTCGTCTGTGTTACGAACGTAGTTCCGTGTAACAGCAGCTTCAGCAGTGCCTAGTTCGCTCCAGATGTAACACTACAGATTTTCTATTCGGGTTATTAGCGTATCTATCAAACATTTAACCCCTTCAAGACGTCAGAGCCATCCAAGGGTTTAATTAGAGTTTGATTGGTACACCATTCCTGTATGTGCGTAAAAGTGTTTCACAACTGTTTGCTCTCCGAAAGGGTTATAGAAATGAACCATAAGTATTCCGCGAGCTGATGTGTCGCCGACGTTGTGGGGGAAAGGTATTTATCAATATATAAGAAATGCAATTTTTATAACATACAGCACTTACAGTGACGATCACTCGACTATTTCAATGTTAGCTCTTATTCTTAAGTTGTAATACACAAATGAATAGGGAAATTTCATTTACTGTTACTCGAGTTGCACTTTTACGAAAATCCAATAAATTTACAGGCTGCGTAATATATCTCGCGGTACCATTGTACTCTGATACATTATCCATAAATTGTTGACATTAACAGCAATCTCCAACTCGTTAAGTTTAGTAAGCTTGTGGATAAATGGTAAATCATTTTATGGAGTATCAGTGCGCAACATTTTCACTACGTGACATTAGTTAATGACAGGATATGTTTTACAATTAATATTGCAATGATCGCACATGCTTTTGCAGGGATAACGACTAACTTTCAAATAAAAAATATTACAATTTCAACTCGTGGTTTAATCTCTGATATGAGTTCGAAACATAAACGCAACCTTCTATAGTCAGCTTCTTCAACCAACATTTTTTTGGATTTAGCAGACTTTGCGGAATGTAATTGACATATATTTAATAAGCTAATGTGAACAATTTAAAGAATATATTCCAATATGTAGCAATATACAGTGGTACCTAGATATATGCTAGGCAGCAGTGAATTAATTGAAATTTGAATAAAAGCACGATTCGAATAACTGTTCGCGTAAGACTGTTAGTGTCCTATGTTGTAAAACTCGGTTCTGCTATTGACACTTTCCCATCACAGCAAGACATAAGTATTAACCCCTCCCGGAATATTTATTCTTCATTTTTCTAATCCTTCCAGTGTGCAGATACGCTAATATAAATATATAGAAATAGTGTGCAAATCAAATATGTATTAAATTTTTGATAGATACGCTCATACCACAATTATAGTTTTAAAAACTGTTGCTTAAGTCTACCTGGTTCTAATTTGAGATACTAATATATCAATAAAGTTATAAAATATACTATATTGGTGCAGATAGTATTCACAAACGAAGTGAAGTAAGTGAAAATTGATACACATTGTGTTGCAGAATTTGTAATGAACCATTAATTTTACTATGTGTATTGTGTATTTAATATATTCAACTCATATTATTATAAAGCGTTTAAAGAATTGCTTCCAACAGGTAATGGTAACGATATATTTTATGTCTGACAATATTTGGTGTACGTTATACAACTGAATTAAAAATACATGTTTATAGTAGCAACATTACTCTTCGGTCACTGCACTTCCAATGTACCAGTCGGTCAATATTCAATGTCGCATTTTAAATTTTATAAACGGTTTCTGTAATAAAAAGAAAAGCTTTCTGCATATGTTTGGTAATTTAAACTGCATTTTTTTTTCTCAGTGTATACACAACATATTTATGAAATGAGTGGAATATTTCATAGAACAACTTTATTTTTCACTCAGATTTTCATCGTACAACGTTTTGGCGAGCACCTATGCAATATAGGAAATTTATCGCTTCTCATGTTAAAAAAATTCATGTGTTACGAGATAGTATCGAGAAGTTTTATCGAAATACCGATTTCCATTGGGGTCAATCTATTCGTGCCCTGATTGACTGTCGAAAAAGTAATTGTAAACAATTCAGCACAGTGTCAGGTCTGACACCAGAAGATCGAATTACGGGAGTTGCAGCGTAACCCGTAACAATACTAGTTTTGCTTGTACATTTTTCGCTAAAGCTATTTATTACTGATGTTTAAGTGGCCACTTTTAATTTAAGATATTTATTTATATTTTATAGGTTACTCAATGCGAGATTAACAATTTCTTGTTGAAAGTTTTACAAGGAATTCCCTAAAAAAAATCATATAGTAAAAGCATTTTCAATAATTAATTTCAGCGATAAGCATGTTTCAATCTTCGTCTTCTTAAGACAATTAATTTATTTGTGCAATTCTGCACAAAAAAGTATTAAAGTATAATTAAAAAACTTATCGTCCTAAGCAAAATGATTTTTAACTACAAATTGGCTTATTAAATCAGCACTAATATCAATCATCAACGAGGTATCAACTAAGTTATAAAGACAAAAGTATCGTCTAGATCACTTAATTAGTCATTACTTCAATCGCTAAACGAAATTTTCCACACGAAAAAAAATCTAAATGCAAGATATATTTCTGATATATTCGTATATACATTGCCGCTTTAAAAAAACAAGTATTATCAATAATATACAAATATTTAACATCTACCATTGATATTCAGTAAACTCGTATCTCATTCAAACTCAAGCAAACAGTATTGATATTTAAAACACAATTTTACGAGGAAGTCGTTCTGTATGTACAAATATATATATCTTCATTGTCGTCGTTATTCGGGAAAGGGGGGGGGGGAAGTAAGTCGTTCGCCCAGTTGCTTCTTGATGCAAAAAGTTTTGTATGTGGGAGGTCATACACAGTAGCGGGAGACCGCACTCTCCGGGTTCTTCGACATACCGAAAAGTCGTAGTCAGAGCAACCGATAGACAGAGAAAGCGTGAGAGCTATGCCAAGGGTGCATTGAAACAGAATGAATTCGTTCTCCCGTCCTACTCGACGACACGGTCTCGAACTATATACATGTATGTATATATACATGCACATACACACACACACGCGCGCGCGCGCTGAGAAAGAGAGAGAGATTATATATAAATCTATATGTATGCAGCCACCACCGACGCTGCATCAACCTATGGGGGAAAGGGGTTGATCGATTTGGACGAGAGACGAGTATACCGGAATAACTAGTTTCTCCTTGCGCAGAGCTTGTCCCTCTTCTGCATCAACGGCTCCAACAGTGGAGCATACACGAGGATGAGAGTGGAATGATAAAGAAACGAAAAGAGAGCCTCGGCAGAAGCTGTCGTGGCTGTTATACGTGTACGTGCTACTTCTATATATACATATAACTGTACGGTAGGTACGTGGATCCACTACCAACGGACATTCCCCGTCGAGACGTTAAGAGTCGTTCGATCAATGCTTAATACAGTAGTACATTAATGAAGTCCCGCGAGACGCATAGCTCTTCGCTTTTGTCTCTTCAGCTTCTATCTCATCCATTATTTCATTTCGTCTTATCAACTGTGCTATAACGCGGTCGATAGGACAGCGAGAAAAGCAGTGAGGGCAATAGCATGCATCCAGCACTCTCGGCGGTCTCTGTTTTGCTCTGTCCCTCTATCTCGCTCGTTCGACTATTGTTACTCGAGTTCAAGGCAAACACTACACATTTATCTCTTATCCCCTATTTTTCTAACATAATTCCCATAACACAGACACATATAATTTTGTTATTAATATTGTACTTACATGTCCAATGATCAGCCACGTTAAATGCCTCGCACGTATATTCGTAGCACACTCGCCACCACTTTACACCGAGGTTACAGCCGAAAAATAAACCGAGGGAAAAGCAACGCAAATTAATGAGAAATTTTGTCGGGGAAACCGAAGCCTGGCACACCGCGGTTTTCACACTTTTTTTAAAAAACTTGTTTTCTTTTACGATTCAATTATAAAATACCGTGACCCCTCCGCAGCACAAAAACCATCACTGACAGTATGTTGGCGGACATTACATTTATATCCCTCTCCCTCTTTCTCTTACTCCCTCTTGGCAGTGCAATGTTTTGGGGTATATCGTGAGCGCGCGCGTCGCGTCAGAGACGTCCGTCGCTCAGCGAGAGAGGCGGTGTGCGACCGAGGCAACGAGGATTCTCCGGGGTGCAATTTGATCCTTCGTTTGGAGTTTCGGTTAGTCGTGAAGAACCGTCATGAAGTCCTGTGGCAGGTCAGTGACGCGAGTGTTCTCTATAACCTCTCACGAGGGATTGGCCGATACTCTCGCGATTATTTCTTCCTCGCGTTGACTCCCCCCCGGTGTATGTCTGTATCGGGCCCTCGGTGTATGTTTGCCCGCGATAAAATTGCGATGCGACGCGCGTAGTATCGCTCGCGTCGACCAACACTCTCCGTACGAACGTACCGAGTACTGTGCAAGCTCGGCCGGGCACCCGGGGGTGGCGCCGGGGTGGATGGCAGGCTGGCTGGAGCAGAAAGGGAGTAGGACTCCTGAGGGGGTGGCTCACATGCCCGGTGGTTGCTCGCTGGCCTGCCTATGCCTCTGCTGCCGCTGCTGGTGCTGCTGATGCTAGCGGTAGTGGTGGCGGTCCTCGCTGCGCAGCACCCTCGCGACCCGGCCAAACCCAGACCCCCGGCGTGTACCACGAGCCTCGCACTCGAGCTCCAGCAACCCCAGCTATCCATCCCTACCATCGCGCTTTCGTCGACTTGGAACTATCCCCTTCCCGCCTCCCTCGCACTACCTCTTTGCCGCCACCCCTGCTACCACTCGCCCTCGCACTCTCCCCCTTGGCATCCACCCCCTTCTCCGGGTCAAGCTCCGATCAGCATCGAGCCGCACTGTTGTATACCTGTTCCATGCCATGTTCACTCGATGGAACCTCTCGAACGAGAGCGGACGATCCAAGACCAAGCTTGTACTCTTGTATTCACGATCAACTCGATACAAGCGGCATTCTGAGATCGTATATTGAACGGTGAAGTATTGAAATAAGAACTTTTCGGTCATAGGCTTCTCTTCCGAATTTGAGAATCAAATTTTCCTTTTCTTTTCAACACAATTTCTTTTATTTTCCAATACTTTATAACGGTAAAGTGTAACTAGTAATTTTTTTTCGTTAAATAATTTTTTAATCAATTTTGATGTAAAAAGAAAAAAAACATAACGAATTATCGAGATGACTAACGATTATCATTTTTGTTTGATGAATTAGTTTCCTTAAAAACCTTTTCCACGAAATTGTGTAGAATTGTTTTATCGGAAATGATTCAATAAAAAGTTAATGGGTTTATAGTAGAATATCACTTTTATCAAGCAATCGATACTCGATAACTAATTGGACAAACAATTTCCATCTCGATGAAGCGAGGAGTCCCTCTCGCTACTTTGATGTATGTATATTTTCTTCGTTACACTGTTACAAATATTTGGAAAAATAATATACCATGTTTATAGAAATCATTTATCCATAAACCGATATATTAAATTTAATATACAACCATAAAGCAAAATTAATGAACTTCTACATTAAAAACGACTTAGTTGACGAGTTTGGTATACCGTTTATTTATTTTACATCATACTTGTATACTTAATTTTATAGACTAGTTTGCGCTTAAATGCTTCCTATGAAAGTATATTCATTTTGATAAAGCGCATTTTTTCCCAGTGATCCTATGACGAATTAATTATTCATTATTTTATTAAGGTGATATAACGCAACTACGCATTTTAGCTCTATATTTAATAATCTTTTCAATTACTTGTCCATTGAATTTCATGAAAAAGTAAACACATGTTCAAACGGAAGATAAAAACGATTGTTTTTTAAATTCATTAAAACAATTTTTTTTAGTCTTCAATAAAAATAAATTATTAAATATAAAGTTGTTACATGCAGTATGTAACTTTTATGAAATAATCGATATCTAAGAAATTTTAAGATAAATAAACATGAGACATATTCAAAAGTAATGACAGTTCCATCTCTGAAATAAGTCAAAGAGTTATATACCACCTACATACGCTAAGGTTCATTGTGTACGCTTTTCGGGGCATCGGGCAATCCTTTCCGGTTTTATCTTCAACTCTTTTTCTCAATCTTCCTCTCTCATGTATCCGCATTTGCCAGTTGATCTGTTTTTCCAGTTACGAGATAGACGGCATGGTTTATTTTCCGCATATACGAATGTCCGAGACTCAAGTTTACCTCCCTCGGTATATTAGATGAGGGAATCGAAATCGATGCGACTGTGTGACGGGCGTCTCGTCCAAATGGCTTTAAACGCCTCTGGCTACATACCTACCGGATATATAGCATAGCATAGTTATATAGATTCAACGGTTTGGCCCCCGAGGCAAGCGTCGAGCTTGCGCTACGACGATATACCTGCTAAGACTCGGAGTATCTCGCGCGTCGCGAAACCCGCTGGGATTCTCTCGTGAAACTCAAGACTCCTTCTGGCTGGCTATTATCGGCTTGTTTCACTTGAGGCTCGAGCGTGCACGATACGATGGGCTTCGGCGTCCCTAGAAAGATGTTATCTACCGCGAGTCGAGCAACGCCTCTGCAACTCGACCCTGTTACACCCGCTCCCCTGTAAGCCCTGGGACACGAAAGTTCCACACCCATAGTTCTGTGTAAAATGAAACTTTGGAATATAACGCACGAGCGATTCGAACGGAATACAATGTGCACGTCCTTCGCTCTGAGCACGACACCGACTGTACTTAGTAGTTTTGCTATAAAATATTCTACTGGTTTCAGATTTCATCGTCGTCGAATACGCGATTCTGTTCGAACTACTTCAGTTGGGTCGACGGTAATATTTTACTAGTTCACGTCTGAGACGATATCCGAGATATCCGAAATAATCAACACGTTCATATTTTATAAACCAATTTACTCTTTTTCTTGTATTATCTCGTAGTTGCTTTTTTCGACTTTTCTTCTCATTTTATTTTCTTCTTTTTTCATACAAACATACTGTGACAGAGTTGCGAGGATGTCCGCTGGTACTAATTATAAAGTTTCACAATGACAACATTAAAAACTCGGCTAATGAAAATTTTAAATCTTTCGTAGTCACGCCTTGTAGTACGCAATGTCGCGCTGCTGCATTGAGTGCAGGCACTCCATTAAATTATACTTCAATATTCCGGAACGCCGAGACTAAGGAATTTAACTGGACAGCTTCGCTGTCTCCTGCAGCAAGACGCTCTTTTATCTCACGGAGTTTCAATACCGCATCTATGTATTGCATATTTCTCCCGACCGTAACTGAAAAACACAAAAATTGAAATCTTAATTTTTTTCGAATATTTCGTTTGAAGGTACGTACTTTTCCGGTTACCCACTGCCATATGTATCTCAGTCACGATATCTTGAAGAGCCAAACCCTTTTGAATTTTCAGATCTTGAACTTCTGTGTAATTGTTAAGAAATAAAAAACAGATCAAATATTTTTTTATCGACAAATCGTATAAAGGCCTCCGTCTTTGTTGTTCTAATAAGCAAAAGGATACTCTTGTAAACAAGTTCCTCGGTTTCATTGAGCAACGAATTAACGATATTTTTAATACCGACCGGTGGCGGATGACCGACACAAGTGTTAACGTCTTCTACCGTGACCGAGCCATACGCGAGCGACTTTCCTCAAGATTATTTAAAAGTGCTCCCATTCTTCGACCGTTCAGCGTCATGAGAGCTTGTTTACCGTCAGTATCGGTTACGATCAGTCTGTAAATAAGAACTTTCTTATTGAAAATTCATATTTTACTTGTAACTTACTATTTTACTGCTATTCACTAGTAACTTAAAAATACCGGTTGTTATAAAATAATACCAACCTTATTAATTCATCATTTTTTTTATTTTTACGGACTTTTATACGATATTTGAGTACTATAATGTTAATAATACCTGAAAATGAATAAACTTATTTAGAAAGCTTTTGTGTAAAAACCAGTATAATAATTTTAATAAACAGGAGTACAGCAATGTAAAGTACTTTTATATTAAACGCGACCTTTTTAATCGGTCTAGTATATTGTTAATTAATTTTACATCATAGTTGTGTATTAAATTTAATATACCAGTCGATGCATAAATACTTCTGATACAATAATATTAATTTTCATAAAAAATATATTTTACGGAGTGCACTGTTAAAAATGTTAAAAATGTTACGACACGTTTACTATACAAAGTGATATAAAATGTTCAAACTAGGTATATCAAGTTAGTTCAGTGTGTTGAAAAATTTAACCATGAGGTTTTTAATTAAAAACCTTTGTATTCAAATTGACGTAGATAACGTTAAAAATTAACAGATGCGTAAAACAATGGGCTTAGTAAAGGTAAAAGTCATACATAGTCTATGAAATTTACCAAACTATACATGAATAAAAATTTATATCAAGCTTATTAATTTACAAACAGAACTTTGTAACTAAGCACTATCACGTTTCGCTACACTTCCATTTATTTAGATTATATTCATAGCTACAAAAGAGAAACGGCCAAAATGAGCTTAAGAGTATCCACAAACTCCACAAAAATAAAGTATACACACGATATATCAAATTTGATACGTCCATCATATATCGACGAAAAATTCTATATCTCGGACACATGATAGGATATATAAAAAATCTATGGGAGCGAAAAATATATCTAAGGTATATTAAACATATACTTAAGATGTATTTCTAATATATAAATCAGAGAAAAGTTTTATAAGTCTGATATATTTGTCGATATATTTATTTTCCGTGGAGGAACAGGCACATCTATTCTATGATTTTTTCATAACTTATTTACAATTGTTATTTAGGAGAGTAGAGCGCTAGGCTCGCAGTGTAACGGCCTGATAGCGTGCGTGCTGGAAGATTGAAACAAAAGCTGGAAGATTCGTTTTACTCGTGTTAGTTCAAAACCTAGGCGGTGAATTGCTTTGAAATTTGAATGCACGTTTGCTGACAGTATCCCCTTGCCACCAATACGTTTTTTGAACGAACATCTTATGCCAAATTTTTGCAGCCACAGCTTAAACGCCGTAAGTCTGCGACCTTTCCATAAGAGCAATGTTGTGTAATCAATATCTCGGCAACTAAACGACGAAGCGATTTCAAATTTTGCATACTTTTAAGTTTTGAGAATATCTATATCGGATTTTCTATTCACGCTGAAATAATAAAAATGCTCTAACGCTCCACCCTCGTTAAATTTTTTTATCACTTTTCTTTCTGAATCATTTCGATGATACCAGGAATAATATGTTCTGAAGCCAATGATACAAGTCTGAATTAAGTTAATCTGTACATCACATCGGCATATCTATTTTTACTAAGATAATTGCACGTTATTCAGAATCTGACATTGGCTATGTATTTCTCCATAGCTGTAAAAAAACTTGTTAAATAATAATTAAGAGAATTAAATAAGAATCGATTCGTAAATTTACAAAACCTTGTCATTGCCTCAGGTATTATTTCAAGCACTCTCCAATCTTTAAATAAACAAAAAGAAACTTCCTTTATGAGGATGCAAAACGTTTTGCAAGTTTAGCAGAATATTTTCATTTTTTCATCTTGAGAGTGTTTACAGTGGCTGTGCGTCTCTGCATATTATAAATTCAATCTTGCAAAAACAGCAAATAACAAAAGTTTACTTCTTCCGAGGGCATTCTCCGTTCCTCTCTTTATAGCATCCGCTTCATCCTCTATAATCAATTTGTATCCTGATCTGTACGAAGTGCCTGTACTCTCGAAGTTTAAAATCTGTCCTGTAACAATGCAGATACCACAATTATCCGAAGCATTCAATTCCAATACCTGTGCAACAAAAATTTCAATTAAGCTACAATTTTATTATCTATTTATTATAACAAATTTTTCAAATTAATTTTTGTCAAAAACAAACTTAACATTTTTGTAAAATTAATAGAAACATTTTTTTGTCCAAAATATTAATGTCTAGGACAACAAGGTATTTTCTTTATCACCAACCATGGTATTTCATGGTTCATCGATAAATGACTCCACTTAAAGTAAAAGTTTATTAGTACATTTAGTGCCATAACAATTATTTCTATGCAATACGACTTAACTATTATTGCGTATAATAGGGACGTTTTCATATCGTCGAGAGCCCACGGTCGATATTTCTCGACCCTGCAGTCACAATGATTATTAATATTTTTTAATTGATACATATTTTAAGCCGCAAAATAATCGTCGCTCTCTATAGCACAAATTTATTTGTTTCTTCTGTCGCCATTGTAATTGATAATATCGTTTTGACAAAAACAAAAAACGTTAAGTACGATGGTTACAAATGAAGCTGATGATTGATGACAGCAATAGCTGAGAACAAAGATTTACATGGAAGTATAGGGCCCGTGTTAAGATTTGTCAGAGAAAACGTGGTTACGATTTCCACCTGAAGACTGCGTGGCGATGTATCGATATGACACACACATAGAACGAATCTCATGGCACCCCCCTTGTCTATCGTCTCTCTCGTTCTCATGGCTAACAGGCTATCACCCATTCCTTCACACTAACGGTGTAACATTAGAGGAATGCTTGTCGGGAAACTGGTGGGATAGCTTCTCTCTCACACTCACGCATCCGTAATGCTAATATTTACGATGATCGTGTTTCACCAAATAATATGTTTAATAGTAGTATAATAAAAAATTGAATAATCGATAATCTCGCGTGGCGTTTAAACCAAGCAAAATCATAATTTTTCAGGTACTTTGATATAATTTATGTACAATGGATTAATGGTCAAGCGGACCGAGGCGCGATTTCTTCTATCGCAAACTAAGCAATCCTAGTTCAATCCCTAGGTTGTTAATTTTGTTTTCTTTCCAGGGAAAATTCAATGGTATAAAATTCTGAATAAACGAGGGTGCAAAGTATAACTTTGCACGTTACTTCCTCATTATTTTCAACCTTTGACATGGTCACCTCTATGAGGAAGTATATTGATCGATTTTGGCTTTCTAATAGAGAAAGCTTTGTGACAGGTGTGGAAAACAACTTTCTTTTTAAAGTTCAAAATGTAATAACGTTGCACTTTTAATAACATTTAGACTCCTCATTTGATTCTCACCAAATTCAAAACCAAGTATTCTTGCTGTTAGAGCGAAAATATATATTATTGCGGAAAATCACAAAAACTCTTAATTGTATCAAATCTGAACGTCTTTATCGATTTTTTCCAAACTCACTACCGAGCAATCTTGTCCCCGCTCCTATTCTTGTAGACGCAGTTTTACCTCGATGGCTTGAAATTTGTGAAAGTTAGAGATATTTTTTTTCAAAAAATTCACACTACCATGGAATGATACACCCGTTAGCGATTTGGCCGAAAATAACTGCAAACTGGCAAGGGCTACGATCCGATTCGTGTGTGAAAAGTTTCAGGAATATCGATGAACCTGTTCTGGAGATATAGCCATTTCAATGTTCCATGCTCATCACACACACACACACACACGCGCACGCTTACGGAAATTAGTTTTAAATATAATTTTTCCAAGTTTAAAAACTTTTTATGTACTCTGGCATCAAACCCTGGAAAAAAATGTTATTGACAAAAACCAAGCTTCCTGTGTGAAGAAGCAAAAAATAAATATAATCAAGGCAGCAAGAACACATTGTGTTTCACTATAAATGATTAAATAATGTATAATAAATACATAAATGTTGTCTCCGTTTATTCAGATTATTAATCTTTACATACATATAATGATGATTATACATATACATACGATTGGAAGGATTATTTTTATAAGTAACTTATGAAATTAAATGTTTGTTAATATAATAAATGAAGTAGTGAGTAATAGTACTGTTTATTTCCTATAGTTAACATTACGTTTGCTCTTCGCTAATTTCAAGCAACATTTATAAATATTGAAAGTGACAAAATATTTATAAATACTTGTCAAGTAAACGAACTGAAATTCTAAGAAGCATGGTGGTTATGATGATTGACATTACTCGATGGAAACCACTGAAAGTTTGAACCATTGTTAATCGAGCCAAATTTCCGGTCATTGTGATAAAAATGTAATGTATACCTTCTCGTCCAAACTTACGATTGGCGCAAATAGAAGTTTGATCTGAATTGCAGTTTTTTGTTATGATAAAATAAACACAGAATCACGAAAGATAAATATACGATGCAAAGGAGTACACGTATAATTCATTTTAATCAAGTTATTTAATACTATCACCGTTGACATTTTTTAATTATCCACTTAATAATAAATCAATTATGATTATAATTAAAATAACTCTTCCAATCGTATTTACATCGAATATCATGTAATTATAAATAATCTAAAAAACAGCGTTTCTAGAGAACTCATTCTATATTCATTCAACTGTATGCATTCCATAATGGCTTGATAAGAACTTATTATTGTTTTTACATCATTTCAGCCCGAGGATCCTTTTCCCATAAAATATCAAATAAAATAACCATAGATGTAATGCCACATTTAATAGGACATATATTACGTCTGAAAAAAGTATAAACGTTACTATCATTCCGACCATCTTTCCTATAACTGGAAAAAAAAATACCGGTGTAGGAATCGAACCGGGATCTCCCAGTTTTCATGAAAGAACGCTTTATACCGCTCGACCATAGATTCATTGTACATAGAAGCGAAAGTAGCTATTTGTTTGAACGCCAATCATATGTTTGCAAAGGATTACAATGTAATTTTTAAAAACTATTATTAGTCAATATACTATCAAAAGATACATTTTCATTTACAACTCCGCTTGCTTCATGAGATAATTACATGAATACGAGCGAGAAACACCACCCTTTCAAGCATTCAAAAGCGCGTGAGTGTGAGCGAGAACGCAGCATCGCCTTAACCATCGGAAGCGCGTTAATACGAGAGAGACGCACCATCACCCCAAGCACGCACTGCTCGTAGCATAGTAGAGGGCGGAGCTAACCGCATGGCGGTGTGCACACGGATACAGACAGCGCTTGTGGTGGCTGGGGTGATCACTAACCAATCACCCCAAAAAGTCTGTCAAATGCTTCCATAAGATCTGTGCTTCTATGTAAATCTATGTTCTCTGGCAATAGCAAGATAGCAACATCTATGAATAGCTAATAGCCAGCCCTGAATTCGAAAAGCCCGCGCCAAGAAAATAGACGTATAGGATATTTATACCCTTATTATATTAAGTTAGACACTCGTGGATATTGAAAGAGATATATTTATTCAGTCACGCGTACACAGAATTGAAGAGCTTGTGTTAGGAAAAGGGCGTGGCACCGCGGCTTTGTTTGTGGACAAAGGAAGCTACACGTGAAGGTACAAAGGACTCTCTCGATGGAAGCGAGAAGACGCAATGACTAGTGAAAGCTCAGTCATCCGAGCGACGTATTAGGGTTTGCTTCCGTCGATGGGGTGGTCGTGCATTCGTGGTACATGCACGCCGTGTAGTGGATGGTGACAGTAGTTGTGTGTGTTGCGTAGGTACATTGACCAGGTCGGTAACTTGTGGTGTAGATTGACATTGCGGGGACGCCACAGACGTACATAAAAGAAGCAGGCCTCATGGGCTGTTGTGGCAGCGACAGATCGGTGTCAAAAAGTACTGTATGATGGCGGGTCTGGCGAGTTCTGTCTAGAGTCCCTTTCTATAGGGACTCAAGGTTTGTCAGCACAGCGTATATACATTCACTCGTATGGTCACTAGGCAATCGGGATTCGCGGCTCAACAACATTTTTTATTTGAATATTTTTTGTTTTAACTTAACTATATACGTAAACCAGATATAAAATCATACCATACCCTTCACACAGCTGAGCTATCGGCCATGTCTGGCAGATTTATTTTTCCAGTTTTAGCGGTTTTATTTTTCCAGTTTCTATTGATAACTGATGCGGAGTGAATTGTTGACGGTATGGTTAATAGAAAATAAGTTGTTTCGTGATTTTCAGACTGTTCGGTCAATATTGATCGACATCGGCCTTGGTCGGAAAAGCAAGTGATTGATGCGAGTATTTTGAAACAAGTTTTATTTTTGAATTTACCAAGAAACTTTTGTTTATTGACTCGCAGCGTCTTTAAACTTAAAGCATCTTGATCATTGACCTTACGGATTGAATTCAGCCAAAAACGTTACATACGTTTTAAATTTCCAATTTTCAACATTTAAGGATACCGATCACGACTTGTATTTAGTCAACTAAATCACCTACTATCAACATAAACACCTACTATTTTTACGTTGACTGTAACAATAATAGCGCTGTTGCACGCATAACAATGTGGTAATTCCAACGATGTCGGAAAAAAGTATCGTATGCTACGCGGGATAATGCCCGATTGCGACCTCATGTAAGGAAACCTTACACTCGGTCGAAATCGGGCAATTTCCTCCCTTGTAGCATGATGTCCTATTTTTGCGTTAGAATTATGACATCCCCATCGCTCTTTTTCGTACAAAAATTGCAATTCTTCCAAACGAAGTCAGGAACATGACATGCGCTGTCATAATGAATTGTTAACTTGATAATTGAAGGGGAGGTGAAACCTACTCCGTCCGTAACTAAAGTTGTTAACAATCGCATTTAGATATTATATATATTTTGCTTTTCCCCCGATATATCAATTGTCTCCAAATGGCGTTGTATAGAAAATTATTAGCTATCTATCCCGCACTCATATGTCACGTGGTATATCTTTCGCATGTAGAGGCTGCAGCAACGACTTTCATCTTACAATAAAAATATTTTTCGAAAATCGACTATCGAATGGGGATATTACATAAAATGTATGTATTCGATAGAAAAGGATAACAGCTTTGTGATTATATACACTCCCGCATTTTCGAGTGCACAATTAACAATCTTTGGAATAGCTGTCGTCATATTTATTATGTAGCCAATTTTAGGATGCACGTTTTTGTAATGTAGCCGTTGTACGTATTGCAAGGATAAAAAATTAGTATAATATATAGAAGTCTGCCCCTGATGGGTTTCCACCTTGGCGTGGTGAAGGAGCATACGGTCGCGGTCGAGATCACCCGCAAAGGCAGGCTGAGCGCGATCTACGAAGAGAGACACCCCCCAAGTTAACGTGTGTAGGCGTCCGTGCCTGGGGCTGCGTGACACAGGGGACGCTGCATCTCTAACGGTGCCTCCGAGATTCCAGGCCGCCTTTCGGAATATATTTGGCCTTATCCGCGTATTCAGGGCTCTGCGCGGATGGTTCTGTAGTTCCCTAGATAATCGTGGGACTAATATGAAACTAATTAAAAGAAACAACTCTGAAGAGGAGCAACGTGAGGGGGCCTCGAAGGGCAATCTTTTGGAACTAACGCAGAGGGAGAAGTAAAAGGCAACCCTTTCAGGCAATGTGGCTGTAACTGAGTCAACAACCCAGGAACAGACCATAGACACTGAGTTGTGCCTGGGGAGAGCCCTAAGCGATCGTTACTTTCGGCACGGCACTCTGAACGTGATAACTTACGATTCGATAAAAACCGTAAAACGAAATCAACTGAGTGGACTAGTAAAAAAAACGGCAGAATGCAATTAAATTCAATGTTTTCCAAATTCTCTCCTTAAGCTTGAAACAAATTCCGAATGGTTCTAAATTAAAATTAAAACCGAGAAAAGTGAAATAAAATCGAAAAATATCTCTAAATCCGAACTGAATTTAGGTCCAGAATTTAATAATCCAGGTCCTCCTCGAATACCTGGCGAGCGCGGATTTGGAGATCCTGAATAAGGGTAAAGCGCCGACTTTCCTTCATAAACAGGGAGTCGGTGATTGACCTCACTTTGAGGACACAGAGGGTGTGACCCTCCTGCCTGGAGGGGTCACTGGTGCTCCACCATGTGGGTGCACGACAGCTTATCCTCAGGCAAATGGAATACGTCCTTGTAGTCCTACGTAATTTCTTCAAGTGCTTTACGCTCTTCCTTGTTGAGGTTTGTCGTGTCGAGCGCTAGACGTGCGAGGCGGTCTGCCCCCCTCTCGGCACTCACGGTGTATACCTCGGTAGTATTTATGAGGCTTATTGAATAGCTACTACCGCGCGGCGGTGTGACACAGGTGCCCATCACTCCGTTCTCGAGCTCCACCTTCGAAAGTAAGCCAATGAATTTGCTCGTGGTCGCGGCATATGTGACTCACTGCGTGGCGGCAAAGAGATCCTCGTCGATCCGTCCAGGAGCGGCATGCAGTGCCCGTACAACTTGAGAATTTCGCCGTGCAGAATATCCGCCTTATGGTGCTTAATGAAGTCCATACCGAGCTGTACGTTGACCCCCAGCGGCACGTTGTTTAGAACTATATAGAACCAATGTTCTACGTCCAAGGCGGGTGTCTCTAGCACGATCTTTGCTATACCAAGGGAAATGAAATTCTCCCCCGCTACCCCTTGCAGCTCTACAGTGCTTTTGGATACCACAGTTTCGGGTTTCAGACATCCCTCCTTTATGATGCTGCACTGAGCTTCCGTGTCTGCTTTGAGGGTATGCACTCCGGTTGGGGTCAACGGTGCGACGATGTGAAAGTTGCTGGCTCTAGCGCTCGACACCAGCAGCGTAACCTGTAGCAGCTGCAATGAGCATATTCAGCCTTAATATTCCTAGCGTGTGAGTGTCCGCGGTAGCTCGGAATGGCTCTGCAGTTACCGTGTTTTTTAAAATTTCTGTTGCCTGCATTCTTTGGCTGTCGGGGCTGCTGTGTCGACTGCGTTGGTTCGCTCTTATTCTGCGATAGTCTCTTTTGGAAGTCTTTCCACATGTGCCTCTTTTTCTGGCAGAAGTTGCAGATAATGGCCACCTCATTTCTATTGAGCTGTAAAGTTGGCATACTTTAATAAGCAGTGCGTTGGCACTCTACGAATGTGTTCATAAAGCTTCGTGAAGCGTCGGCTGCCTTCGGCTCCATTACCGAGCAAAGCATGATCCGTAAGCATCAGCAAGCCTTACTTCTCCCTGGTGTCTCATGCTTGCGAGAAGCATGCGAAACGTTCGCGATAGTCACCAGTGTAGTCATTAAAATAAAACTCTTCAGTCTGTACAATATTTAGTATTACTCAATACAATTTTCACTTCTCGTTATCTCAACTATATTCATATTCAGTCCTCCTCATTATCCCAGTATACGTGATATTCCACGGAATGTACTAATAGGTTATGGGCCCAGACTGCCTGTATAAGAGGAGTTGATAAGAAAAGCACCGGTTTCTTGCTCGAAACGTGCTCGCCGCGTGGTGCCGCCGTGTCGGCCATTTTTGTGTCGGGAACAAGTAGTGTGAGAAACGTGCGCGAAAATGTCTGAGGAAATATCTACCAGAAACGTGTCAAAGTTCGACGGACAGAACTTTCAAGTCTGGAAATTCCAGATGCGTAATATTTTCGTTGCTTACGGATTATTCGATATTGTCGACGGTACGCGTGTGAGACCGGCCGCCGAAAATGAAGCCTTGCTCAAGGCATGGATAAAGGACAACGCGAAAGCAATGTTTGTGCTTTCATCGTCGATGGAGCCGAAGCAAATGGAATCTTTGCTCGTATGTCAAACCGCAGCCCTGATGTGGATGAAGCTGAGCTCGATTCATGAGCAAAAGTCTGTGTCAAACAAACTTTTATTGCTCCAAAAATTTCATGAATATAAAATGAACGCCACCGAGTCCGTTGTTCAACACGTGGCTCACGTTGAGAATCTAGCAATGCAAATTAAAGATCTTGGTGAACCTGTGTCTGATTCAGCTGTCTTGGCAAAAATAATTGCTACTTTGCCGACAAAATATAATGCGCTAAAGACAGCGTGGGACAGTGTGACTGAGGAAAATCAGACTTTGAACAATTTAACGGAGCGTTTATTGAAAGAAGAAAGTCGGTTGACGCAAGATGATGAAGCAGCAAGTGCGTTTGCAGTCTTATCCATGGGAAAATCAAAGCATAAAGTTGCTGGGAAGAGTGACGGGAAGTCGTGTAATAAAAAGACGCAAATAACGTGTTTTAAGTGTCATAAAAAAGGACACTTCGCGCGCGAGTGTAAATATAAGAAGAAAAGTGATAGCGACAGTGAACGCGAGAACAATGTTCGCAAGAAATCAACTCTTCTTGTCGCGAGCGTGAAAGATAAATCTGCGCTTGAAGCGAACGAAAAATCAAGCGTGTCTAACGGTTTTCGGTATTCTGAAATACGTGAAAGTTTTTGTGGACGTGAGGTTTCAGACGTCTGGCTAAGCGACAGTGGTGCGTCGTGTCATATGTCGCATCGTCGCGAGTGGTTTGCGAGTCTTGGACAGAGTCAAATAGAACAGGTGTTTCTTGGAGATGACGGTCCATGTGAGGTACGAGGAGAAGGAGAAATTGAAGTTCGTCTCTTTGCAAATGGAAAATGGTGCGAGGCGAAAATAGAGAACGTGCTCTATGTTCCTCAAATTAAGAAAAACTTGTTTTCTGTTGGTGCCTGCACGAAACGAGGACTCGAAGTAACCTATGTTGACGACAAAGTGTTCGTCAAGGACAAATCTGAAATCGTCGCCCAAGGAGTCAAGCAGTCTAACGGAATATGTAGAATGTTTATTCTAGTGAAATTGTCGTTAGCCGAGGAAGCAAATACTGTATCCAAGGATTTGCGAACGTGGCACGAGCGACTTGGTCATGTAAACACACGTACACTTGTGAACATGATGAAAAACAAGTCAATTTCTGGAGTAAACTGCCATGAGGTCAAAGATTTCTTCTGCGAAGCTTGCCAATTTGGAAAATCACATCGACTACCGAATAAAAAGTCAAACAGAGAACAGGTATGGAATCCAGGTGAGAAAATTTATACCGATGTCTGCGGTCCGATGTCGGTACCATCAGCAGGTGGTTCGAGATTTTATCTTTTGTTCAAGGACAGAGCTACAGGTTACAGATTTATATTTTTCTTGCGACATAAATCTGATGTCATAGAAAAGTTGAGAGAATTTGAGGCTCAACTATGCAACAAATTCAATCGATCTATGAAGGTCATGCATTGTGACAATGGCACGGAGTATGTGAACCGTGAGGTCAAGAAGTTCCTAGCTACCAGAGGAATCGAGATGGAGACAACGGCGCCGTATTCACCGGAGCAGAATGGACGAGCAGAACGAGAAAACAGAACAATAGTTGAGTCAGCTCGTACATTGCTGCACTCAAAGAATCTGCCGAAGTCGCTGTGGGCCGAGGCTGTTAATACAGCAGTCTATGTTCTGAATAGGACCATCTCAACTCAAGATGACTGCAAATCACCTTACGAACTCTGGACCGGGGAGAAACCTGATTTGAGCCACTTAAGGGTTTTTGGCTCTGATGCATACGTGCATATTCCTGAACAGACTAGAAAGAAGCTGGATTCCAAGGCGAAGAAGATGATTCTCGTGGGATACGAGAAACAATCTCAGCACTATCGACTCTACAATCCGGTCACCAAGTCGATTAGCATCTCCAGAAATGTTACCTTCAACGAGCAAGTATCTAAGGTATCTCACATTTCAGAGGATGATAGTAAATTAGTATTCGAGGCCGGTGAGAGAGTTGCAGATGACGAGGAAGATTTTCTGGATGCTGAAGTAGCAGACGATGTTCAAATGGTTGAACCAGATCCTGTTGAGCCGATCGAGGCTCGTGGTGATGTAAATGGACATCAACAGCGAGATGAAGCTCAACGAGCAAGAGTGTTGAGAGATCGCGCGGGCATCAAACGACCAATCAGGTTTACAGCTGATTTTGTTGAAGTTGCCCTACCAAACTCCTATGTTGAAGCGGTAAATGGAGAACAGGCTGATGAGTGGAAGAAAGCTATCGATGAGGAATTCAAGGCTCATCGTGAGAACAACACGTGGTCGATTGTTCCTGCCCCAGAAGGTGTAAAGCCGATCGACTCTCGCTGGGTCTTCAAGGTCATCGAGAGTACTGACGGGTCAGTTGAAAGATACAAAGCCAGGCTTGTTGCACGAGGTTTTCAACAACAGGAAGGAGTGGACTACTCGGAGACCTTTTCACCAGTCGTGAGATACGACACTCTACGAATTTTCTTAGCAATGGTTGCGCAGCGTGATCTAGAAATCGTGCAGTTTGACGTTAAGACAGCGTTTTTATATGGTCAATTGAGTGAAACGGTCTATATGAAAATTCCTAGTGGTCTAGAAGTGAAAAGTAGAATGAATAGTACAGTATGCAAACTTAACAAGTCGTTGTATGGATTAAAGCAAGCACCTCGGTGTTGGAATAATGTATTCTGCGATTTTCTAGAAAAATGTAGTTTCAAGGAATCAGAAGTTGATCATTGTATTTTTAGAGGAAGAATATTTCAAAGAAATGTATATCTGGCTCTTTTTGTTGACGATGGCATTATTGCTGCGGAAAATAATGATGATTTAGTGGTTATTTTGGATCTACTTAAAAGTAAGTTTAAAATTACAACTGGTAATCCGCATTATTTTGCAGGATTAGGAATTGTTAGAGACAGAGATAAGAAAACTCTATTTATACATCAGACAGCATATGTTAATCGTATAATTAAGAGATTCAATTTACAGAATGCGAAGAGTGTAAGTACACCGTCTGATCCTAATGTTACATTATTACCAGTGGAAAACGAAGAAGACATGTTACAGAATGTACCCTTCAGAGAAATGGTTGGATCGCTAATGTTTCTAGCAATAGTATCGCGTCCTGATATCGCGTTTTCAGTTAATCTAGTAAGTCGTTTCCTGAATAAACATAGTTTAAATCATTGGAATGCTGTGAAAAGAATTTGTAAATATTTGTTAAGTACTTCTAATCACGGTATTCTGTATGAATGCGGCGGGAGCGATTGTAAACTTGTAGGATTCTCTGATGCTGACTTTGCGGGAGACTACGAAACTCGAAGGTCAACCACGGGGTTTGCGTTTAAATTTTGTAACGGTATTATTACTTGGCTGTCATCACGCCAAAGACTTGTCACCCTGAGTACAACAGAAGCTGAATATGTCGCAGCTGCGGCGGCAGCAAAAGAACTAATTTGGATTAGGAGATTGTTGAATGATCTCGATTATAATGTATCTGAGGCTACAACACTATACATTGATAATCAGAGCACCATCAAATTGGTACGCAATCCAGAGTTCCATAAGAGAACTAAACATATAGATCTAAGATTTCACTTTATACGTGAGAAAGTCACTGAGAAGATTATCAGTGTAGAGTACGTTCAGTCGAGCGAACAGCAGGCTGATATCTTCACCAAGGCGGTTCCTAGAGAACGATTTCTGTATTTATGTTCGTTAATTAGTCTCAAGAGAAAATAGAAGAAAAATTAAAGTATTGAACTGGTGGGAGTATTGAGCTGTAAAGTTGGCATACTTTAATAAGCAGTGCGTTGGCACTCTACGAATGTGTTCATAAAGCTTCGTGAAGCGTCGGCTGCCTTCGGCTCCATTACCGAGCAAAGCATGATCCGTAAGCATCAGCAAGCCTTACTTCTCCCTGGTGTCTCATGCTTGCGAGAAGCATGCGAAACGTTCGCGATAGTCACCAGTGTAGTCATTAAAATAAAACTCTTCAGTCTGTACAATATTTAGTATTACTCAATACAATTTTCACTTCTCGTTATCTCAACTATATTCATATTCAGTCCTCCTCATTATCCCAGTATACGTGATATTCCACGGAATGTACTAATAATTTCTGGCCCCTGTGTGACTTGGAATCGGGTGGCTCAGTCGACCTGACTTGCGTGTGCAATCCCGTGCCATGTGCTCTGACTTCTCGCAGACCAAACAGCCCTTGTCCGCCTGCACCCAGGGACCTCCGGCTGTCGCTTTGACCGCTTGCCGTACCTGCCTTGGGCTGCACCATGTTCGTAATCTCTATAGCCCCCGTCAAGGAATCATGGAGAATGGTGTTGTTGCGAGATCTTACCAGAATTTGGACCTGCCCGTGCAGTCCATTATCGAAATTGACTCGGGCGCTCTTCCGCATTATCTTCTCGATGATACGCATCTCCGATTCCGTGGTGGCTTCCTCGCTGAGCCCTTCGATGATGTTGACGGTGATTCACTCTGCTCTTGCGACGTATATCGCGATGTCCTCATCCTGACCTTGCCGGAGGGAGTTGAACCCGACCTGTAGTGTGAACAGCAACTTCTGCTTCCCGTACAAGGCCTCCAACTCAGTCTTGAACTGTGCCACCGAGAGGGTGATTTTGTGCCCCATCTCTCGGGCCGCTCTACCTGCGGGCTTGCTGCTGAGCACCAACTCCAACAGTATCTCGTGATCCCCATCCATGGCTCGCTTGAAGCCGGTCTCGAAGGATCGTAGGAAGGTGTCAAGTTCATCAGCATTACTTCCATCGAAATGTTTTATGTTTTTTAGGGCCAACCCGACGTCCAAGTTTGTCCATGTGGATTCCGTGACCATGTCGGTTCCCCCCGGGATGTGCGATTTGGCGAAGGGTAATCATGCTCCTCGAATCGAGTTTGCCTCTGCCGCGGCGGCGGTGGCGAGTGTTCTTCCGCCCTCGTCTTTGCCAGCAACTACACGAGCTCGGCGTTTTGCTCCCGTAGCGACCGGATGAGCTCGTACTCGTTTGTCCCCACCTTATTTAGCGTGTCGGCTAAGTTCCTCTTTGCCGACGGTGCGTCGTAGCCCTGGAACCTGAGCTCCAGCTCAAGATCACGCTGAGCCCTCTCTAAATCACGACGCTCCCCTAAGTGGATTTACACCGAACTGTACAGTCAGTCGACCTGCGAGAGCTTCTCGCAGATCGGCGGGAATTCGTCCGGACGGCGAGAGCTCTGTTAACGCCCTGCGCATCCTGAATGCAATGTCCCCGGCTGCCGCAGCTAGTCCGGCCGTGGAGTCTACTCTCTCGCTATGTAACGTAGTATCAAGCGAGTTCCCCCTACGTTTCGGTCTCGCATTACGATTTTCCGGCATGTGGAAGCTATCGCAATTGATTCTACTTCAAGATATTCCCTCTGATACTGCAGAAAAATATCCCTATCTTCTTGAATAATCCGTATATTTGAGAGAATTATTTTTTGTTTCAACCTAGCGTGTACGACTGCCTTTGGTTTTATAGGCTATATGTAGTAGTATAAAGTAACCGCCACTTACAGATAGATAGACTCGTAGACGATCCTCTCGCTAGCGTTGCTCTGGGTGCTATTGAATTGGTGTCTTGTAGCTCCCCTGTGTAGCTGGTCGTCGGCGTCCTTCCTGGCGCCGTTGAGTCGTTCCCTCGGTGGTTCCCGGACTCGTCCTCGGGTGCGTCGCCAGCTGATGCGTGACGGCTTCACTGCAACGTCACTTCCGCGTGCCCTTGCCATGCACACTTATGTCTATAGCCGCCAAAAAAATACGAAGATGTGCAATTGCAAGCATTGTTGGACGAAGATGATTCGCAAACATAAAAACAACTCGCCGAGCAATTGGGCGTTAGTCAACAAGCTGTTTCCAATCGGCTACCAGAGATGGCAAAGATTCAGAAGACCGATAGATGGGTACCACATGAGTTGAACGACAGGAAAATGGAAAAGCACAAAAACACATGTGACATTTTGCTCGCTCGGTACAAAAGGAAGTCGTTTTTGCATTGTATAGTTACAGGGAATGAAAAGCGAATTTATTTTGAGAATCCCAAGCGTAAAAAATCATGGGTAGACTCAGGCGCACCATCCACATCGACCGCAGGACCGTATCGCTTTGGCAGAAAGACGATGCTCTGTGTTTGAAACGGTTAATACTATACGTTACCAACAACAATTGGATGATTTGAACCGCTTGCTGCTTGAAAAAAGGCCAGAATACCAAAAGAGGCAACACAAAGTCATTGTCCTTCATGACAATCCTCCATCACATTCGGCAAAACCGGTTCGCGACACGTTGGAAGCACTCAGCTGGGAAGTTCTACCCCATGCGGATTACTCACCAGATTTGGCTCCTTCCGATTACCACTTGTTTGCATCGATGGGTCACGCACATGCTGAACAGCGCTTTGGTTTGTACGATGTGAAAAAATGGCTCGATGAATGGTTCGCAGCAAAAGGGGACGATTTTTACTGGCGTGGTATTCACAAATTGCTCGAAAGATGGGAAAATGTATAACAAACGATGAAGCATACTTTGAATAGAGCACTTTTTATCATTCTTCCGAATTTAACATGTTTTTTTTTCAAATCCGCATTTCATACTTGTACACCTGGTATATCGAGCCCTACATGAGGCAGCACAAATCCGAAAGGCGCAGACGGCGAGAACGACGAGGAACACTGGTCAACCGCACTCACGGACGGGACGCATAGCGAGTTATACCAATAGAGACAGTACGGAAAACCCAAAAATGGCACCAATGGTAAACAAGACGAAGGGAGGAAACTTCCATCACGCAATGCCGAGGGGCAGTTGAAGTGTTACAACTGTAACACTTACGGACTCACCTATCGAGAGACGGCCAGGAACCGAAGAAGGTACTACGGTACCGAAAATGTAACAAGATTCGACACAAGTAAAGGGAGTACCGTTCCAACAGTGCACATGAATCTACAGAAATAAACGCTATATGTTTAGAAAAACCAAATGACATTGATAAATATCTGAAAACGGTTAAAGTAAATGGTCGTTCGCTGCGGGCGTTGGTAGACGTCGGAAGCGCGGTATGCACAATTAGAGCGTCATGCGTAATCCGTGATCGACTGAAATACAAACGAACGGTAACCGAACTAAAAGACTAGGGATCAGCCCCAACGATTCCATTGTCAAGTGGACAAGTAGTAGCGGATGTAGTAATGTAGTAATAAACGATGCTCAGCAATTTGATGTAATCATCGGACGGACCTACACGGGGAAACCCTGGGTCAGCTTCTCCAAGGAAGGAAATTCGCTAACGTTTCGTACAAACGAGGAACGTTTTCTGTTCAGCATCGAGGCTGCCGATCCCGAACCTACCCCGCACTTGTCGCCAAACGAAGTGTTAGCTTTAGCAGCGTGATCCATAAACTGCATTCATGAAATCGGCGAGTACGCACCAAGGGGGTCGTTATCCAACCTTCCTCGAGCTCCCGAACGCTTGGAAAAGGCAAAAATAACCAAACTGCAACTTGACGTAGACAATCGTCAGCCGGAGAAGATAAAGGACAAACTGGTAGACCTTCTAAACGAATACATCGACTGCGTGGCTCTTGCTCTTGAGGAACTCGTAGAAGCAAAGGACATAGCAATGGACATTGTCGAGAAACCTGGCAGCAGACCAGTTTGCACAAAACCATATCGAGCCTCTCCATGGGAAAGAGAGGAAATGCAAAGAATCATTGGTGAATGGAGAGATGAGGGAATCGTGCGGGAAACGGATTCACCCTACGCAAAACCGGTGCTGTTGGTAAAAAAGGAGAACGACGAATCACGTAGCGGATTTCCAAAAACTCAATTCGCAAAGGATGCACTTTCCTCTTCCCAATGTGGACGATCACCAGGCCCAATTAAAGGGAGCAACTCTGTTGACTGTCCTCGATTTGGCACATGGGTATTTGCAAATGCCGCTTGCCGAACACGCACAAGTAAAAACTGCCGTGATTGCCCCGGACGAAACGGTTCAATTCACAAGAATGTTCTTCAGTTTAACGAATGGACCCGCTTACTTTTCAAAAGTAATGCATACATCTTTAGGGCCATTACGGGACGATGTAGTCCTCTATTATCTAGATGACATCCTCATTCCAGCCAAAACTTGACACGAGATGGAATCAAAATTAACGCTAGTGTTAACAGCCCTGCGAGGAGCAGGCCTGGCGCTAAACATAAATAAGTGTAAATTCATGTACGAACAGGTGTCCTATCTAGGATTCCAGATTGGGGCAGATAGAGCCCAACCGGGCGAAGTAAAAACAAGAGCGATAGCTAATTATCCACAACCCACCAATTTAACGAAAGTACGATGGTTCCTTGGGATGGCAGGTTTCTTCTGGCGCTTCATAGTACGTTTAGCCCATAAGGCAGCGCCGATGTTCGACCTGTTGGGAAAAGGGAGATAATTCCAAAGGAATAAGGAGCAACAACGAGCCTTACGAGAGATCAACGACGCGCTCACAAGCCAACTGGTATTGCAGACGTTCGATCTGGGAAAGGCCACAGAACTACACACCGAGACCGATGATAGGAAACATAGAGTACACTTTGGTGACTGATTGTCAGACCCTACTGTATATATGCACTTAAAAAACTTTAAACCCTCAATTAATCAGGTGAACAAACACCCTGAGTGAGTATACGTTTCAAGTAACGCATAAAGCGGGAGATCGAATACAGCATGTCGATGCCTTAAGTCGAGCGTCGCTACCAGTGGACCTGACCGAACCGACTACAAGGGAGGACGTGCTGATGTATCGGATCACCACATTAGCAGACGAGGTAGCCGCCTACCAGGCGACAGAAGACGTGATAAGACGTAAGAAGAAGCTCCTGGAAACACCCAAACAACACATCCATGGCAGTCAAGGCAGCGACATCGAAGGAAAACAATTATACTTTCCCGGTTTTAAAAGGTACCTTTAAAAGATTACGCATCACATTGGCGCATGCTTCGCATGCCTGATGAAAACACCCAAGCGCAGATTGCCGGATGGGTACTTGCATACCATTCCTCCGGGGGAACGATCCTTCCAGCTCATACACACGGACCACGTGGGACCATTCGAGATCTCGAAACGAGGACGAACATATAAGTATATATGTACGTCAGGTTGTCCTAGTGGACAACCTACGTGTACCTGCATGCAGTAAAGGACACCGGAACTGACCCCGTACTGACGGCGTTGCACCAGCTGGTGAACGCGCATGGAGTGCTAGACAAGATTGTGTCTGATAGAGGGACCTGCTACACGAATCACGCGTTCGAGGAGTGGTTCTGTCAAATGGGCGTATGCCACACACTAAACTCTCCGAGATACCCGCAAACGAACGGCAAAGTGGAACGAGTAAACGGTAAATTAGTACCGATCTTCAAAAGAGCCCTACCCGAAGATGACGGCCGACAATGGGACCACCACCTAATCGACGTTCAACGCCAACTAAACGAGAACATAAGTACGACAACGGGAGAAACTGCGTTCAAGGCGCTATTTTGATACAATCCGGATCGAGGCCGAGAACCAGAAAGAGGGCTCACCGAGGGAACAACTGAATACGAAAAACCACCAGACGTCCAGCAGCGAATAAGGGGTTAGATAGCCAAGCAGCAAGAAAAATGGTGCGCTGAACATCGTACGAAGCCGACGGCGACATTCAAATACCACGCAGGGGACATCGTCGCGATGAAGGCGTGGCCAACACAATCTGGGGAGAGCACCAAGCTCCAGTTGAAATGGAGAGGACCATTGGCCATAATAAAAGAAGTGGCATTGGATACTTACCTGGTGGTGGACCTGTGACGCTTCTCGGGACCTAACTACTTTTCGACGGCACACCCTAGCTAACTGAAGCGATGGAAACCGCAGGATAACGACGAAGAGCCTGCAACAGAAGACAACGAAGAGCCTGCAAAAGATGACGAACCTGGAAGAAAAGATGATGAAGAACTTGCAAAAGATGACGACGAAGAGTTTGCAACAGATGACGATGAAGAGCCTGCAAAAGATGACCAACCTAGAAGAAAAGATGACGAAGAACCTACAGAATCTGATGACCTCGAGCGAACGGCCAAATCGGAGGCAGAAACAAACAACGAGAAAGAGGTGCATTCCGCGATTACCAACGACGAGACGATGGAGGAAGACCAGGTGGTGCACGACACACCCCATATCAACGAGAGCAGGCGCAATCCAGCGCGCATGCGCCGAGCGCCTGCACGACTGCGAGACTTCCACACGACATTCCTCAAGGACGAGCAACCCAGGATAGCCGATGTTAGGAACTACGTTGGGGCTTTGTTGGCGTAGGGCGCGCAAGCGGAACCACGGCGGCGTGCAACGAGGAGACGCGAGTACAGGGCGTGTGCGCGGGCCCGCGTATCCCGAGGCAGCCCGCCAAGGAGACAGTGAGCGACAGGCAGTGAGTGAAGATACGAGCCTGGCTAGACGAGACGAAAGGCGCGTTGGTAACGATGACCATACGACGCCAACGAAAGGGGACGCGACGCCATTGCGGGGTCGGGTTGCAACGCGATTATTTTAGTCAAGATATCAAGGTACTTTAAAACCGTGATAATAATTCTTATCATTAAAGTCAAAAACGTTTTCCTGTACTTCAGAATAAATACATATTTTCGTTATATCATTTACCCACGATTTCCTCTCTCACTAACCTGCGAGCATCGGAACCACGAGGCCGGCGAGGCAAACCTGTTGAGCTTTCGCTCATTCCTAACACACGACGTTATACGAACAGTGACCGAGGCAGAACGGACGTGACCGAGCTCACTGTGACGATATACGAGATACGTAATACTTATTACGATCCTACAAAATATATAATCTACATTATGTATAAACCACGTTTGTATTGTGTCGCATGATGTTGGAAGTGCACGTAATTTTTATATATTCCGTAATTTAGTATTCCCGAGAAACCTGTGCATATTTGGGTCGATAAAAATAACAGACGCTGTGCTTCAATTCACCGAACGATCAGTTATTTGTGTTTTTCTCTTCTTGTCGAACAATACAAAATGACAGTAGTTTGACAATAAAAATAAAATGAAGAGTGGCGAACATACGACGTTCTACTCTAACACTGCTGCCTCGATGTCAGCTCAAGATTCGTTGAATTCAGCTCAGACGACAAGATGTTTTCTTTATTCTTTCACGCGTGTTTATCAATTGTCCGAGCCAGACGCGTAGTATCGATCGTGTAATACCCATTGGCGTGCACCGAGCTAATTATGGTTATATATGCTTATCGAACTCTATATCTCACTGATAAATCAATTAATCGTCCTACAATGCGTGCGACATTCGCGACCCGATATTTCAAATTCGGTCGAACAGTAGACTCTCGCGTTAACGTATGAAACGATTGGTATTCGATATGTGCACGGAGACGAGAAGTGGGCTAACTGATCAAACAATAGCGATGGCGAGTTTTGGCTATTAACGTGATGTGCTACGAATTGCGAATGAGCTATCTCACTCACACTCATGGCGGTTCAGTTGGGTTGATCCCAAGCCTAGTTCGTATCAAAAACAGTTTACCTATATTTTTAAGGATTGACGGGGCTTTCTGGATAAAAGCAAATTAGATTAACGAAGCGACGAAGATAAATCTAACTTGCTTTTATCCAGAAGCCCCCAGCATCCTTTAAACCATAGGTAACCAGTTTTTGATACCATGTGCGGTATGTCACATAATATGATATGCCACCTCGGTTTATAACAAAAACTGTAATACAAATTTCTCCGATATAATTTTAGGTAAAAGAGGAGAACGGTAAACTGCATTTCACAAGTCTACAATTCACAGTTGTTATCTGTTATCCAAAAGATCAATCGTGACGGAGTAAATTCACAATGGAAAAGTCATATCTTTTTCACACGTATGGCGATCTGAGAGTGCCAGATGACGTATAGCACATGGTTTTAATGCGAGTGAGATAGTACTTTAAATATTTTATAAAATCATGGCACCACTGTTTGAAGCTTTCATTTTTTAATCGAATTCTATCATGGATTTGCAACTCATTAGAAAATGTTGGCTTCCCATTGTTCTTCCATTATTGAATAAAAAAATCATAACCTCTCGTCTATATACACGTATGCTATCTAATGTGCCATTCGTACAGAACTGGTCACAAGCGACACCTCATGGCTTGGTGCGCATATCGTATTATCCTTTGAAAAAATGTTTCCCTACTGAACTGAAGTATCATTATTTCACGAAATGGCTTAATTGAAACACTTTTAATTTTGATAATAATAGTTTGATCAACAGAGGTACGAAAAATATTCACGTCGGTAATTATTCTGATCATTTTTGTTCGATACCAATTATGTACGTAATATTATAGGGTTGGACAGTTAAACGGAAAAAAATGTACCGTCATTTACGACTCCATTAAGTCTCTTGAAATAATTTCGTTGTATTCAGTAGGATGGGTTTCACATTGTGTCAACTGTTGCATTTTTTTCTCCGCTAAACCAATCCTTATAATTTGTTCGTCGATAGGCTATTTTTGCAAATAATATGCTTTTTTGCGTGTATAACTATAATAATATAATCGAAGGTTTAATTGAAATATGGTAACTCTATTTTTCAATAAACACGGATGTTTCTATCGGGTTGAACAGGAACATTTTCTCACACACACACAATCTCTTCGAGTATCTTTCACTCCGTTGTTTGTCTTTTAATTTGTTTTTGGCATACAGTAACTCGCATCGTTGATTATCGTCAATCAATCAGCATTCCCAGTGCGGCGTATTGACGCGGAGGATATATATATATATCGCCCGACGATAATCAACTTACCGACATAAATTGATCTAGATGCACCCATAGAGCTCGTTCACTCTATACATCATCGCTTAATAATCTGGGGGAGAATGCATGTATGTATAAAAAAAATAGCTCGAGTACACAGTCGGTGTGTACTTTACTATTTATCGAACACTGGATATAACCATGTCGTCACGGTTTATCAGTGTTGAGACTCGTTTAAGTTCTTTTTTGCTGCCTCTACGTCTTTTCTTCTTTTTCCTCTTCTCATCCTTGTCCGGATTGTCCCACGCTTGCCTCTCACCTGATTCAAATATTATGTAGAACGTCGTGCAAACGATGTACACGCCGGCCGACAGCATGAACACCATACGCGACTTTGCTTACGTTGGCTGAAAAAAAAGTATTATCATTTTTTTTTAAGAATTTTGTCATGGTCCTAAGATTTGTAATGATCATCTTAATTCTGATATGAGGAACTTGAGATGATTCGAGGAGGTTCATAAACCGCAATAATCTGCGATTTACGCAAATATGCAAATAATGGTAGTTCTTAAACTATAGTGACCTTCTCAAAGAGGAAACTTTTTTTATGATGTTTTCTTTCGACGTTGCAATATTGGAATAATTAAAAGGGTTAAAAAACCACTAAAAGAAGCTTAGAAAAAAAAAACACCAATTATGGAACTGAATTATGGCACAAAGTTAAAGCAGCAGTGCATTTTCGTTCACATTCATTTTTTTGGCAAAGTTGATTTACCTTACGGATTTTTAAGATTTTTAATTTTTTGAAAAATATTTATTACAAAGTAAAGATATGCTACATGTCGTTTGTCTCTCTCATATTGCCGTATGTGCAAGAGATACCAGAATTTTTCCATCGTGAATTTTTCCGTCACTGTTGATATTTCGGCTAAAAGACGGGAACGATGAACTGTAGAATTATAAGCCGTAGTTTGCCATTCTGCTATTTTATCCAAACGATCGATTGTGGCGGAAAAATTTGTATTGTTGTTATTGTTAACGACTCAGAGATAGTACATCACCTTAAGGGGAGGCGAAACCTCTCTATCTTGCTTCTTCGCGATTCCGTAAACGCCAACTCGGTCGGTAACAAACCTTTCCGTTCAGTTTTTTTCTAGCATATCGGAACATTACAGAGAACAGCAAAACTTTACAAGACGCACGATACTTGAAGCTGTTATATAAAACTCGTTTTTTTTTCTCTGAAATCTCATTGCGCCGTAAAAAAAAATGGGTGGCTATCAAAGTCTCGAAGTCTCAATCTCTCGAATTACTTTTGACCGACAGAAATGAACGAATGTTCGGTACGCCGTAGTAGTACGCTGATAGCGAAAAACCATATATAAAGCGTTCTGACAGGATCGTAGCTTATAAAACATTAATTGGGAGTGACCGGTTGGGGCCCTAAATAAATAAATAAATAATAATTTACAGCTACAGTGAGTAACTTTAATATTCGGACACTGTGAGATTTTTATTCTATTACGTCATAACTTTATTTCTAACAAAAGAAACAAACAGGTAATTAAGTATTATAATAACACATATTCTTAGTAAGCACTAGCGTAAATTTTATTTACATAACTTACAACAGCTGCTGAATAATATGGTTTAAATAAAAAAATGTCCGATTTTCGCGTTACTTTAATATTCGGACACTTGGCAATACAGCACCTTTTTTCAATATTCAAGCCGAGTTACAATGTATTGTGAATACAATGTTTGCTTACAAACATTGTCAACAGTTCGACGATACACGTTTAAGCCTTGTTTCATCAGTTATTCGTCGATAATCACTCAAGGAACTTCTATAATGCCACGCAAAGTTAATACTAGTTTTGATATACGACAACTTGTCATTTATCACAACGCTAAAGGCAAATCGTATAGAGCAATTGCTGCCCTGCTCAACATCAATAAGAGTACAGTAGCAGATATCGTCAATCGGTTTAAACGTGAGGACCGTATAGACTCTATACCCCAAAAAGGCCAACCAAAGAAGTTAGATGTGCGTGATGAGAGAAAATTAATAAAGAAAATAAAGAAGGATCCTACGCTCAGTGCTCTAAAATTGGCAACAGAGCTCTTGAACGAGACTGGAAAAACCGTAAACCCTCAAACGATCCGCAGAGCGTTAAAAAATGCCGGCTATAATGGAAGAGTGGCTAGAAAGAAACCGTATGTGAGTGAAAAGAATCGAAGGAAGAATTTATTTTGAAAGACGAAACATGGTGGTATGACGTTATCTTTACTGACGAGAGTAAATTTAACATTTTTGGGTCAGATGGACGAAGGATGGTATGGCGGAAGAAAAATGAAGAATTTAAATTTAAAAATCTTAGGCCGACCGTAAAGCACGGAGGTGGAAGTGTAATGGTCTGGGGGTGTATATCCACATTTGGACCGGGTGAACTAGTTTTTATTGAAAATATTATGGACAAATATGTGTACATGAACATATTAAAAAACAATTTACACAAAAGTGCGACGAAAATGGGGATTTTAAACACGTTTAAGTTTTACCAGGATAATGATCCGAAACATAAGGCACGCATTGTACAGGAATATTTGCTGTACAATTGCCCAAAACTTTTACAACCACCACCTCAATCACCTGATCTCAACCCCATTGAAAATGTATGGGATCAACTAGAGCGGCGAATTAGAAAAACACCAATATCTTCAAAAGAAATGTTAAAAAATCGATTAAAAGAAGAATGGAACAGTTTGAGTATTGAATACTTAAAAAAAATTAATAACAATATACCACAACGTTTGCAAGAAGTAATACAGCAGAATGGCTACCCAACGAGATATTAAAACGCATATTAGAAATAAAAAATTAGCCTAAAAATGCCAAGTTTCTAAAAGTGTCCGAATATTAAAGTAACGTCAAAATTGGACATTTTTTTATTTAAACCGTATCATTTAACAACTATTGTAAGTTATGCAAATAAAATGTACGCTATTACTTACTAAACATATGTGTTATTATAATACTTAATTACCTGTTTGTTTCTTTTGTTAGAAATAAAGTTATGACGTAATAGAATAAAAATCTCACAGTGTCCGAATATTAAAGTTACTCACTGTAGCTCGAGAGCTTTGCACCGGTGATGATAACGTCGCTGGTTTTGCATAGGGTTTAAACTAGACGACCGGGATGACCTTCGACTTTACTGACCAGGTCATCCCGGTGCTGACTTTGTTAGCTTGGCCGGACAGTGTTCCTCGTCGTCCAGGTGTGCCGTCAGACTGTTCTGGAGGTCTAGCTTGACAGGAAAGTATAAAATGATAGTTTATAAATATTAAAATATTTGATATATAAGGTAGTGCATTTTAAGTGGTGATACCTTCTGCACACGACAATAAAGGACAATAAAGGTATAAAAATTACGAGTATTAAGGTTTCTAAAGCCCCCCATACACGTGCGAACAATTTGCGGAGATTCGGTGTTTGTGCAAACAGTTTGACCGTCTATGGGGCTGTTTGAATGGTTGCGCAAACTGTTTGAGTAAAATCGGTTAGGATCGAAATAATTTGTACAAATACTCCTTGTTCGAGTACTTGTTTGACGTGTATGGTACGGTTTGTGCAAACTTTGGGTTAGTCAACTCCTGCTCCTAGACACTGTCAGGCAGTTTCCTTTCTATTCCGTGGTTGAAAACGTAGTTTCGGTAATTTTTTTTTTTAGTTTGTTGCTATTTACCTCTCCAATATGGCGAATAAGACAACAGATGATGAACAGCGGGAACTTTGGAGAGAGTTTATTGCAGTGTATCGTGATATACCTGACGTGTGGAAGGTGAAAAGTGACGGTTATAAAGATAGAAATAAGAAGGACGCGGCGTATAAAATACTCGTCGATAAAATGAAGGAAATTGAACCCAGTGCAGATAGGGCAAGTGTACGCGCCAAAATCAATTCATTCCGCACTGCCTACAGAAGAGAAATGAAGAAAGTGAAGGAGAGCATAAAATCAGGTGGAGGAACAGACGACGTGTACGTGCCAAGTTTGTGGTACTTCGACGAGCTTGACTTCTTGAGGGATCAGGAAACTCAAATTCAAGGAACTTCGACAATGGACGAAACTGAATGTATTGGAGGAAATAACGAAACAAAGGTACGTACAATTTTTTTCATATTTTCTGTTGTTTTTTCATACATTCAAATACAAATTCATTATTATACAAAATCATAATATTTCATACAAACAATTATTTGAATATCTTGTCCTGCCAAGAGACAGCACCTTGCTCGCTATTGAAGTAATGTGAGAAGTTAAGACGTACTTGTTTGGAAGACACTGGGGTATTTCTGCCTGGTAGCTGTTGCAATGGAAGTAATTGTCCATCCGAATGCCAATCAGCTTTTATGATCTCCCCTGTAGTTGTGTTCTCAATTTCAAAACCACCTTGGTTATACAAGTCATCTTTGTTCATTCTTAGAAAATTATGTAAATGAGTACACGCAAGAACCATCAAGCTTGCTTTTTCCGGGCTCAAATTGATTTCTGTCAAAAATATTCTGAATCGAGATGTTAGTATTCCGAAGGCATTCTCCATAATGCGACGAGCGCGAGATAGCCTGTAATTAAATATTGCTTGTTCTCTGGTCAGGTTTTTTCGACTGAATGGTTTCATTAGGTTGTCCATAAGAGGAAATGCATCATCTCCCACCAAAACGTATGGCTGTTTCATTTCACTGTCAGGTAAATTATCAGGTTGAGGAATATGAAGTTTGTTATTCACGAGTCGCCTATAAAATTCTGTATTGGAGAACACATCCCCATCGGAAACTCTTCCATTGGTTCCTACATCGACCATTATAAATTCGTAATTGGCATTAACCACAGCCATCAACACAACAATGAACGAATTCTTGTAGTTGAAATAGTAGGAGCCACTTCCTGGTGGTTTGCGGATGCTGATATGCTTCCCGTCGATGGCTCCGATGCAGTGGGGAAAAATCCACTTTCTCTCAAACTGTCCGGCAATAACCTTCCATTCATTCTCACTTGCTGGAATCTGCAACAATTCAATTTTTATTACTATTTTATTTAATAATTTAATTTCATTACAATAACTTCAATAATTTCAATTGATAAGTACTTTCACGACTACATAGATATTTCCATTTATTTTGTTTTAGGTCGCAGAAGACAGTTCTGAAACATCCCAACCCGAGCATACACCTACACGTAAAAGATCAAAGAAAAATGAGGACAGTGACGAAAGTAAAAGGACTAAACTATTGTCTATGGCCTGCGAACGTCTTGAAAAACCCTCCTCAGACGCTCAGATCATAGCAAAAGGGTGGGGTGTAGAGTATGAGAAAATGTCTGCAAGTCAGCAACTTTACGCTAAAAAATTCATTGATGACATTCTTTTCGAAGGACGACTGGGCAACCTTCATAGACATTCAATAACCATAAATAATCCACCTCAGTCATTCGCCACCCCCAATCATCCTCAATACATTCATCCACCTGGCTACATTCCATTCTCACATGCCCGTTCAGCCCCATCAACTCCATTCAACTCGTACCCCCCGATTTCATCACCATCACTTTCAAACGTTTCCACTCATTCTGACTCATCGCAATACCTCAACATGCGTGCCTCAAGACAAGAAGTGGATCAGATACATGAATCAACACAGCAACCAGTTCAATATTCATCAATTCATGACCTTATTCATGATGAACAGTTTAATTGACCAAACATTATCAGGGTTTCTTTCAAACAATATTGTTGTTTCTGACAAATAAATGCGGCTTATTTTAAGTACTAACTATTTTATTTACTCACCTTTATTAATCCTTTCAAAACGTGGATGAAAGCGTCACAAGTTTCCACTATTATTTTTCCAAGTGTTTGAGCTGCGATGGCAGTTTGAAATTTCAGATCTTCAAAGGAGGCACCGCTTATTAGGTGTCTCAAAGTGGCCAACAATCTCAGTTCTGGAGATATTGCGTCTCTCATCACCGTATTATTTTTCACTATGAGGGGTGTCACCATTTCGAGTAGCTCGCTGAACGAAGCTGCGTCCATTCGAAGGTAGTTTTTGTAGTCTGCAGCTGACGTTATTTTGAGCTCAGTGACCAGGCGGTCATGACTGAATTCGTTCCTCTTCTGGAGCCAACTCTTGACCCACACTCTTCGCTTTCTTTTTCTTTTAACTATTCGTTTCTCAGCCACTAGGGCCAGAATAATGGCGGCACAGCAATCGTCCGTATCTGACATGTTCAACGAACAACACCACAAATCGAAATGATGTTTGCGCAATAGGTTGCTACGTGTATGTGCTAGCGTATGTACAAACAGGCGTTTGTACAAACACCGAATTTGCGCAAATTGTTCGCACGTGTATGGGGGGCTTAATGCCGCACTCGTCAGTCACCTGTTCGTGATCACTACGACCAGCAGCTAGCTGCAGTATGATTTATCATTGCAACAATCGCAACAGACATGTTGGTTCGCATAACGTAGGCGTTCGCCATTCCCATGAAAAGCATGAAGGTCACTATGTGACGTGACCCGACGAAGGCTGCAGCAGGAAGAAAGAATAGACGATTATGACCAATGAAATAAATTTAAAGTCACACACCAGGAACACTTCAGGTCAATTGATCAAAGGTTAATTGAATCAATAAAATCCGTAACGAGCTGCTAAAATTACTCAGAAACGATCATTGGTGTTTGGAGTCTCAGACTCATTTTTGAGATAATTAACGGAATTTAACAAACCGTAACAAGCCTGCCTGTGATACAATTGTTTCGCAACATATCCGAACAGTCTTCATTCTTTGTTCTTAGCACGGTTATCTCCTATTTTTAACCTGCATTGTGCTAGATAACAAATATTTCAAGTTAGCACGCAGCAATAATAAGATAATTCTAAACCATCTATCTAAAGACTGTTGAACTAAAAAACATGACTCCACCAAAACTTTTCAACTGTAGGACGTTTGTGCGAGTCAGTTTTTTACACTTTGACTGGTAAATAAAAATTAAAACGCGCAGTTGCATGTACAGGCTGATATATCGCTCCGAATGTAACTTCTGTTTACCAATGGAAAATCCTGTATTGGTAACTTGAATTCCGGAAGGCAAGTGCGGGCTTTACTGGAAAGGCGGACAAAAACATTTCGAGGTACTTATTGTCCTCATGTTCGTAGTACAGTCTTATAGAGCCTTTCTTTCGACATCTCGCGTGCGTTTGTATGGTCAACCCCCCTTCGCCCCTCGCCGTCTTGTTGCATCACGAGTCGTTTTAGCTTGAAAAATGGAAATACGACGTTCACACGTTTTGCACTATTTTATTGGTTCTTCACCCGCACATAAAAGATTTGAAAAATTTATCTTAAGTAGGGTCTTTGGATACAGGTGCTAGGTCGGGAGGGGATAGGCACTGTCATAAAAGAAAGTTTTATTATTATAAATAAAGAAAATTTCTCGATAGTTTTATGTTAGGATTCTCAAAATTGGTATAAAAGCAACTTTTTCATTTTATTATTTTTATTCAGAATGAACAGAAATTAGTAAACAAAATCGTTATGTTCTATTGTTGTCGACAACTTTCCGCATTTTTTTACGTAAAACTACGTAACCTTAAACACACATTGCTGGAAAATATAGCGTGAAATGTATTTGTTTTTTAATTCGCTGAAAATGCAGCTTTTTTTTTTAGGAACCAAGTTCCAATACAGTCGAACAGAAACTAGTTTAGGTAAGGATGCAAATTGCACTTCAAGCATTCAGCCTAAATTGTCCACAGTTGCGCGATAGACTCGTCAAACGCGGATATACTAGACAGCACGGCATATTCGTAGATTATAAAACGCAGTGACAGGCATGCTTACATATAGATAGCAATCCATATAGAGCTGATCAAAACTCAAACACAACAGAAATTTTAATTACTTATCTTTAATAAATAACCTAAATTGGATGAATTTATATATTTATTTTTCTCACTTTATTGGTAGCATGATTTTTCGAACGTGTACAACTTTTTTATTAATCCATTTTAACGCCGTAATTTGACGCGATGACAAGCGCTAAGCTCGTGGGCGATGAACCCAGCGGCGCACGCGGTGCGGGGTTTAAGTAATGACGATGCGAGAGGTTCGCTCGGAAACCCGAGCGTGCCGAGACAAAAGCTGAAAGATTTGTTTCACTCGGGCTAGCTCAAACCCTGAACAGTAAATTGCTTTGAAATTTGTATGTACATTTCTTGGTAGTATCCCCTTGCCTTTGCAATGCATTGCAATGCATTGGTATGTTCCCATGAATTTCTGGATATTTTTCAATTCTTTTATATCATATACAAGTAATCGTATTGCTATTTCGAAATTATCAAACGATTATTTTATGATACTCTGGTAACAATTTGTCCGGTATTGAATATTACGGTATGTTGAAGGCAAGGAATTGAAATTGAATGGCAAATATGTGAGAGATACTTGTTGGCGACCTAGAAATATCATCCATGTTGAACGGGCAGCTCGAAACTTTTATAGACCACCAATCCATCAATATTAAAAGAGATTTTTTCGGTTGGGCATGTTACAGCAGTGTCCTTGCTTAACACTTGTTTCAAATAACGCTAGTGGTATGAATCAATGGAATTGTTATAAGCCCAGAACATCTATATTATGAAGCGATAAGACTTTCTGAACTCACCAAGTAGCATGACTGTCGATATAAATTCACAGGATTGTGCTCAGCAAAATTGATCGGCTTAAATTAGTTTTCTGGTTATAGCAAAAACCAGAAATGACCTAGGCGCAATATTTTGCTTACTACGTAGATCTTTTTGTTTATTTATATTACCAGTCTATATTTATTGAATAAACAATGATAAGCCGGAAAGACAAGTTTACCGTAGTTTTTATTTGTTTTCAAAATGAATACTTTAATTATTCCAGCAATATTCTACATTTTATATCAATTATTAAAATTTATCATCAATTTTTGTATTCATTGCACGAACACTTTAATAAAATGATTTCTAAAAAGTCATAAAATCAATGTAATTAACAAATTAACGATTGACAACCGAATAATGACATCACTTTTTACAAGGTTTTCTAATCATTTAGAATTTACATCATTTTTTATTTTACACAATAAAGTTTAAACAAAAGTCTAGGACTTAAACAAAACTGTATACATAAGAAGGTACAAAGGTACAGGTAAAAAAATTACCGACGTACAATTTTATCTTAACAGGAATGCAAGGACGAAATATTCATTACCGAAAACAGTTAAAACATAAGAAACTGGAACGAAACATCGAAACACGCGTGACCTTGTGCATACACAGGAAAACGATAACACGATAGGATGCCCTGCTATGGAGAGTTACGTGCGTCGAACGCTTATAGCATGGTGTGCATTACACCCATGAGCGGAAGAGAGCTTTCTCGAGGTTCTCGGTACTGTGCAACATTGCATAGTCATGCGTTGTCATTATTATTGGAATAATAGTTACGCATCGGTTTGAATGACCGATAGACTAATAGGGAATTTAAATACACAAACTCAAAGTCAAGCGATATAGCATAGTCGGTAGCGTGTAGGTTCATAAGTAGGTAGGTAGGTAGGATAGGTATAACGATAATTAGGTCGATAGATCATTCTCGTCCCGGGCAGTTCTTCCTGCCGCTATGGGTAGCTCGAATTGCCATGGTCGTACATTTTTTTTCCATTAATACAAGTATTCTTCGTATTCGTATTCTTTTATTATTATTACCATATTAATGATGTATGTATTATCAGTTTATCAATAAAAATTGGAAAATTGTTCAATCTTTAATGCAATAATTGGAATATAATTTATTCTGAATGGCATAGCGTGCCTTACTTCGTGTGCCTGTATGGCATCCGGCAGAATGGAGTAGAATGGAGAACCCGGCCCCTTTCATGGGTAGGAGCTCATCTGGTTTACGGACGGCTCCAAAGTGGAGGTGGGTACGGAAGCGGGAGCGTATACCTGTAGAACTCCAGAACTCCAGGTGGAAGCTGAGTATTTCGCTGGGAGGGTGCTGTACGGTATTCCAAACTGAGCATATACACGGATAGTCAGACAGTCCTTGGAGCACTGAAGGCCGTGTAATGTAAAATTAAACTAGTGAAAGGTTGCAAGAACGCACTTGGTGTCCTTGCAAGACGGAAGAAGGTCAGCATGATGTGGGTACCCGAGCAGAGGGGTATCGAAAACAATGAAAGAGCATGAGACAAGCTCACGCGGAAAGAGCGACGTCGCCACGCATGGGGCCAGAGCCGACAACAGAAGTGGCTAGCAGCGTCATCAAAGGAGACATTCATGCGTGGATGGAAGATCAGCACGACATAGAATAGGCCATATACCTGGTATGAGGCAGACGAAAGTAGCCATGAAGAAGATAGACAAACAGTTGACACGGTAACTTATAAGACTGGACAGAGGCTCCCTGAGGTTAGCAATAGGACACTGTATACAAGACACTGCCAACTCAGGAAGCAGTGTCGTCTAGGGAAGAGTGAGGAGACCGTTTATAAGAAGTATTGGGAAGAGGAGGAGACTGCCCTCCGTGTACATTGCCATTGTCCGGCGCTGACAGCGTGCAGGATCAATTGCCTGTCTGGAACCCGAAACACTTAGAACGGTCGCGCCAGCGGCACTTGTTCATCTTGTTAGAAGGACAAGGCTGCTGGAGTGAGAGATTAAAGATGAGGGGCACAATGGGCCTACGGCCTGAGTGCGTTGATGAAAACCGGCGGCTGAACCATCCGCCTTCGAAGAAATATTGAAAACTCCCACCTGGCCCAGATAGAATCGTGACTGCACGGAGCGGCCCGGCGTGACGATACAGTGGAGTCATAGTATACGGCCGCACATGACTACTTCCGTGTCATCACGACGTTCCGACAGCATGGCGTGAGTGTGCCAACACGGTGTCTGCACGGTTGTAGACGTGTAGGACCTAACGACTTGCTGAAACCGTACGGGCACGGCATTGGCACGCTGTGCCGTCACGATATGTCATCCTGGCGCGTATGTACATGATGGCATTCTGCCGGCAGCTCTGTCACGACACGATTTTCTTATTGGCTGGGAAAACAGAATCGGAAGCGGCGCATACTTATAAACTCGGACGTCATTAGATTAATAAGCGTTACCGGTTCATATTCATCTTTCAATTGTTTGACGAAAAATAAGAACATGTTTGCTTCATGCGGTACGATGATTGGTTTCCGTTATATTTTTGTATCATTTCTTTCTTTCTTTTTTCTTAGTCTTATGGCTAAGACCAAGCGGTTAAGTATCGATAACTGGTTATATATGTTGGAGGTGCACGTTTATATAATAATTATCGGTCAACCTGGGACCTAATAATTTTTTTGTCTTTCTTACCAAAAATCAATTGTCGTTATATTCTTCACCTCATTTGTGGCATCCGACAATCAATTGCCAATTACATTAAACGAAATAAACGTTGGCGATGCAGGAAAAATGCAGGTGCATTTTTTGAGTACATAATTCCTTTAATAGGATTCGTTTATGAGTTAATAAATACAAGTTTGTCGGGGAAAAAAGTATTTATTTGCCTGTTTTATTGTTACGATGCTTACATATTACTCACAGCACGTGAATTTTCATTGTTTCCAAGTGAGAGAATTATTTCGTTTCAATACGCAAAGTGACACCGTGTATGTGCACCTCCTGAGATTCGATTAGCTACACCGACCGCCGCCACGAATCTGTACCCGATTGCGCACCACCGACGGAGTCAATGTGCACGAAATCGCATTCGATACTCCATCGCTACATCCAAGAACTGGCGCGCCTAAAACAAGCCCGTTGGAGATCAACCTACTGAACTCTATACCTGCTGAGACTCAGAGTATCTCACGCGTCGCAGAACCTACTGGGATTCTCCCGCGCGACTCAAGACTCCTTCTGGCGGGCTATTATCGGCTTGTTCCACTTGAGGCTCGAGCGTGCAAGAAACGTTGGGCCTTGGGATCTCTGTCAGCCCTAAAAAGATGCTAAGACTCGAAAGTTCCACACCCATATTACTGTGTAAAATAAAACTAGGAAATATAACACACGAGCGATTCGAGCCAAGTACAATGTGCACGTTCTTCGCTCTGAGCGCGATACCGACTGTACTTAGCAGTTTTACCATAAAATATTCGACTGGTTTCAGAATTCATCGTCGCCAAATACGCGACATCTGAGAGGATATGCGAGATATCCGGAATAATCAACTCGTTCATATTTTATAAACCAATTTACTTTTTTCTCGTCTTATCTCGTAGGTGATTTTTTTGCCTCTTCTTCTCGTTTTGTTATCTTCTTGTTTTCGTATAAATACTGTGACAGAGTTGCGAGGATATCCACCGGTACTAATTACAAAATTTCGAAATGACAACATTAAGAACTCGGCTAATGAAAATTTGAAATCTTTCGTATTCATGCCTCGTAGTACGCGATGTCACGCAACTGCATTGAGTGCAGACGCTCCATTAAGTTATACTTCAATATTCCGAGCGTTCTGGAACGCCGAGACTAAGGAATTTAACTGGACAGCTTCGCTTGCTCCTGCAGCAGTACGCTTCTCGATCTTAGCGAGTTTGATTACCAAATCCATTAATATACCGTTCGGGAACGTAACTGAAAATCATCAAAGGTGAAATCGTGATGTTTTTAAAAATATTTCGCTTAGACAATAGCTACGTACTTTTACCCAGGAACATATGTATCTCAGTCACGATATCTTGCAGAGCCAAACCCTTTTGAATTTTCAGATCTTGAACTTCTGAATAATTGTTAAAAAAAAAAACAAGTGTAATATTTTTTATCGACGAATTGTATAACAGATCTCTGGTTTTATTGTTGTAAGAAGCAAAAGGATACTGTTGTAAGCAAGTTCGTAAGTTTCATTGAGCAACCAGTTGACGATATTTTTAATATCGATCGGTAGGGGATGCCCGACACAAGTGTAAACGTTTTCTTCCGTGACCGAGCCAAACGCAAGCCACGTACTCTGAAGAACATTTATAACTCTTCTCATATCGCCACCGCTCAGCGTCATGAGAGCTTGCTTACCGTCCTCCGTTACGGTCAGTCTGTAAATAAAAACTTTGTTATTGAAAATTCATGTTTTGCTTGTAAATTACTATTTTACTGCTATTTACCAGTAACTTCAAAATATCGGTTGTAGCCAATTATTATAAGATAATATTAATATATAAAATATAAAATTATAAAATAATAACAAAACTCATTATTTTATCATTTTTATTTAATTCCATGGATGTTTATACTGATATTTCAGTGGTACCGTGTTAATAATATTTGGAAAATTAATAAACTTGTATAGAAAGCATTTGTGCAAAAACTGGTATAATGATTTTGATAAACAGAAAGAAAGTGATATTAAAGTACTTTTATATTAAACGCGACCTTTTTAGTGGGTTTAGTATATCGTTACTTAATTTTACATTATACTTGTATATCAAATTTGATATACCAGTTGATGTATAAATACTTCTGATACAATAATATTCATTTTCATAGAGAATGTTTTGCAGCGTACACCGAATTCTTTACATTCAAAATGTGAAAAATTTTACAATGCATTTAATATACAAAGTGATATAAAATGTTCAAACTAGGTATATCAAGTTAGTACAGTGTGTTGGAAATTTAATAATTTAGTCTTAAATTAAAAAGCTTTGTATTAAAATTCACGTAGATGACGTTGAAAATTAATCGATACGTATACTAAAATAATGTGCTGTGTAAAGGTAAAATTCATACAGTCTAAGAAATTTCACACACACTATATATGTATAAAAATGTATATAAGCTTTATCAATTTTCAAACAGAAATATTTAATTTAGCACAATTACAATTTGTTATGGTTTTATTTATTTAGATGGTATTCATAGATACGAAAGAGAGATGACTGAAATAAGTTCAAGAATGTCCACAAACCCCACGGAAATAAAGTATATGCAAGATATATAAAATTTGAGGTATATAAATGATATATGGACGAAAAATTCTATATGTCAGATAATTGATAGGATATATAAGAAATATATGGGAGCGAAAAATAGATCTATGGTGTATTAAAAATATACTTAAAATGTATTTCTGAGACATAAATTGACACAAAGTTTTGTCTGATATATTTTTCGATATATTTATTTTCCATGGGGGAACAGACATATTTATTCTATGATTATTTCATAGCTTTATCTACTGTTATAAAATTTAAAAAATTACTTTTCCTGCTCAATAACGTAGTTCAATCTGGGAATAATCTGTTCGGAAGCCAATGGTCCAAATCTAAATTTAGTGCAACGGGACTGCAGAGCTGGTATGATTTTACTGAGATAATTGCAGATTATGCAGAAACGGACGTTGTCTGTGTATTTTTCTATAACTGTAAAATAAATTTGTTAAATAATAGTTAAGAGAATTAAATAAGAATCAAGTCGTCAATTTGCAAAATATTATCTTTGCCTCAGGCATTATTTCAAGAGCTTTCTAATTTTTATTTAAAAAAACAAAACTTCCTGTACGAGGAAGCAAAACATTCTGCGAATAAAACAGAATATTTTCATTTTGCCATCTTAAGAGGGTTTAAAATGGCTGTGTGTTTCTGCATATTATGAATTCAGCCTTGCAAAAAAAGCATACGACAAAAATTTACTTCTTCTGAGAGCATTCTGAGCATCATTAGTCATAGCATCCGCTTCATCAAGTATAATCAATTTGAATCCTGATCTGTACATTGTGCCTGTACTCGCGAAGCTTAAAATCTGTCCTCTAACAATGCCGATGCCACGATCATCTGAAGCATTTAATTCCAATACCTGTGCGACAAAAGAAAAAATTAAACTACAATTTTACTATCTAAACCTGATTGAAGCAAATATCAACTTGGACACTGAGAGTAATAATATTTGTATAAAACTAATAGAAACCAACAACAGTTTTTATCCTTAAATATCAATTGCCTGCGAATAAAAAAGTTGTTTCCTTTTTCAACAACCGTGTTATTCACGTCACCTCGATAATAATAAATGCCCTCAAAACATACCATAGAATTGAACTGAGCAGGTGTGTAAAGTTTGTGAGCAGAGGCCAATATCGTGCTCGTTTTTCCCGTACCAGGTGGTCCGTAAAGAAGCAGATGAGGTAACTGATTCTCATCAATGAATTTGTTGACTTCAAGTAAAAGTTTGTTAGTACATTTAAAGTCACAAAAATTATTTTTATGAAACACGACTCACTTGTCATTATAATCTCTTTGTGTGATATCAAATCGTCGAGAGTTGATGGTCGGTATTTCTCGACCCTGAAGAATCACAATTAATATTACTAATATTTAATTGATACATATTTCATATTATCGCTAAATAATTGTCTCTCACCATGGCAAGTTTTTCTTTTTTTCTGTCGTCATTATAACTGAAAATATCGTTTTAACAAAAATAAAAAACACCAAGTATAAGGGTTATAAATGAAACTGATCAAAAGTAAAGTGAGCAACAGCCGACTCTGAAAGCGCGGGTCGAGGTTTATCGTATGTTACTCGATTCGAAAGCTACGGTTCAGGGTTTCAGATGTCGCATCCGTCGACTGTCCGGTCATGTCCGGTGTCGGCACTTCGGCAGGTGTCAGTATGCATTGTTCTGGTTGTTTGTGATTGTTCGTCCAGATAGATGGGATAGAGTTTGACGCGTTCATCGGTATAAAGATCTAAATAAATCGACGATTCGATCGATATTTTTATGTCTCACCGATTAGCAAAAGTGACATTCGTGTCGTGGACCAGGGGCATTCGAAATAAGAAAAAAAAAAGTTATTTTGATCTCTTGAATTATCAAATAAACTATTCATTATGACAGCGCATGTCATGTGCCTAACGTCGTCCGGAGGAATTCCAATTTTTGTACGAAAAAAGGGCGAGGGGGATGTCGTAAGTATAACGCAAAAAAAATCTTTTGCTTTCATTGTTTTTATTATTGATAAATAAGGCATAATTTATGTAACGTAAATAATTAACTACCTGTATACCATTTATAAAAATTGTGAAATAATAGCAATCTTGATCATGTTTCAATTTCGAAACAATAATTCATTAAAACAAAAAACCGCAATAAATAATCGAAATTGCTGTTACTTAGGTATTTTCAATCAAGTAATTAAATCAATTATGTTGTTCTTCAGCTAGTAAATCATTATTTGCACTTGTAATAATTGCAGATGACTTTCTCAAAAGTGGCATCTCTAAATGGAGTGCACATGTTTCTAAAATCACAAAATATTAAATTGCTTAATACAGAGATGCCAGATACAACAGTAGTATGGAAGGAGTTTGCAGAATGTGTAACAATTATTGTAGTAGCAAGTGGAACGACAAAGTATATACTGGAGAGATTTTTGGATGCTGTGTTCAGTGCGATGATATTGGTGGCTGGAATTGATGAAATAAAGAGTTTAAGGAATGTAGAGCGTCTGAAGAGAGATTTGCGCGCTTGTAATCCAATCATCGACAGATTGTTGGAGTGTTTGGATATCGGAGACAGAAACAGCAGTAAAACTGACTTGATAAACATGACTGACTGTATTTTGTGCCCGGAGAATCATTTGTTACAGGCAGGTATAGCATTGGCTTATATATTAGAGATGGTAATTTATTTAAGTACTTAAAATTATTTTTGAATAGATCATAAGATATCACATTTTAAATTAATTGGTAATGTTAATAATAAATTATTAACTTCATTTATTAATAAAAGATTAATTAGTCGAATCTTTTTTCAATAGTCATTTATTTGAGTATCTAAAATTATGTTTTAATCAGCTATAGAATATTTGATTCTAAATGAATTGGTAATATTGATAAGGAATTAAAAATTAATAATTCTACTTTTTAATTGACAATGTAAAGAATTAATCAATCAGTCTTTTTTTTCTAATAGATTAAAGTATAGCATGACTGTAATAATAACATTTTTTCATAATTTATCGCCTTGATGCTAGTTTTTGTTATAATTAAATATTTTTATTTTATCAATAAATCGATAATAATTTTCATATTTTTCATTTTTTCAAATATCAATTTCAAATCAATCACGTTCTCTGCTGTATATTTAGTTACTTTTCATGTACATCAAGTTGAAGTCATTTTTACTTCTTATTCAGACATGCCTGGAAATGTTTATGGAATTTCTGGATTCAATGTACGGATGCATTGTTGTCCATGGCTGTTTGGCTGTAGCCACTGAAAGTTGGTGGGACTTGGAACCTGTGGAGCGAAAATTGTTAGTCATGGCTGTATCTTCGGACAATCATTGTTCAGCAAGAGATCTTCCAGTATTCTTGCCTAACAAAAGTCCCAGTGTAAAGATGACAAAAAAAACAATTCAAATATTTAGGCACATTATGAAAATGTTTAATTAACTGTATTCTCCTTTTCAGATTGCTTTCAGATTGGTGTCGGTAACATTAGTAAAAGGCGTTGAAGTCCTAGCTCTTTGCGGGCCCAATCCGGAATTAACTGAAGTTGAAAGATTGGCTGTTCAATGCTGGCGAAGTAACATTGAAGTTTTACGAATGGCTGAACAGTGCTATCCGCAGAATTTTCCTACTACGATAAATCTAGATCCGGGTATTGTCGCGTTAGTATAAAATAATGATGCAACGTAGAACCTTGCACAGTGCTTCTTCACTATTTGACACATTTCAAAAAGCTTACTCTATGAAAAGACCAAAACTTATCAATATCATAAACATTTTTTCGTATAATTCGAGACAACTCATAATCTTGGTTAATTGGTACTCGTGCATGGACTTTTATCAAACTAGACTTCAGTATTCCTTTGACTCTATGAAGCATTCGTGCATACTTTCAGCTTGATATGTCAAAATTTGGTAGAGTTATGAATTTTATATCAATTTTTCATAAAATTCTCACAAAATTGGAACGTTTTCAAGAGTTCTCGTTAAAATCAATACCGATCATTTCTTTATATCAGTCTGCCTGTGTTGAACTATTTAGCCCAATAGCTGAAAAAATGTTTGACTAAGATCACACCGAATAAACATTGTTAACCAATTTCAAAGCCGCTTAAAATCTTAACGACTGCACATATTTCGCCAAAAATTGGAACAAACAGTGAGTAGCAATCTCTCAACACGGGTGCGAATTTCAGCTCAGTAGCTCAAGATGTTCTCGAGTTAAAAAAGTTTTTCTAATTTTGATTTCTAGAGGTTTTGGAACATTGTGAACATGTCATGAAAATCACGAGAACAAAAATGTCACTAATTTAAAACTTCCTCTACGAGGAAGAAGTTGACGATTTTATATTGAAATAATGAATGAATTTATTAATTGTTCAATTGATTGCCTAATTAATTTAATAACTATTTAGATAATTAATTTGATGATTATGCGCAGAAGAAAAAAAGTGAATATATTCTTTTTAGTTTTTTACTGGCAAATCATCAAACCGGAAAGTTCGTAATCAGTCGAAATTCACAGCAGTTGAAAACGCGAACGGCGGGTTCTCACAGACTGGACATCTTAAGAACATTTTATTATCAGGCTGTCGAGACTTTTTTGGTATCAACGAAATCGGATTCGAGCAACCCAGAAGAATTCGGAAATGATACTCAGGCTTTCGTAGGTGCTAAGGAAACTTATTGGTGCTCCGAATACCACAAATGTCATGCTGTAAAAGAAACTGATCAATTATTGTGCGTATTATACACATCCGCGGTGCCTACTCATACTATGAGATTAATAACGCAGAGAACTTTAAAGGCATTGGTAGCCGATAAGCAAGTCTGTTGGTAAAGTTAAAAATAAAACTTATTTTAAAATACTTGAATCAATCCTTTGATTTTCCCGCCAAGGTCGATGTCGACCAATCCTCGTCGAACATATGGAAAATCTCGAAACACCTGTTCTTTAATTCACTCAACATTAGTTATCAATGTCCCTGAAATTAGAATCGAAATGCCGCTCGTAAAGAAATTCAAACATTAAAGATCATTTTTCAAAATACCTAAAGAAGCGCAGAGTTAGCTCGTCGATAACTCGTATATCGAGATACAAAATCTCATATTTTCAAAATTGTGTTGAGCTTGGAACAAAAAAATGGATTTCGAAATGGATCCCCCAATGGAACTAATAATTCCTACAAATTCGTACAATCCAGTGCACATGTACGTAGGACTGGGTCTGGCTATATGCTCAAGCGTTTTTATAGGTTAGTTGTTAGTAGGTCACGGCTTAACAATCAATCAATGTGATAATCCCCTCTGCTGGTAGTTTCAAAATGTTCGATCACAATTTTCAATTGCAGGGACCAGTTTCATTATAAAGAAAAAAGCTTTGATAAAGTTGCAACGGTTTGGTCAAGTACGAGCAGGTTCAGGTGGTCATGGCTATCTCAAAGAATGGATTTGGTGGGCGGGACTTCTCTCCAGTATGAAATCGGATTCTTAAAGTAGATTTTACGAAAAATATATTAGTTCATTAATATTGTCCGATTTGCAGTGGGTATCGGAGAAGCAGCAAATTTTACAGCATACGCATTTGCTCCTGCTTCTTTTGTCACCCCTCTCGGAGCTCTCAGCGTCGTTGTGTCTGCTGTACTGTCGTCAAAGTATTTGAATGAAAAATTGAACTTGTTAGGAAAGGTGAGATGTTTTATATGCATATGGTAAAACAACATGGGTCAACTAATATACCAGAGAAATATTAAATGAGAAAGGACAAATACTTAAGAATTTTGATGCAATTTCGTTCCAAACAGAATTTTACATTAGATTCTGAGCAATTTATTGTAAATAGAGTAAAACTTTTGCCAAATTAGATAGCTTTGCTTCCTCGTAGAGCAACCTTTGTTTTCATGATAAAATTCTATAATCATTTGATGTGAAACGGCCAGGACAATGACGAGGGTGGAATACAACACGAGAAAGGACCTAGGTTTAACTATATATTCAATTATCTAGAGGAGTGAATGTAACAAAGTATTGGCGTTTAGAATGGCAAAATGTGTATTTAGAGTAGCAGTTGATTTGTTCACGCGTACATAATAAGCAACAAGTCCTCTAGCTACCCGATGGCCCTTGAGCTATGCTAATGCTACTACGCCGATTGATAAAGTCAGTCACCGCTTACTTGGATGCTGCACAATGTTCGGTCCATTGTCATGGGATGCAGCTTAACGTAACGATATAATAAATGTTTGAGCACATGTAGCAGTTTTTATAAGGGGTATTTCACACAATTTATTATAATCAATTATAATGTGATAGTAGCTCTAAACCATTAAATTGGTGAAAAAAAGATTCATTTGTGGTAATAAAGTTCTTCTTAGAACGAATACTAAATGTTGAGTACATTCAAGGTTATGAAAAGTGTATTGAATATATAATATCGTATCCAACTGCAAACAACTTGGAATAGCATTAGAGGGTCAAACCTTGGGTATCATTTTTGTTAAAATATGAGTTTTTAACCATAAGAACATTTGTTAACATAAGCTTTTTGAATCCTTCCATTAATGATAGTAATAGTAACGAGAATTAAATTCAAAACGAAACCTTCTCTACGAGGAAGCAAAAATACGCCGGATTATACGAATAAATTACAACTTAATGTTGCCGTAAGTTATTTGTATATTAAATAACATCAAATACTATATTTATTACAATAATACAAATTCCTTGTATCATCATACGGATTAAAGAATTTTATAATTAAAAACGTCCTCTTGTTTTTCAGATTGGCTGTTTCCTCTGTATTCTGGGCTCGACAATGATCGTTCTTCATGCGCCAAAAGAGGAGGAGATTGCGAACATGGACGAATTATTGATGAAATTGCAAAATCCTGCTTTTGTAGTTTATCTCCTCACAGTTGTGGCAACTTGTTTCTGCATAATACTTCACTTCGGTCCCGCCTACGGTAATACAAACGTATTCATTTATATTTTCTTCTGTTCAGCTGTTGGTTCTCTCAGTGTGATGAGCTGTAAGGGACTGGGTCTCGCTCTAAAAGAGACGATCAACGGCACAAAAAACGAAATGGGGAATTGGTTGACTTGGACATTATTATTTTCTGTTATTTTTTGCATCATGGTGCAGATGAATTATCTTAATAAATCACTAGATCTTTTTAATACTGGCGTCGTAACGCCGATATATTACGTCTTTTTTACGACTCTTGTCATAAGCGCCTCAGCAATATTGTTCGAAGAATGGACGAATATGAGTGCCATCGATGTGTTAGGATCGTTTTGCGGGTTTTTCACTGTCATAGTAGCCACATTTTTGCTCAACGCGTTCAAAGAGGTGGACGTTTCTTATAACGATATTAAACAAATTGCTAGACCAAAAAGAGAAATGAGAAGAAGAGAAAATGCAGGAAATCAGGATTCTAACTGGCAGGCCAGGGACGAGGAAACGCTTATAGTTAGAAGCGAAACTGAACGAGATTTAAATAATTATGGAAGTCCGGGAATCACGAGAAGTATGTGACGACAGCTCGATGTTCTGCAACGTAGATTACATTCCTGACGGCAGAACATCCAGTATTGTATGTAATTTTTAGATCTTGTGGCTTGTAAATTACTGATGGTTGTGATACTGTAACCTTATCTGACACTATTTTTTAACAATTATTTATATTAATTTAAACTGCAACGTAATACTTTTTTTTTAAATAGGAAAATTGTGCACTGTGAGAAAAGTACACGAAATTTTAATTGCCAAGATTTTTGAGGATATTACGATTCAGCACTGATATTTTGTGTGTAATTTTTTAATATGCTCTTGTGCATACATTTTTTTGTGTAGAAAACAAATATTGTGCTCGTTTAGATTGCATTGAGTCGCCCTGTGTATAATCAAAATGAATCTGTATTTTTATACTTGTGCACAAAAACTCGGCATTTAATCATTATACCATTTTTTTTACTGAAAAACCGACTGCGTTAAGTTTGGTTGCAAAATTATAAAAAATATTTTTTTATTATTTATTGTTGATATCTGGTATTGGTGTAACACCGTTATAATTGTGGTTTGTATGAATTTGAAAATCAACGTTAAAGAAATACACTTTAATCATGAACAGTAAACAATTTTATCTATCTTTAACTCAAAGCAAATAAATGTCGTAGCTATTGCATTGTCTGAAGGAAAAACTTCCAAATAACATTGCAGTGTATGCTGCATCACGGCGTTCGACGTCGGGGTGGTTGGATAGCATCGCGATTGCTTACCTCAAAATCTCCAGCGTTACCTCAATCTCCGGACTCATTAGTAAATTCATTACGTTCGAGCGCGTGAAAACGATAACGGTTTTCGTGAGAATCTCGCGTTGACAAAATTTTTCCCAAAAAGAATTCAGCGCCAATTTTGCGAGCGATTGTAAACCGGGATTTGACTGCAGAGCATTTCGCTCGAGATGTATACCCTCGCTCTCCTCGTACAACGCGATGAAACGCTCTATTGTTTCCTCGTCATCGTTACACTCTGCTGGGGGTCCGCTCGCCTTCTATTTTATTTTTAGGAATGGGTCCGTGTACTCGGCAAAATGACCGCCTCGCCGCGCTGTAGAGTCATACTGCGTAACAACGTATTACCAAATTTCATCGATACGCGTCACCTAATATCCGAGCGAGACGGCTTTTCTCAGCTCGTCCACGACCCACGTGCCGTCAAACGCTCACTCACAATCAGTCGTGTTATCATGTGTGCAACCTGCGGATGTGTCCATGTCTGTACAGTATGTTCTACACAGGGGGAACAGTAGTTTCCCATGCATGCGAATAGGCACTACGGGCAGATTCAAATCGCGCGGTGCTACTACACGCTCTTCACGAGACCCTCGGCGGCACTTAGATCATTTTCGAGTCCTGCAAGTTCTCCACACTCGTCACCTACGTACAATTTCTGATGCTAACGGGATATTTTCCATTCTCAAACACCCATGGATACAGTGAGCACACATCCACATACGTATCTGCTCCCCATTCACGACATCGTACAGAATCACAAAATTTTCCGTTCGACCGCCAAAGAATGCATCGCGTGGTTCGGAGAGGCGTCTGCTTGACGATGGAGTGGTTTCTCACGTATAACAACATTTCCTCGTTATTCTCGAGTAATCTGTCAATATCGCATTCCCATATCTCGCTTAGAGTGTACCCTTTCGATCTGATTCACCCGAAAATAAGAACGGTACGGTCGTATCGCTCATCCATTGTATCGCCGAATTTCATTCGCGCAATAACATCGCGGACAGCAATGCCAAAAGCAGCCGTGAAATTGAAGATCGTGATGTAATTGTTTGTGTTGCTGCGTATCAGAATCATAAAACTAAAATCTCGTCGAAGGCTTGTCTTTTTTTTTTCCTTTGGCGCCTCTGGTTTCTTAAGAGGTGCTATAAAACGCGCATGAGTAGTCGGTCGAGTTTGCCTGCATGTACATTAATATAAAACGATATACCGCATATATGCATCTTTTTATACGTGGTTTTAATCATACGCGAGCAGCCTCTACAGATTTTCAATGCTTTACATACACTGTCCCGTCTATATTTACGAGACATAATACCCGCAGAGCCCTCACCCTTTTGATGAGTTAAGCAAAAAACACCAAAGAACGAGCGATTACAGTCTGCGCATTACTCAGGCTGAGAGTCTCTATTACCGTTACAATAAGTGGATTTGCACCGAGCACATTGATAGCTACAGCGATGCTCGAGTACTCGCTTATATTTAGAGTTACACTGTATGCAAAATCCCCGATTACCTAGCGCACCGGCGAGATTTAATATTGGCTGACAGTGGTGAGAATGTTCGTAATAGAGTATAAAGAGCGTGTGATTAATGTTACCTATATTGCCGACAGTACGGATCTTCGCCCGTCGTACAGAGCCGGAACGCGTTTTTCGAAAGTGAGAAATTCATAAACAACGATCGCTATACCTTCGTGAACCAAGTACTCCTGAAAGAGTTGAATCCTGCACACCCCGCACCCTCTTGACGGCTTCATTACCCCTGCATTACGCGTGAACTCTATCGCTGCTCTCCTCGAAGTCCGTTCCGAATTTGACGCCATCGTCTGTGTAGCTCGCCCGTAAGTATTTGACCGCGTTCAGCATGCGCTCGGGCTGTGACAAGGGATCGTTATCCCTGCTATGATCATCTGAATCGGTTCTACTCTCCTCATTAAAATCATAGGTGTCGGATCCCATTTGTCCTTCTTCAAAACGTCAAACTATATAAAATCTTGTGAAATAAAGGAAATAAAATAAAAGTAAACAACACAGTATATTACTTACGTCTTTCACTGACAATGAGTATGGACTGCATAGCAGGCTCATTCACTCGCATAGCGTACCGCGAATCTTACGAACAAACCACTTGCGTCGGAAGTTCCGATAGCGTGATCTGTAAATTTCTTCTTCCCCATCACGAACTCAACGACGGCCTATGCTTCAATATAAACTCTATCAATTTTCTTATCAAACTGGAGATTTTTAAAAGCGGCAGGCTTTTATACAGGGTGGCCGATTTATCTGAAGACATTGAAATATTTCGAAAACTACGCATCGGATCAAAAAAAGTTCTTAATAAAATTTGTTCGCCTGGAAGAGGGTCATCCAATGATACCAAAGTCGAGCCCTCACCCTCACCCCAGGGGGTGGGGGTCGGTGCACCCACCCCCTGGGGTGGGGGTTGGTGCAACTTTGAAATCGTAAATGGGAACCCCCATTTATTATTGCAGATTCGGATTCCCCATAAAAAATAAGTAACTTTTATCTGAAACTTTTTTTTTTCGAGTCGTGATAGATGGCGCTGTAATTTGCAGCGCCATGTGTGAGAAAATTCAATATCAACAATAAAGTCAAATCAATGGATTTGTCATGGAGAACCAAGAAAAAAATAGGGTTTTCCAATCACGATTTTGAAGCAACTTCCATTTTCACCACAATGGGGTAGGTATAAAGGGAGGGTGGATCGAGTTTCGTATCGCTGCTTTCAGCTTTTTCAAAAATTAAACATGTGTTTTTTTTTCGATCCGATGTGTAATTTCTCGAGATATTCGCAAAAATCAGGTTTCTTGCGATTACAGCGCCGTCTATCACGAATCGAAAAAAAATGTTTCAGATAAAATTTACTTATTTTTTATGGGGAATCCGAATCTGCAATAAAAAATTAGGGTTCCCATTTACGATTTCAAAGTCGAGCCCTCACCCTCACCCCAGGGGGTGGGGGTCGGTGCACCCACCCCCTGGGGTGGGGGTTGGTGCAACTTTGAAATCGTAAATGGGAACCCCCATTTATTATTGCAGATTCGGATTCCCCATAAAAAATAAGTAACTTTTATCTGAAACTTTTTTTTTTCGAGTCGTGATAGATGGCGCTGTAATTTGCAGCGCCATGTGTGAGAAAATTCAATATCAACAATAAAGTCAAATCAATGGATTTGTCATGGAGAACCAAGAAAAAAATAGGGTTTTCCAATCACGATTTTGAAGCAACTTCCATTTTCACCACAATGGGGTAGGTATAAAGGGAGGGTGGATCGAGTTTCGTATCGCTGCTTTCAGCTTTTTCAAAAATTAAACATGTGTTTTTTTTTCGATCCGATGTGTAATTTCTCGAGATATTCGCAAAAATCAGGTTTCTTGCGATTACAGCGCCGTCTATCACGAATCGAAAAAAAATGTTTCAGATAAAATTTACTTATTTTTTATGGGGAATCCGAATCTGCAATAAAAAATTAGGGTTCCCATTTACGATTTCAAAGTTGCCCTCCCCCCACCCCAGGGGGTGGGGATGAGGGGTCGACTTTGGTATCATTGGATGACCCTCTTCCAGGCGATAAAATTTTATTCAGAACTTTTTTTGATCCGATGCGTAGTTTTCGAAATATTTCAATGTCTTCAGATAAATCGTCCACCCTGTATATATTCGTTCAATACTCTCTTTCTCTCTTTGCATATATAGCAGCAGCGTGTTGAATAAGACTCGCAAGGTCCGTGAAAATATTTTGCGATGGTGACGTAAATGTAAGACCCTGTCACGTACTAAATTATCGAATTTTACCGACGATTGTCATATTGTTTTCATCTAATCTCAAAGCACTCGGCCATGAGGAAAATCATCAAATTCCGTCAATGTATAACATTTAGTTTTTATGCCACATCTTATCTGTATGTCAAAGTGCGAGTATGCACATACGTGTCCGAGAGTATAATATATGCAATTGATTTGAGATATATTTGCTACTGCTGTTACTAGGTTGTTAAGGAGAATGTGACAAATATCAAAGGATATTGGTGAGTCATTTTTAGTCGTATGATTTTCAGCATCAAAAGTAGCGGCGTTGCAATTAGCAATCGGGTAATCTATATAAAACGGGGTATGAACTCCGGCGACGATTCATTCGATAAGTTAGTCTACGAGAAAGCAATAAAAATAGCAAATAACGATGCTACGTCTTACACGATATCGCCCTATATAGCGAACCCCGTTATGTACGGTTTAAATAAATCATTGGGTAAAATAATCGTCGCCGGTCTCAAGTTGAACTCTTCGTGTCTTACTCCAGTGGTGAAAATATTGTAGAATACTTTTACCAAAATTAAACTCAGTGCGAACGAGTGGAGAGTGTTTAAAAGTGATTTTTGTCGCGTACCACGATATTTCAAAGTTCGTGGAGTCGACGCCGAGAAAATGTGTAATACCCACATAGAGCACACAGTGCATTACACACTTCTAACCTCGTGTTAAGAGCACAGAGCTGTCTACTTTGGTAAAATAAGCGGTAGTGCTAATGAGGAATACGAAAATCAAAAGGAATCTGGAGAACCGAATTGGAAACGCTTCCGAAAATACTCTCCAAATATCGTTTTGCAGCGGCCGACATTTGATATGCTCGTTGAAATAAGTAGACGAATTGATATTCATATGCAAGCGCAAGAGCGCGAAAGTGAAACGAATCAGCGGTGTATGAATGAGGTGGTATCGTACGTCCGCGAAAAGATAGGTGTACGTAATACGCCGCATGCAACGTCGTATGAGAACATCGGTTCCAAGGAATTCTTTCAAGAAGCGCTTAGGAGTTATTAAAGCCGAGCGTCGTAGCCGACTTACAGGAAATTGATTAAATAAGTTAACGTTCATAAGCTCTTCCAGTAAAAAATATTGGGGTATTTATTAGGATGCATTTTTATTAAGACGCTTGGCGAGAAGACGCATCTTTCCCTTCCGGTCGCTTCTCTCTCGGTATCTGTTCCACTCACGGGCGCAACAGCGCAGTACATCCAAATAAAAGTGCACCCTTAAAATTTGAAACATCAATGAGTGCGAAAGAGATAGATCTAGTATGGCGCTCACGGCGGAGTGAAGGAGAAGCAGCACGTCTGTGTAAGATAAAACCTTCGCCCCTGTGTTTCCATGCTATGCGGGCGTTCAGCTTTCAGCTCCTTCTTTACTCTTCAACATCCACGACGTCTATCGTCGTTATTTCTCACCATCATCGAGACTGATCGAGACTTGAACAACGCAGGCGCATTTATAAAATAACATCTTGTCTCGTCAAAATAATCAAAATGGCGTTCAGCTTACCCGCTTTCGCGTACATCATAGCTTTAATTATCGATGCCTTTCTCATATTCTTTGCTATCTATCACGTACGTATTTGAAATTAATAAAATTTCGCATGATACATCTCAACTTAAAGCAATAAATTCATTGATTTATCGACTTTTTTTATACATAACCTAAAAACAGCATGACCGAGGATTAAAAAAGAAAAATCAATTAATTATTCCGTGATTAATGTCTCTCAAATAATAAAAATTTCTCAATTTTTTTTCAGGTAATCTCCTTCGACGAACTCAAAACAGAGTTCAAAAATCCAATAGAGCAATGTAATAACTTGAATGTGGTAAGATATTCAATTTATAGTGCTCTTTTAATTTTCATTACATTTTATTCACATTTATCCATAGGTAACTATTTTTTTTCCATTTTAGCTAGTTCTTCCAGAATACTTGTTGCATCTTCTGATCAATGTATTATTTTTAATAAGTGGCGAGTGGGTAGCGTTGCTACTGAATGCACCTTTGTTAGCATATCATGCGAATAGATATTACACGAGGCCAGTGATGACTGGACCTGGTTTATACGATGCAACTAGTATATTAAACGCTAACAATTTATCGAGATGTCAGCAGGAAGGATGGGTAAAACTGGCATTTTATCTTCTCTCGTTCTTTTACTACCTCTATGGGTAAGTTTCTCTAAAATTTCACTTTGCTATTAAGACAATGTACTAGCAAAAATTGTAGTACAAGTTGCTCAACCATTATTGATGTCTCGAACAAGCAAGGAGACTGGTAAAGGGTGCTTCACAATTCTGCAGTGCGCCATTCTCATCTTATAATGGAAAGATCAATTGTAGCCAAGAAAGTCTAGATGGTAAAATTCTGCTATCTCTCTTGCACGTATAGTGATCTGTGAAAGACAGACAATGTGCAGAACATCACCTCAAAATTTCTAAGGCATGCATAAGTTTGGCTATAAAAACTTAGAAGATATACATTAGTAAAGGAACAGTTCAAGATAAAAGCTGTTAACTTTGCATAGAATCAAATATTAAAGATTTACATTAATCCTTGCCTGCCTAGGATATTTTTGTGGTTTCCTTGCTCTAGCAGGATGCCTGCCATACTTTCCGAAAGACTTGCACAAGAAAATTTGAATATACCAGCGATTTCTGACGCTTCAAATATACACCAAGTTATTTTTTCATATTATGCTAGTTGAACTTAATTCTGAGAGATGTTCTTTGCAAAATTGTTGAATTATTAATAATTTGGTAATAAAGATTTTATTTTGGTCTTTGCAACGTCACGATGTTCCTTTGGCCTGAATCAATACGTAATTACGAAGAAACTATTTCGTTTAACATTATTTAAGTTCTTAAGTCAATGTGCTACACGTTGTCTATCTCAGATCGTTATATGTGCGAGAGAGACAGTAGAATATTACCATCGTCAATTTCTCCGTCACGTTTGATCGTTCGTTATAATAGACGACAATAGAGGAATTGTACAAGTTCACCCTTCTTCTTGATTTTTTATCTGTAAGATCAATGGTGGAGGCGAAATTCGCATTCCTTTCACCTAAATAATGAATTTCTCGCCTTCAGTAACAAATCGTTTTATCTATTGAATAAAATTCAATCTACACTTTACAAGGGTTATTTACAAAAATAGGAATCGAGTATGTCGTGCTCGAAATAATTGTTGCAAAAAAAGCTATTTTTGAACGTTCTCCGTGACTCCCGTCCCGGTATCCGAAAATACACAACTCGGATACCGTCCCGGTATCCGAAAATACACAACTCGGGAGTTTAATAATCATGTAATAATGTTACAAATTTTAAAGGGCTTATCCTACTGTTATCAGTGTTTAAACAGGCTAATATTTGGTAATTAATTTCAGAAAAACCACAAAGGCAACATTTCTTATTTATTAATATATATTTATATACATCTTAAGGATTGTGTGTAAACATTTTTATTAAAAAATATCAACATTTTTGTGGGTTTAATATGGTTGGTCTGAAACAAAGTAAGTGCTCAATAAGTTCATTGTATTAGCTGTCGGACGATGTAGGATTTTTCCGCCTAGGTTACGAAATAATAATTACTGAATTTTTGCTGCCATTTTCAAGTGAAAAATGCGTACTATTATTATTAATATTTATTGCACAAAAAAACGTATCCACAAAATCCTTCGTTATACCAAAAGTACTGTTCCTCTGGACGTGTGTGTCAAATTTTAAGTCGATTTATTAATTACAGCTTGAGATATCGTGCCCGCCGTTTTGAAAAACATAGTTTCGAGACAAACGCGTTTAGTTTCAGCACTTGTTTTTTCAGTAAAATCATAAGGTTTTTATGACTTACCGTTAATCTGCTATTCCTGTCTCGTACAGTGGACCTCCATATGTATCCTCTTCGTAGGCGTTGTGAATGAGCGGGCAAGAGTTGATATAATGTGATTCACTCTTATCATGACTAACTTGAATCCAAGTCCGCGTATACTCGATTCACAAAATATTATATTTCCGTCACACGCTTTGCATATAACTTAAAATATACTTCGAATATCTACATGAAACCATTTGCATATTAATCTTAACAGTTCAAACTATTTTTTTAAAGAACATTTTTTGTTTAATTCAACAATAAGATAACCCCTTAAAGTAAATAATTGCGAATGAACTTCATTGCATACAATTGATATGATGCGCATTGTGAATAAAAGTACCTTTTTCTTGATTTCAGAATGATAAGCTCGCTTATTCATTGAGCTTCCGGACTTTCCACTGCCAGCAATTGGGCTGTTTTCGCTAATGAATTCTGCATTTACGTAAAGAAAAACAAAGAAGAAGAAAAAGAGTATAACTCACAAACACTGAACAACGTTTCCCCTCAGTGCCAACTTATCGACATTGTTTCAAATATTTATTTCGAGCAGTCGACATACTTTAATTTTCATTATTTTTTCTACTTTGGTTGGGAGATTTTCAGGTAAAAGCAACATCGCTTATATTCTTAAAAAAACGTCTGTATATACATGCGTGGAATACGTCGACGATTTCTAGTCACCACGACTTTATTTAACTTTCGATCGATCTTACTCAATGTTTTACAATTTAATTATTACAGCGAATAAAAAAAAAGACGTATGCTTAAATAATTACACATGTACTATAATTTTATTACCTACAATCGTTTTTCTGATTAATAGTTTATACAAAAAGGAATAACATAGACCTTCGAGCTTCGTACGAACTGTAGTTTCGTAATTACGTAAATCTTTTGTATAAAATCAGTTGTAATAAATGCTAGTAAAGCGTTAGAAGGAGAATTTAACATTTATGATATATATTATATTGCTTTGTAACAAAGAGTATCAGAAAAGAGTTATACGAATGCATAAAAAGCAAATTTACTAAATTTATGCCTTAGTTAATTTTTTCCGATGCTCTTTAAGCTCGTGTGATTCATTTTTAGTGTCTAACTACTTTAATTCGAAATTTATAAGACGAGATATCGCGCATTTTCTAGAAAAGACTCCAATTACGAGCACCCAATACGAGGACAGATTATAAACATATTTTGATCTTGTATTTTTCACAATATTTTATGGGTTATTAATTGCAATCGTTGAGAAAAAAAGTATACTTAACTGACGCGTTTGTATAATTTTATTGTGTAATCGTTTTTTACTGATTAAATATAAAATGGAATATTTCTCAGGTGTAGTATGGTGGTGATCCCGGCGAAACTTAGCAGTTTTTTTTAATTCTCGCAATATTGATAAATGTAAATTTGAAATATCTCAGTTTTTATTACCACGACTTGGATGAGAAAATAGGCTTTAGCCAAATAAATTTAGTTAGCTTAAGTTAAATTTAATTGAGGTAGCTGAATATAGGCTCAACCTCACGTGAAGTTGAATATGACGAAACTAAGTGAACTTAAGTCAACCGTATCATGCAGTTCAAGCAAGCTATACTCAGTTGGCTCAAAGTAAATTTAATCGAAGTCACTGAATATAACTTGGTTCAACACCATCATGTTTGAGTCAAGTTCACTGTAGATTTCGCCTAATCCAACCTCACGTAAAGTTGAGAAAACTATATACAGTTCGCTCCAACTATGTTTTTTTCTCAGTGTACAAAACAACTATTGTTAAATATTTAAAAAATGATTCTAAATTATTTATCGTTTTAGAAAATTTGTATATAATTTTTTCTGTGATCAATCGTATCTTTATCGTTCTCCAATGTATTGTTTATCATTTTTATTTCCTTATTTTTAACCGAGACAGTTCCTCCAATGTGTAAAAAAAAAGTTTTATTAACGATTTGATTCACAATTATTTTAGTAGAGTTTTATTTTTTTTTTCATTATATAATTCGATTTTAGGGTTCTGCTTGTCAAAGCAACTCACGGTCATAATTTTGTGATGATTGCAACAACAAAAAAAAGGCTGAAATTGTAGTTAGGTCTCAGATGACCTAGTGAAAAAAATCATATATTCTCAATTACCTTTTGTAATTCTTCGAGTTTTGAACATGCCATCGATACGTAATTACACGAATTATTTGTATAAAATCAGTTATGATATATGCTAGTAGAGTGTACAATCGTCATAAAAAAATTATTCATCTTATATTTGCTTTGTTGCAAAAGAAAGCAGGAGCAGCAGAAAGTTATACAAATGTATAAAAAGCGAATCACAGCTTCGTGATAAATAATTGTGGATTTATCTACTCAACTTTTCCCTCAACCATTCTTCGGTTAGCTCCTCGAGCTCTCGAACCTCATAACACCTGGTCAACTCGGCCTCCTTCTGAAGCACAAGCTTCATGCTAGCATAGAGAACTTGCAGCTCCATTTGAATACCCCTCGGTGTGTAGAATATGAAGCACATAGGGTAGGAAATTCTACCATCGTCGTGTGTCATTTTGTAGCTGTAAACTATGTACCTGGGCTCATGGCTTGGTATTGTCTCCTGCAACTCCTCAATTTGTACATCCTGGACAAATTTTTTATTGATAAAGTTATTTATACGTTCTATAAGGGTCAACGATGTTTTAAGGGAGTTGAGACAGATTAAAATCATGCAAATTGTTTTTTGTTTTAAAGTACGAATCGCTGTGAATAAAGTATTTTATTCAAACTATAAAAAAATCAAAATTTACGCAAAATTAAAAATCTCGTTAGGTGCCAATTTTCTTTTTCCGAAATGTTTACGGTATTTAAATGCTATTGTTTAGAGTTTTTGTTACCGACTGAGTAGGTTTCACCTCCCGTAACAGCTGCAGTGGCAATCTCTTCTTCGTACTTTCACACATGTAAAAGAATATGTGGAACTACTCGGTCGGTAATAAAAACTCTAATCTCAATTTCTTCGTCACGGTTGAGCCGTCCGATAAAAGCCAAGAACATATAACTCTTCGCCTAACAATTGTGCAGCGCAACGTTCTCGTTTTATATCCGACAAATCAACCGTGGCGGAGAAATTCGGGATCGCAAGATTCGTTCCGTCTCTCTTGTACCTATAAATGTTCTACATAACCTTAATGCCGAAATCGGTCGTGTTGGGCTTTATAGACGTATGGAACCAACGTATACCGTGTGAACGTATGCAAACCATAGATGGAATTCAAAGTATATTTGCGTCAGATGTATTTATACCGTGCACGGTATCCACAGTATTTAGCGTCAGGTGAATATTTATACCGTGTACGGTATTCATACCTCACGAAATGATATCGAGAGACATATGAAGAAAATTACACATTTTTTACCATTACTGATATTAGAGAGCTCGGTCGATAATAAAAAATGTAAACATTTTTTTGCTAAATAAAGGGAAACACGATGCGTCGTTCACTTTGTGCACTAATTCTACGTTGCCGCACAATATTTTAAACGCTTCGAATGAAAATTTGTTTGATAAAATACAGATTTGATTTTTTTTTTTAAGTGTGACAAGTTTGTATTGAAGTATCTCAAGGTTTTTGTATGAAATGTATTTCAAGCAAAAATAATGTCGGGCGCATTAAATGTATTATCTCTCATTAACCTAATAAAAATCTAACTACGATTGAATTTTCGTATTTCTGTTGATTAAAAATTATTTTGACCTGGCCCAACTCCCACCATAAGTACTTGCTTCTATAATCTCGTCCAAGCAGATCGTCTGCTTCGGTCGGTCGACCTTCACTGCACACGGATACAAAACAAATGTTTTTAAAATATCTATGAACCATCCAATTAGAAATCTTTGTCTGTTAAACACAAGCGTAAAACTCACATATCAAAGCCGCATTTTTCTGACTCTTTCGAAATCTGAATTCCTTTAGCGAAGTCTTGACAAAATCGTCGATATCACAAGTACTTTTGGAAGTCTTCAACAACAATAATAATTAGAGAACACGATCCTATAGTACAAAGTTTACAGATTCAATTGTCATTAGTTTGTTACCATTGTTGTTGACCCGAGGTTCTGGTTTACTGTCAATCGAGAAAGAGCGAGAAAAAAAACTCTCCCGTACGATAACTTGCGATGACTCCCTCTCGAATTTTACTTCAATATCGAATGTGTACAAAACCGAAATGACACATCCGTACTCAACCGTAACACGCTGATGTCGTCAGTCTGACGGGAGGGTGAGCTCGCCCACAGCCTGCTACAGCCTGTACAGCTTTACATACAGGCTTTTCAATAAACACTTACCATCCCCACCAAAGAGCAACAAAATTGCAGCAGCAGTAGCAGCAGAGGGCAACCCCGTCGCCGTCTGTCATCCTCTAAACTTTCTGTAATTTCTTAACCCGTAGTGTTTTTCAAATCGAATTTCTTCTCGAGTAAATGCACTTTGCTAAAAATCTGAAGAAATCCTCGTTAAGAGTGATTGCTAGAAACTCGAGGATCGTATAACATCGACGGAAGGAAACAAATTTAACTCTGAATCAGTTCAATTAAATAGATTAAACATTTTTTTTAAAAAAACGTAACCACAACCTTTGTCAGAAATGACTGTGATGGACTTTTTTGGTTGTACCTTTCTGGCTTTCGGGCCTCCTCTCGCTATGTTCACCTTCACCGTCTCTGCGGAGCCCATAAGAATAATAATTCTCATAGCAAGTGCCTTCTTCTGGTTGATATCGCTACTTCTATCGTCTGTGCTTTGGTACGCCGTTGTACCATTGCGAAACCATCTCACCATTGGACTTGTCTTCTCCGTACTGTTTCAAGAGGCATTCAGGTGATTGCAAGCCTCTAGGCACGAATCTGATGAAATTATCTGTGGTTAAGAGTTTTCCTGCGAGTGCTGTGTTTTCATCTTATTTTCAGTAATTTTGGAATAAATTTACTTGAAATGCTATAAGATAAATAAATCTTCTATGGATGAGAATTTAATTTAAATTATTATTCTTTGACTATAGAAGATCTTATTGGTGAGGGAATTGGAGCTTGGTAAATGAATTTGGCCTCTTGCGGTATGATAAATCTCGTAAAGACTCATAAAATAATAAATAATCCAATTGATTAATCGAGTTACTAAAATATCAATCCAAATATAAAATTTGATTTTTTTCTTGTTACTAATGAAGGGATTTTTCTATAAAATCTCGTAATATTTGTATGATTCAATTTTTGTAAATTTTTGCTGTTCATCCCCATTAAAATTATTACTGTGTAGTACATTTTGCTGATGAACCTATTTTTTAAAAGAGTTTAAACTAATGCACTAGTTTTTACATGCAATCCTGTATTTGGAGGCCAGATTCTTTGTTTTGTTAGTAGTGACACATTTATTGTTTTAGTTCCATATGCATATGACAATATAATATTTTAGTTCTATACTATATTTTTGCAATACGACATATCGGTTGAGCAAAGTATAATTTGTTTTATATGAAGATACCCTTTCCAATGAAATTAGAGATTCATTTACCTAAGTTTAATCACAGAAGATGTATTAGCTTTTATCTTTAAATAAAAATCTTTGCTTATATTTTGTTTCTCATAGAGAAAGCTTTGTTTTCGAGACAAAAAAAATTTAAGATCTTTGTTTCAGAGCACTCAAAATGTTCCAAACAGTCGCAAAATCATATTTAGAGATAAATGTCTCGATGAATGTGTTGTGGACCTGTAAAATTGATACCTAACTATCAAAGCATTCTTTCATAGTTAAATCCTGATATCTTTCCTAACTTTCATTCAATCGTGTGCAGTGATAAAAATGCTGCATTGTCAAGGCATTCTCCGTCAGTTTAGCCACTTTCTTTTTGACCCTTTCAGATATTGCTTATAATTGAGAATATTTTACTATCGCTCAAAAGTACTAAATTAACTCTGTGAATTTTTTAAGATTATTACATATAATATATGGAAGTAAAACAATAAATGTGTCACTACTAACAAAACAAAGAATCTGGCCTCCAAATGCAGGATTGCATGTAAAAACTAGTGCATTAGTTTAAACTCTCTTAAAAAATAGGTTCCTCAGCAAAATGTACTATACAGTAATAATTTTAATGGGGATGAACAGCAAAAATTCACAAAAATTGAATCATACAAATATTACGAGATTTTATAGAAAAATCCCTTCATTAGTAACAAGAAAAAAATCAAATTTCATATTTGGATTGATATTTTAGTAACTCGGTTAATCAATTGGATTATTTATTATTTTATGAGTCTTTACGAGATTTATCATACCCCAAGAGGCCAAATTCATTTACCAAGCTCCAATTCCCTCACCAATAAGATCTTCTATAGTCAAGGAATAACAATTTAAATTAAATTCTCATTCATAGAAGATTTATTTACATTGATTTTTTTATGAGGTCCTTTATTTTTGTTCCTTTACATTACTTGAAAGTGTTAATTTGAGCAGGAAAAGTGCAAATACAGAACAAATATTGTTTTTTTATTCATCTTTTTAATCCCATAAAAGTATAAATACAAACTGTATTTCTATTGCAAAAGCTATATTCAGCAGAAATAAATGAAAATGATTTTCTTTCACTCGATCGGACATCTTTTATTTTGCTCTTAATTTTATAAAATTTACGGAGATATGCACAGAACCTATTAAAAAATCGACAGAGTGAGAATATTTAAGCAGTAAAAAAATGGCTTTTATTCGAAATCGCATGATACTAAGATCTGGATAATTATAAGGAATATCCGAGATCTGAAAAAAAAAGTTGCTCAACTGATGGCAAATTCCTCTGCTTTGAATTTTGTTAAAAATATATGTTAATGCTCTAACTAATTCGATTTTCGAGTTATCGGGCTAAATAATTGTACATAAATAGATTAATGACGACTGATCGTTGGTATTGTATTTGAAAATTGATCGAACCATTTGAATCTTAATAGATGTTGAATTTTTTTATTTTTACGAAAAATACTCCAACGTTCCTGAGTCTACCAAATCTCGAGCTATCGAGCTGAAAGTATGTACAAGTATCAAAGAATATTCAAAAGATTTAAATAATTACCGGGATTGAATTTGTCGGCAAAGAGGCTAAGAAATTTTACAAGATTCTTTATTTTTATTTCACGTAAAACACGAAAATATTCGAGGGACTGTAAAGATTACTAGGATCATACATGACGACGAATGGTGCAGGCATACTAATTTTACAAAATTTTGAATTTTTCGGATTTTATGAAAAATAAATTATTTCTATGAAAAATAAGAAATCCGAGTTTACTAAATTACAAATTTTTAGCAGATAAGCTGGTGTATACAGTATTTAAACATATTATGCCTGCAAAGTAAAATCTTTCAAAAGATTCGTCCATGAGAAAACCAAAATCAATTAACATACTTCCTCATAGATGTGGTTTTGCGAAAGATGGAAAATAATGAGGAAGCAACGTGCAGGGGTCTAATTCCGGATATTGTAGTTAAAAAAACAAAAGATCGCACACCAATGATCTTGTGGTATAAAGAACATTTTAACATCCGACAACGCCACTAAAAGACCAAACCAAGCCAATTATAACTATTTTCAGCTCTCCCCATTAAACATTTTTCTTGCGATATAAGATTCGTAATACAAATATTAATCAACAATTTAAAGAATTATGATGTAATCTTATAGACCATTATCTTCTGCACAGTACCATTAACATATAATTTATTTACGCAGATACCTTTTGTACTGGGTTTTACGAAAGGCCGAGAGAGGCCTGGAAAAAGTGACAACCGCTCACGTAGCCGACAGCAGGCACATATTCGCCTACGTCTGCGGTCTTGGATTCGGTTTCATGAGCGGGGCTTTTGCGTTGGTGAACGTTCTCGCGGATGCGGTGGGCCCAGGGACGATGGGACTTCGCCAAGGAACCGAATACTTCTTCATCATATCAGCGGCGACGACGCTCTGTTTCATTCTTCTCCACACATTTTGGGGCGTTATATTTTTCTCAGCGCTTGATCGCAAAAATTGGGGTCAATTGGCTTGGGTGGTCGGATCCCATTTATTCGCGTCTTGTATGACGCTGCTCAATAGGAACCAAGTCTATACTGCAAGTTTGCTTTCCTCGTACATCGTTCTCGTAATAACGATGGCACTGGCGTTCAGAGTCGCTGGTGGGCAGGTGCAAAATGTACTTCAATGCTTCGTTAGGAAATGAGGCAACTTAAGTTGGTAAAATCGTTCACGCGTCATCGATGAAAGAAAGACGAAAAAAATATCGTTCACCACCTCATTAATTAACTATTGATGTTCGATTACGCCCCAATACTTTGGTGAACGAGTATTGTGCCCCAATTTATTTATTTCGCAACCTGTGTACAATTAATTTCGGTCATTGCTGTTCTGGCTGGAGGAAAATATTCTGTAATTCTTCTAACCAGTTAGCGGCTGACAACAAGGCCACCACGGCATTACAGAGTATGATGTTGAATGACAGAATACAACGTCTTTGGCGTACACATCTCTGTGTGTGTATATATACTTGTGTGTGTGTGCGTGTGCCTGTGCGCGCGCCCGTGTGTTTGTCCTAATGACATTGAAGGTTTAAGGGGAAGCGAATCCTCTGTACTTCACCTATGAGTGCGAAACAGATAGACTAGCATGCCCCTCACGGCAGAGTGAAAGAGAAGCAGCACATCTGTGTAAGTATGGAGGTTTCGTCTCGCATTAAGGAGTCGTGGTTGTTGATCCGCTGTCGTAAAACCTCCCCGAAAGAATTTTAAGTAATTAATTTCGACCCTCGACTCGATTAAGGATAAATGATGATCATGAAAAATTGTCGACTAGTTTTTTGTCCGACGGGATAAGCGGATTAATACGAATATTTGTAATTGTCATCGATTATGCTGTTTCTTTTATTTTTTTTTCACCGTATTTCATACAATTCTAACAATTTGAACGTTTATGATTACTCACTCATACTGCGTTTCATCTATATAATTTGAATAAAATCATTTTGATAACAAAATATATAAATGGATAATTGAATCGTCCACTGTCCACCGTCCTACGCTATTATTTAGTGTACATTTATTTTGAATAAGTTCGATTACAAAATGAATATGAAATATTAGTTTTGATTGAGCTTTTTGTGTATACAGGTGATGGAATAAGGCAATTATTTTTACAAACGGAGGTCTTTTTAGACTAAAGTATTGCATCTACCTTTTAATCTTTAGTTCGAACATGAATTTTCATTATACGACGCCATACATTGAAAATTAGGCGAAAAAAAAGATAAAATAATTTACGACAAAATGGTTCTTTGAAATACGAGATACAAGGTAATGTAATACAATTCCGTTACTATAGTTTAAATCTGTCAATTTACACTCAGAGTACAATAAGAATTGGACAAAGAAGCGAATGGTAAGATATTAATACTGTTAAGGTGTGTAAAAAGAAAAATACATTTCAGAGTAGGAACATTGGTAATTTACGAAGAAAAATGTTTAAATTGAACTGAAATGAAATATTCAATAAAGATTTTGGATCGGTGAAGTTACTTGTTACTGAACATCTGTGCTATTGATGAACCCGCGATATTTTTGATGTGAGAAAAATGTTTACACGGTAGAACCGATAGAAACACACGGTGTGAAGCATTGTTTGCATTTCGGAAAGATGACTTTAAGAAAGAATAAAGTCGGGACCGTAACGGGTAAAAAGTCTTGTGCTAAAGTAAATCGCAATCGATGTCGAGGACTCTGTTTTTCGTGAGAAATCTGAGAAAGTAGTCCTGAATTTGGAAATGCGCAACGGGTTTTTACCCGCGATAACAGAGAGTTCTGCGTTAGCAAAAATCTACGAAGAGACCTCGCAACAAATACTTCGGTAATATCTATGACATTAATCTCATACAGAATAACCACGACGGGAATGACTCAGTACTACTGACTCCGGGCAAATCATTTGAATAAAAATCCAAATTCATCATCACCTTGGACTAGTCCGCAAAAAAATGATCTTGTCATTGATTCAAATATCATTTCCGGGTTGCAATTATAAGATTTACGTTTATATATTAGATGTACAACTTTGTTTCCGCCGTTTTCCTATAGATGGCTTCAAGAACAGTGATTTTGACGTCGAAGATCGGCATAGCGGTGGAAAAGAGAAAGTTTTCGAAGATGCAGAATTGGAAACATTCCTTAATCAAGACTCGTGTCAAAGTCAAGAAATATTGGCACGATCATTGAGAATGACTGAACAAGTAATTTCAAAGCGCCTCAAAGCCATAGAAATGGTTCAGAAGCAAGGGAATTGGGTGCCGTCCGAGTTGAAACCGAGAGATGTTGAACGGCGTTTGTTTTCTTGTGAACAGTTGCTTGAAAAGCAAAGACGGAACGGATTTCTGCATCGCATTGTGACTGGGGACGAAAAATGGATTTATTACGATAACCCTAGGCGCAAAAAATCCTGGGGATTTCCCGACCATGTTTCCACGTCGACGGCCAAACCGAATATTCACGGCTCCAAGGTCATGCTCTGTATTTGGTGAGACCAGCTCGCCGTAGTGTATTATGAGCTGTTAAAACCGACTGAAACAATCACAGGTGATCCTTATCGAACGCAATTAAGAACATTTCAGGAATATAGTCTCAAAATTTGAAGTCGATCAGAGCAAAACTCTCAAAGTTATTGACTAGTTAGTCTCCTCTCGGAAAGACAGCGCGCAGGTGGCGAGCAGGTATACAGTTTATTCACTTGGAGATCGTTCTGGCCTATTGTTCTGTTTCGAAAAATTTCTATTTAGTAAAGACAGGTAACTGAAGCCGTAAATACATATTTTATATGTGTACATTATACACTGTATTATATTTTAAAAAGAGAGACGAGCGTCAGTTAGTTGTTGTACGTTCGATCGTGCGCTTATTCTTAGTGATTTTATAATTTTGTCAAGATATTTTCTGTTAAAAAATGCCGAGAGTATCTAAAGTTTCGAGAAATGACTGAAGAGGTACAAGAACTCATTTGTGCAGAACGAAAAATGGCCCAATCCAAAGAAACAAAATAAGGATGAAGCTAATACGAAGAGTGCATCATCGAAAAAAATTAAGTTGAATACCAATGCGAGTGTGTCAGAAGACGTTGAAAAACATTATAGAATCATCGATTTTTTTCTTGTTTTCTCAACGATTTCAAGTTTGGTTAAATGTGCTCAGTGTGATGATTCAGTTGAGTTCAACAGTTGCATAAAAGAAGGTCTTGGCTTTCAAATCCAGGTAAAATGTGCCAATTGTGATCTACGCTATATACCATCGAGTGAGAAAACCGGTCATCACTACGAAATCAACACTCGATTTGCTTTCCTAATGCGTACATTAGGTTTGGGTTTAGCAGGCTGCAATAAGTTTTGCTGTCTAATGGACATTGCAAGTAATTTTTTATCCAAAGCGTCTTATTTAGATACTATGGCATCGATTTGCTCCTACGTCAAAACAACTGCTGAAAAAATTCTCCTTTCCGCCGCAGACGAAGAAAAACAAAAAACAAGTGCAAATTCGGAGTCTGATACTTTGACCGTTTCTGGCGACGGCACGTGGCAGAAGCAAGGCTTCAGCTCCTTGTTTGGCGTCACTTCATTGATTGGTTATTGGACTGGAAAAGTTATTGATATTTTCGTAAGTAGTTTGCATTGTCAGCTTTGCAAATTATGGGGAAAAAGGTTGATTACTGCTGAATTTGAAGAGTGGCACGATGAACACGTTGATAATGCTGAATGTCAAGCCAATCACACCGGACCAACAGGTAACATGGAAGTATACGCAGTAATCGAAATGTCCCGCCGCTCAGAGGAAAAGTATGGAGCAAAGATCAGCAACTATGTCGCAGACGGCGACAGCAAAACTTACGGCAATTTAGTGCAAGCGAAACCTTACGGTGAAAATTTCACTATAAAATAAAAACAATGTGTAGGTCACGTGAAAAAGAGAATGGGAAGACGTCTACGTGATCTGATAAGAAACACTGTTGAAGATAAAGTTGTGAAAACAGGAAAAAATGCAGGTAGAACGAGGCAAAGTAAAGTACTCGGCGGTAAAGCAAAACTCACCGGAAAAGTCATCGACAATTAGCGTCGATACTACGGAGCCGCAATAAGGTATAATTGTGATTCGGTAGAGAAAATGAATAATGGCATCTGGGCAACGTACTACCACCAACAGTCGACAGACGATAACCCTCAACACGATAAGTGCCCAGCGGCGCGAACTCGTGGTGTCCGTATCAAAAAGCTCTGGCCATAACAGGAGTGAAAAATTTTGAACATAATTACACTCCACTTCCAGAAGATGTCATACAAGCGATCAAACCGATTTACGAAGATCTGAGTACTTACGAAAATCTGAGTACTTACGAAGAATACTCTATGGAGCTGGAATCGATGATTAAGTGTAAGTTGAAAAAAAAAATTTCTTTTCACTTTTTTAGCTTTTAAAACTTTAAACGCGTTTTTCTCAAAGCCATGTTTTAAAAGTCCGTGTACACTGCTATTTAAAAACTACATTACTGATTCATTTCAAACTTGGTACACACTTTCTACATATAAAATACCTCCCCGCAACGTTAAGTTTTAGATTTTTTGAAGTGAAACTTCTTTAGGCGCGATAGGGCAGTAAATTCGTTCGAACCGGACGACGAAGATGAGTGACCCCGTGAGGGGAAGCCCTACCCCTCTAACAGGCAGCTGAGAGGGAACAGTGGGAGCGTCGCTTCTACCCTCTCTTGACAGATATGGACTCTCCCACTTCATCATACATACTCTACGCACATGCGCAGTTTGTAGTGTGTGTATACGTGGCATGAGTCCCCTTTCTCCGACCGCAACTAGCAGTTGCGTAGAAAGAGAGAGAGAATAATTCCTACTCTCTTCTTTGCATACGGCAGACATATTCTATGCGCATGTGCCTTGCGTACCTTGTTAGTACGTAGCGTAAGGAACTAGTAGACGCTTGCGTATTAGACTATTTAGTCTAACTGACGCGTATTTACGCGTGAATTTTCATCAGTTAATAATTTCCGTTTTGAGATAAGTGAAATCAAGAAGAAGACAAGTGGCTTTCGACATTGGCTCTCTCAGCAAGTACCAGGCAGCTTCTTGACTTGATATTTCAACAGTGTTGAGCATATCTACACTTATTTTCCCGGTAATTTCTATAATACCCAACTCTGGATGCTCATCCATAATCGTAATGATTTGTCGATGCATGTTGCTAATTCCTCTATTGGTCTTATTGACATATTCTACAACGTAGGCAGCACAAGAATACTCCTCAGTGATGAACTGAATATCAGTGTTTGATTTGAGAATATTAAAAATGAATGGATTGAAAGGATTGTGCAACTTTTCCGCTGGAAGTCGTTTCAAAAACACTCGTTGTCGAGTAATTCCTGCTCGAAGAATGTTTAGGTAATGCTCATCAGAAGTAATATTGTTTTTCTTAAAAAGTTCGTTGATGTCTTCATAATCTTCCTTCTCGAGATTTATTCTTATATTTTTATAATGTTCTGCGTTCTTTGCAAAGGAAGGATCCTCTTTTGACATGGGCGTGACGATTGTAGTGGAACGGCAAGGCGTGCAAGGGGCTTCAAATCGGTATTTCTGAGGTCTATTAGCAACTACCTTTTTATAACAGGTGAAGGTATGTTTGTATGTTTGAAGCTTGATATTTCCAGATGCTTCTTTCGCTGCTACTGATATGAGTTCATCAATCATTTTGATAGCATCGGCATAATCCTTATCGAGTGGATCTTTTGGCGCATTTTCAACCGACATCAAAATGTGCGCATGTGGACTGTCACGATGCTAAAACTCAGTACGTTTGAAGTAATGCTCTACACCAGGGGTCTCCAAACTACGGCCCGCGGGCCACATTCGGCCCGCGGACAGATTTTGGACTATTTCACTTTTTACCACCGGCAACAATGATAATATGGTTTTGGCCCTCGGAACTTACTGGAGTAATCAGTATGGCCCTAAGGCTGGAAAGTTTGGAGACCCCTGCTCTACACGATATGTACCAAATGGGCTAATTTTCTTAGATTGCAAAATGTTCATTAGTACATTGACAAGCTTATTGAACTAAATGGCACAGGTCACTGCATCTTCATTTATCAGAGTACTTTTTTAAAATGAAATTCAAGTTAGCTGCATCTTCTTCTGACAGCTCACCACCATAATTTTTGAATTTATATAATGTTTGGAGTAAGGGAATCCAGCTGATTTCATTGGCACTTAGTGTTAAAAAGATTGTTGGTTTGCCTAGTTGTAGAATCATTGCAAACAAATCTCTTTTACGTTCCGCCCAATACCACGTTGAATTGGGTATGGAGCGAAGGAACGCCACATTACGGTCGATGCAGGAATTAATGTATTCTTCTGATTGAATCTGCTCACGAGTGATGTTCGTGTCTTTTTCAATGTGTTTGAAAGCAATGGGTAATGAATCTCTCACCCTCAATCTCATCATTTTCATCGCCATGTACAGAAGATGATGTGGAGTTACTCCACCTCGAATTGAACGTCTGAGCTCACTCGTGGCCATCATGAATGGAGTGACACGTACTTCATCCGGAAAAACTCTGAATTGTCCCAAATATATTGCAGGGAATGATAATTCCTTTGCATGTTTCTCAAAAAGTAAACTATTTGGTATATTTCCTTCTCCTGGGGCAATGCGAAGATATTTTTCCTTATTCCATAGAAGTATTTGTTGTTGTGCTATGAGACTTTCTTCTAATGGAATATCTTCACTCATTTCGTCTGTTGGAATCTGATTGACATTCTGATCATCAAAGAAAGCGTTATTAACTGTAATGTTGTATAATTAATAAAGAGGAGTTTGAATTAAATATTGTAGCCACATTTTTATAGTTTTTTTATTCACCAAACCAATTAAATAACTTGATCTATGTAATTTTTTCAAGAGGAAAACCTCTTGATATGAACATTGATACAATGATCGTCATCGATATCTCTCGGCAAATGATTTACCATCGTGTTCACAGACACTGGGACATTGATAATTTGCCCATAGATTCCATGTTGACCATGTACATGTCGCAAACGTCGAATTTGCATGAATGGAATTCTTGGTGAAATTAACCATTCTGACACTAAATCCAATTTTGGTAGATGACCGGATAATTCTGGGTAGACGAAACCATTGGACTTTGATATTGTCGGGATGGTATTTCGAGCAAGAGCATTCCGACATGTACGACACGCTCTCACATCTCCAATGATGATGGCTGGAAACGCACTACGTAGTAATTCCTCATGCTTAGGATCAACGGGTTTCACATCGTTCTCGAACCATATACGATCACATACGGAACACACTGTACCTAGCGGATTGTTGAAAAATTTTTATCAAATGTTTATCGAATTCATCATGAGCAGTTCGAAATGTTTGAAATTTTGTGTAGGCACGGGTAGGTCTATTTCTAGATGTTGATAGCTCCACTGTATAAGGTTCATTCCGTTGATCTCTCATACCACGTGTATTTTCACTTGTAGACGCTACTCCTGAGTAAGTGGCATTTAAATTCTCTATATCACTTACTGTATCGTCACTCATCGATGCCTCCAGTATATTTAAAGTTGATGGGAGGTTATGTTGTTAACCGTTTTCTTTTAACGCCTTCCGCCTGGCTCGATACTCTCTGTCTCTTTCTGCATGAGTTTTAGGCGCTTTTTTGAGTGGTTTATTTGCTTTTTGTCGTTGTCTAAAGGCTCGCATTTTTTCCGCACTTGTCTTCTTCTTGATTTCACTTATCTCAAAACGGAAATTATTAACTGATGAAAATTCACGCGTATTTAGTCTAATACGCAAGCGTCTACTAGTTCCTTACGCTACGTACTAACAAGGTACGCCAGGCACATGCGCATAGAATATGTCTGCCGTATGCAAAGAAGAGAGTAGAAATTATTCTCTCTCTCTTTCTACGCAACTGCTAGTTGCGGTCGGAGAAAGGGGACTTATGCCACGTATACACACACTACACACTGCGCATGTGCGTAGAGTATGTATGATGAAGTGGGAGAGTCCATCTCTGTCAAGAGAGGGTAGAAGCGACGCTCCCACTCTTCACTCTCAGCTGCCTGTTAGAGGGGTAGGGCTTCCCCTCACGGGGTCACTCATTTTCGTCGTCCGGTTCGAACGAATTTACTACCCTATCGCGCCTAAAGAAGTTTCACTTCAAAAAATCTAAAACTTAACGTTGCGGGGAGATATTTTATATGTAGAAAGTGTGTACCAAGTTTGAAATGAATCAGTAATGTAGTTTTTAAATAGCAGTGTACACGGACTTTTAAAACATGGTTTTGAGAAAAACGCGTTTAAAGTTTTAAAAGCTAAAAAAGTGAAAAGAAATTTTTTTTTCAACCTATACTCGATCATCGATTCCAGCTCCATAGAGTATTCTTCGTAAGTACTCAGATCTTCGTAAATCGGTTTGATCGCTTGTATGACATCTTCTGGAAGTGGAGTGTAATTATGTTCAAAATTTTCCACTCCTGTTGTGGCCAGAGCTTTTTGATACGGACACCACGAGTTCACGCCGCTGGGCACTTATCGTGTTGAGAGTTATCGTCTGTCGACTGTTGGTGGTAGTACGTTGCCCAGATGCCATTTTTCATTTTCTCTACCGAATCACAATTATACCTTATTGCTGCTCTGTAGTATCGACTCAAATTATCGATGACTTTTCCGGTGAGTTTTCCTTTGCCGCCGAGTACTTTACTTTGCCTCGTTCTACCTGCATTTTTTCCTGTTTTCACAACTTTATCTTCAACAGTGTTTCTTATCAGATCACGTAGACGTCTTCCCATTCTCTTTTTCACGTGACCTACACATTGTTTTTATTTTATAGTGAAATTTTCACCGTAAGGTTTCGCTTGCACTCAATTGCCGTAAGTTTTGCTGTCGCCGTCTGCGACATAGTTGCTGATCGTTGCTCCATACTTTTCCTCTGAGCGGCGGAACATTTCGATTACTGCGCATACTTCCATGTTACCTGTTGGTCCGGTGTGATTGGCTTGACATTCAGCATTATCAACGTGTTCATCGTGCCACTCTTCAAATTCAGCAGTATTCAACTTTTTTCTCCATAATTTGCAAAGCTGACAATGCAAACTACTTACGAAAATATCAATAACTTTTCCAGTCCAATAACCAATCAATGAAGTGACGCCAAACAAGGAGCTGAAGCCTTGCTTCTGCCACGTGCCATCGCCAGAAACGGTCAAAGTATCAGACTCCGAATTTGCACTTGTTTTCTATTTTGCTTCGTCTACGGCGGAAAGGAGAAATTTTTCAGCAGTCGTTTTGACGTAGGAGCAAATCGATGCCATAGTATCCAAATTGGCACATTTTACCTGGATTTGAAAGCCAAGAACTTTTTTTATGCAACTTTTGAACTCAACTGAACCATCACACTGAGCACATTTAACCAAACTTGAAATCGTTGAGAAAACAAGCAAAAAATCGATGATTCTACAATGTTTTTCAACGTCTTCTGACACACTCGCACGGGTATTCAACTTAATTTTTTTCGATGATGCACTCTTCGTATTAGCTTCATCCTTATTTTGTTTCTTTGGATTAGGCCATTTTTCGTTCTGCACAAATGAGTTCTTGTACCTGTTCGGTCATCTCTCGAAACTTTAGATACTCTCGGCATTTTTTAACAGAAAATATCTTGACAAAATTATAAAATCGCTGAGAATAAGCGCACGATCGAACGTACAACAACTAACTGACGCTCGTCTCTCTTTTTAAAATATAATACAGTGTATAATGTACACATATAAAATATGTATTTACGGCTTTAGTTACCTGTTTTTACTAAATAGAAATCTTTCGAAACAGAACAATAGGCCAGAACGATCCCCAAGTAAATAAACTGTATACATGCTCGCTGTCGTTCCGAGAGGAGACTAACTAGTCAATAACTTCGAGAGTTTTGCTCTGATCGACTTCAAATTTTGAGACTATATTCTTGAAATGTTTAACTATAAGAAAAGTTGAAAAAATCGATTTTTAAAAAGTGCAAACCCTTACCCCCCCCCCCCCACATATTAGGTGTACAACTTTGCTTCCGCCGTTTTTTTCCGAAATTCGAAGCTTTATTGTAAAAAAAACTGGTTATACATTTCTGATTCAAAGTATTGTCCATCGCTGGCCACTACTTTCTCCCATCTTTCGGGCAGCGTACGAATCCCGCGTTGAAAAAACTGGTCATCTTTTGAAGCGATCCACGAATCAATCCAATTTTTTACTTCTTCAGAAGATCGGAAGTGCTCGTCAGCCAAGTCGTGTGCCATTGATTGAAACAAGTGATAGTCAAAGGGAGCAACGTCTGGAGAATACGGCATGTGGGGTATGACTTCCCATTTCAACGTTTCCAAGAATGTCTTCACCACTTTCCCAACATGGAGTCGAGGATTGTCATGCTGCAAAATCACTTTATCGTGTCTCTCGGTGTATTGCGGCCGTTTGTCTTTCAGAAGCAAAGTTGTACACCCAATATTTATTTAAAAACTCAATATATACGAGGATTACAAAATATTTGAGAGTAGCACCGATCCTACTGATATGTCCATCCACTAAAACGGACGAAATACAGCGAAAAAAATTAATTATACAAGTTGAAGAATATTGTAAATAACTAATCTTATCTTCCAACTGAAAGTTTGATAATTGTATATAAGCCAAGAGACTTTACAAGACAAATAATCATTCAAAAGTATTATTTTAATTGCGAAATTGTGTTGGAGGTATCAACAGCTTAGAATCTGGGGTTACTCGTTAATCTAAGGGTCAAGGAGAGTTAAAGGAGGGTATAAAAGTATAATTTGTATGCACTTAGGACAGGGGATGTCCAATGATAGATTGCAAGGGTGCTTAGTGCCCGAGCCGTAAGGAACCTTAGTTTAATATTAAATAATTATTCTCATACTTGTGGTATACTCATCAAATGACGTAATTAGTGAAATTATTTTTTTCACTACTGAAATCTTCTGTATATTTACGTTTTAACTTATTGGTAAACAGACTATCATTTGATTTTGATGCAACGAAATGCCCTCTTTAAGGAGGTTCACCAGGTAGGGTGAAAAGTACAGAAAAATCTAAAATTTGTATCGCATTCTCTCAAATACTGTCGAAAAAAGTTTTAATCATTTGGAAATTTTCACTTGCACCATTTACATAAAATTTTATCATCTTATGAGACTCTTTTAACACGCTTTCTTAAGGCACATCTTGTCATAAATCCGGAGAAAGTGTAAAGATAAAAATTCAAAAATGATAACTGATGAAAGTGCGTAAAGCAGCATAACAAGAATCAAATCAATTATGTATTTTAGTTTATGAATGGTATTATAATATAACCACATCACTGGCAGATATTTGCAGTAAAAGGACATCACCATTTCCCTCGCCCCTTACGGCACTCCATGATAATACCCAGGCTCTCCTCCTTCTACTTGGTGAACCTCCTAAAAGTACCTTATCTAGTTGGAAAGCAAAGCGATAAAGCAACTGCTATATTCCGTTATTCCGAAGTATTTAAAACTCATACCGTTTACAATTCCTGATATGTCATACATTTTAAGGAATAAACTGAATACAATAATTGCATAATAGAATGTAGGATTTTGCCAGAATTCCTTTTAATTTTATTGAATCGAACGATCGCTGGAGTCTTTATTGTTAGAAAACACTGGTGAGCATTTAAGGTACAATACAAAAAATCGGAGAACATAGAACAATTTCAAAAAGCATTTCATGTGAAATGATTTCGGTGTAAAATTGGATTCAATAGCTAGTCGAAAATTTTACAGAAGACTTTCACAACAGGAATTGACTTGTGGATAAAAATTCTATAAATATCCCAATTTGCACGAATGTCCAGTGACAAATATCTGTTTTACTAACCCTTTGAAGAAGACTATCGTTCCGCCTTAAAATGTAATTTACAACCTACACTTTTCGCATTACTTATAATTATTGATCGAAAAATAATTTAAGAGCTAGTGAGAGACGCCATGAGCAATTCCATCTTGTTGAGAAAATTTTTACCTTCCATCTTATCCCAACGAACCTCTTTGAAGGAGCCACCAAGGTTTTCCCACTTTCTTTCGCGCACCAGTTGACCAGGGAAGAAATCCTTTCTCGGAGAATGAGCTATCGCTACTTGAACGCCAGTTTGCGGTTCGCAACGTACGGCAATCATCCTGTAGAAAATAAAATAAACATTTTTTAAATCAGAATCACGCCATCCGTCTTACAGTTCATGTATTCAGCTCTCTATATTTTACAGATATATCGTTAAAATACCTGTCGCCGTTCGGAGAAGCCAGAATACAACTGCTGGCATTTCCAAGTGGCTCGACCGCACCGAGACCGAGATGTGAACTATTTGCCAGACATTGCCAACCCATGCACTTCGCTAAAGCTTGCACCGCATTTATTTGGTGCTGATAAATCTGTAAAATCACGAATAATACATTTATAGTTATGAAATTGTTGGAATTTTCAGAATTTGACATTTTTTATTTAACGAAACGACATTTTACAAATTGCGCACTGCATCGGTTTTAATCGAGCATCAATTTTCTATTCTCAAAAAGTCGACTCAAGGTGCATTGGGAAGCGAAATCTTTCATTTGAAGAGTAAATTAGCAACTTGTCGAGTTATACAAAAAAAGTTGGTCCATAGTACGTCGCCTCAAACATCATACTATTCAAAAGTAAATTAAAACGAACCGAAAGGTGAAAAGATCGTACCTGACAGAATATCATATCCCTGAGTTCCTGTGGCTCATAGCTCAGATGCATAACTCGCCCATAGCGGCAGACGCACTTGAGAGACTTTTCCCCTACGTGAATAACGAGGCACGTTCGATGCACCGTATCGTATCCGTGAGTCAAAATATTAATTTTAACGCAAGATTGAGTCGGCGAGTTGAGAGCATTCCAGTGCGAAACTATAAGAGGATCTTTAACCTCTTTCGCTATCGTATCCAAGACATATTCGGTGCGTATTCGCAAAAAAAAGTGTTGAGCCTGCTGTATTATTTGTTCCAAAAGAGTTTGACTCTTGGTCATCTCGATAAGTTCGTATCGATCGGCAGCTGTCGGGCCAGCCAAGCATCGGCGTTTACTTGGTCCAAGGGGCCCGGATGAGGGATGAGGAAATGGATGATGAGTATTTTTATGATGAACTTCACGTAGCAATTGATGCAACGAATGTTCCAGCACGTGATCGTGATCAGTTTTGTGAGGCGGGGGCGAAGGCTTTTTGTCATTACCTGTGCTGTGACATAGCCCGATGATCAATTGAATACCAGGGAGAACCTACAGATATAAAGTCAATTGATTAAAAAAAAAGAAAAGAGACGTTTGGAAAAATTGAATAAAGATCAATGTGACGGGAATTCTTACTGTAGCCATAATCTGATTTCCAACGACCATGTGAGGTATCGGTGCTCGTAAATGAACTGCTTCTCTCGCCAATTGACTAAAGAGTTCTTTGCAAAAGAGCACGTTCTGTGCGGCTTCCAATTTTTGTTGCCAGTGCATGTCGGCATTTGAACTATTGGTGCTACTATTCAATAAGTTGATATTCGCGCTGCACAGATCTTCTTGATCTAAAATCCGCGACAGTAATTTGAAAACTTTCAAAATTGCTTAGAAAATGATGAGAGTTGAACTTATACGATAAACAGTATAATGAACAAATGGGGAAACCAATAAATGACCGCCCGTAACTCAATCAATTTTCAAATGTTGTTCATAAAGGAAACTTTATTTTCCCGACAAAGGATTTGTTTTTCGAGATTGTAATGTCTGGATACTTAAGGTCGCCTGAAAAGTCCAGAAATCTGGCCTAAAAAAATATGCGTGCACGCCCTTGCGTTAAGGGTTACACCTGAACAATGAGGCTAAAATTTAACACGCTTGTAAAGTTTACATTTTCCTTCATTCGTATGAATTCTTGTTAAAATTTATGCGACTATAAAAAAAAACCAAACGACGTAAACAAGTTAACTCATGCAAGCTTCAAGTAATCCAACTAAAACTTCCTACTCGAGTACGGTCAGGATCAATAAAAGGGTTAGAAAATAATGAATTAAAAAATTAATATTGCTGCAATCGATGAAACCCTCATAGGTCATTAGTTGTTAGACACTTACGGACTAAAGTTTTGTACATAACCGAGGCAGCTACTGTTTAATAATTGCATATGTAAAAAAAATATAAATAATTTCGAAAATCTAACAAGTTTGATTCTTTGAAAGATTGGACTGAGTACGTAACTAAAATTTGACAAAAAATATTTACTATTTAAGAAGTTATTCGACTTTTGATTATAAACTGTTGTGTTCTTTGGATTTTATTTTCCTGTAACAATATTTTATTCAAAAACTTTGGTCAGCTTAACATTTAAAAAAAAGCAATGGAACATAATTTATATTAAAAAATGCAAATTTATCTGACAGCATAATACGAACAATAGTTTTGAGGACAAGAATCTTCCAATATACTATTATAAAAATGTAATTAATTCATGAGTCAAATTCAAATGGCCCAAGTACTATTGCTGTAGGTCGGTTTACTTTTTTTTTTTTAGATAAATTGAGCTACATTGTCAAGAGCTAAATATTTCGATGGAACTCCTTCTTGAGACTTAAAATCAAACCGATTCTTTTGATTTGAAATCTGAGATTTGAGATCTTCTCAAGAATTTCTCACGAAAATGTGGGAGACTTTCAATTCATTACTTGATATTCATTCATGGGTCTGTTAATCATCTCATAATTAGAGAAATAATAAATACAAGATAAGATGTAGAGGAAATATGCTGATCTAGAATATTGAAGTAATTTCGTATTTATAATGTCTTGCATTTCTTTTCTCAGATATGAAAAACAGTCACGAATATTCGGTACCTTTCTGACATAATACTTCAATATAGGCAACTCCTTGTAATTCACTCGGAATCGTCACCCGCAACGCCGATGCCTTCGAGTTCGAGACGCTGTGAGATGGAGTGGTAACCATGCCGGCATTTGAATTCGGAGACGACGGAGGGCTAGTGTTACTCTTTTCCTCTTCCTCAGCTTTCGTAACTTCAAACATGCCCGTCTGTGTGTACTTGGAACCAGCTGAAGTTTGCAAGTTAGTTAATTTCCTGTCTCAAACGCTGCAAGACAACGAATAAATTCATTAACGTATGACTCTAATTACCTGTACGATAACTGAGATCGCCGATAATAGAGTTTGAGACTTTTTTCAGACGCCAATTTTGTCTGAGCCTCAGGAGTTCTATATGAAAGTCTGGAGTAGATCGGTTTCTGGCTAACTCCGTTTGACAATTTCTCAATCTCTCTGCCCCCATCATAACAACGTTAGCGGCACCGGCTAAAGCTTTTTTACGAGCGTATACCTGCACCATAGGTTTCACCTCAGGTGGTTCTTGAGGTACAGGATCCAGTACCATGTACCTCTTTTCTTTTGCAATTGCTAGCACGTCCGCTAGCACGCACACTTCTGTCAAAGCATTTCTGAGAAAAAAGAAGTGGGGTAATAAAAATGTAAGAAATTATAAGCAAGTCACTCTTTGTTTTAATTCTCACCACGTTAACGACTCTTGTGATTTTTAAATAAATCATTTTATCTACTTTTCTAATTCAATAAAGTCTGCGAAGTAGTATCTTGCTGATTGCTTCCTCATTATTTTTTGTCTTTCAGAAATTCTCCTGTACGAGGAAGTGTGTTAATCGATATTGGTTTCCTCATTGAGAAAACATTGCAAATAGTCTAAAGTAAACTCAATGTGCAAGATTCTACTTTGCACAATTGTTCATATACTGTAAACACCTACTGTGGCCCAATAGTTCCAAATATATGATATTAAGAACAATCAGATATTAAAAACATTGAACACAACCATGAGCACATGTTTAAATTAAAAATTTCATAAAATCTGATTGTTACAATATATTTCAATGGAAATTGCAATAGATAAACAGTTTCTATTGCTTTTCTTGCGGTCCAAATTTCAGTTTGATCGATTTGCTGATTCTCAACCTACAGATATTTTATTTTTGCAAATAGAAACGATATCAGAATGAATTTCTTTGTAGATTTTATATCAAACATCATTGAACGCTATTAGGTAAGTGCACAAATTTTCAGTTAAGTGTTTTAAAATTTATTGGATATTGAAGCGGTGACAAATCGAACAATCTATATCCCCTAAAATCTAAACCTCTGTACGTTTGTACAGAGGTCTATGTTTTTAAACAAACTCTGTACAAAGTTACAAAACAAGCAAAAGTTAGTGAGATAACTTAAGTTTTTCTAAAAGTTTAAGAAAAATAATTGCTTTTCCCAATTTATTAACTTCATAATTTAATATTATATCATCAATTCTACACAGAACATCTACAATGTATGTAACAACATGCATAAACTGATTATTATAAAATAAATATAACAATTAAAAGTACCAATTGTTAATTTCTCTGTAACAGAAGTTTATGTCATTGAAACTTTTCCATGATTTATTGTATTTATCTAATTCAATATTTTTTATCCACATTTATTTTTATCAACATTTAATTTAATTTAATGTAATTCAATTTTTTTTAAATATGAATCAAACATATTGTATAGATAATGTTATAATAATGGAATAACAAAATGAATAATACCAATTTCATAGCATCGAGCAGTATTTTTACCTTCGATGGTCACAGTAAATTTCTCTTTTACAAAAAAGCATTTATGTTGGTACGTGTCTAGTAGGAAAGTTATTTTTAAAACCTGAGTTTAGTCCTCACACTGTCCCAAGGCCAAAGGGAGGATTGATAGGACGTGGAGTCTTTGGAATCCTCTTCGCTCTTCTCTCCATTCTCAGACTGCTCCTTCTTGATCTCCTCTCCGATAGTTTTACTGAAGTCGATCTTTTGCGCTATTTTGGCCAAGTTCTCCGACAAAGTAAGAGGCCTGGAGCGAAAGATTCAATTTTTTACGAGATACTACGAATGTTTACAACAACAATACGTACAAAATAAAACGTAGTATTAGAAATGCGATATGATTTTATACAAACAAATACTTTAAGGTTAACGCAGCAAATGTGTTGCAACTTTGTGCTATTTAATGCATTTATTCATCCTACAGATGGTAAGCCGATTGTTTAAAAGATTGACTTACGCTTGATAAATTTCCTGACCATCGTAGCTGATTTCTTGTATTTGATTTTCAATCGGCGCTTCTACCGAGATATTTACGGAGAACGCCATTATTAAACTCATTTATATGTATACACAGCGTGTAGCCAATCATAATGCGCGACCATAGTTTACGTTTTGTGTAGAACATGCATGGGTGCAAGAGACAGAACTAATATTGCGATCTCGAATTTCTCCGACGTGGTTGATGTGTCGGTTTAAAAACGAGAAGGTCGTCCTGTAGAATTTTTAGGCGGAGATAACCGTTTTCGGTTTTTATTCGACAAATCTACCATGGCATAGAAATTCAGATTACAGTTTGTATTACCGACCGGGTATGACCAATTCACGTTATGGTGTCTTTTCTATTCTCGTTGCCAGAATCCCTTGCTATAAGCACCCAGAATACGTGAACGCTTTACGTCAATTTCTTTTGCATGATCAACTATCTGACGATATTAAAATGTCCAGAAAACCTCAAAGAATCGACGACAGAAAGGTTTGTATCCTATAAAACAGATGCTATTTACATTTCGAGCGGCCATATTGGATTTCTGAATTGTCAGTAAAACACGATTATTTTCATCTTTTGCACGTTTTCAACCGAAATTCGACCGAACATCGAAGCGTTTACGTTCGTATTGAAATCCTGTACAATGTGAAGTCTATCCATAGATTACTACGTAGCCTATTTTTACCGACCAAAATCGGTAAGAAAATCTACTCTGACGTCCCCTTAGGGCAATGGGACACACCCTCCCCCGCGCCTATAATAGGCCGAGTCGGTATCAAAAACTATTTATCTATTTTCTAAAGATGCAGGATGTTTCTGGAAAAAAGCAAATTTGATTAATGTTCAAAACGAATGAACAGAGATACCAATTTGATTTTATCCAGAATCCCTCAGCACCCTTGAAAAAATGGGTGACTATCAAAGTCTCGAAGTCTCAAACTCTCGAATTACTTTTGACCGACAGGAATGAACGAATGTTCGGTACACCGTAGGAGGACGCTGATAGCGAAAAACCATATATATAGCGTTCTGACAGGATCGTAGCTTATAAAACATTAATTGGGAGTGACCGGTGGGGGCCCCAAATAAATAAATAAATAATGATTTTCAGCTAGCTCGGGGTTTAAACTAGACGACCGGGATGACCTGCGACTTTACTGACTAGGTCATCCCGGTGATGACTTTGTTAGCTTGGCGGGACAGTGTTCCTCGTCGTCCAAATGTTCCGTCAGACTATTCTCGAGGTCCAGCTTGACAGGAAAGTATATAATGATAGTTTATAAGTATTAAAATATTTTATATATAAGGAGTGCATTTTAAGTGGTGATACCTTCTGCACACGACAATAAAGGACAATAAAGGAATAATAATTACGAGTATTAAGGTTTATTCGAACTATTTAGACAGTATTTTCAAGATCGACAGCACCTTCTTATTGTCCTCGTGCAGCCTGGAATAATATATAAATAAATAAAATTAATGTAAATACATGAATAGTTCGAATAAACCTTAATACTCGTAATTTTTATACCTTTATTGTCCTTTATTGTCGTGTGCAGAAGGTATCACCACTTAAAATGCACTACCTTATATATAAAATATTTAAATATTTATAAACTATCATTATATACTTTCCGGTCAAGCTGGACCTCGAGAACAGTCTGACGGAACACCTCGACGACGAGGAACACTGTCCGGCCAAGCTAACAAAGTCAGCACCGGGATGACCTGGTCAGTAAAGTCGCAGGTCATCCCGGTCATCTAGTTTAAACTTTACGCGAAACCGGCGACGTTATCATCACCGGTGCAAAGCTCTCGAACTAGCTGAAAATTATTATTTATTTATTTATTTAGGGTCCCCACCGGTCACGCCCAATTAATGTTTTATAAGCTACGATCCTGTCACAATGCTATATATATGGTTTTTAGCTATCAGCGTCCTCCTACGGTGTACCGAACATTCGTTCATTCCTATCGGTCAAAAGTAATTCGAGAGTTTGAGACTTCGAAACTTTGATAGTCACCCGAAAAAATAGGTAAACAGTTAATGATACCGATTATCGATTACCGATTACCGATTGCGATTGAGTCGTTATGAGTGCAGGTGTGATTGCGCCAATAACGATTGACAATCGCGATGGAGCGCGAAAATCACAAATTCGTAGCACATGACGTCAGCGTGTTCCATATAAGAGATATTGTTAACCTGTAGTCACTATGCAGGTAGAACCTATCGTGCCTGTAGAGAAGTAGTTACCGGCTGAATAAAAATATCGTTTTGGAAATTGGCATAAATTCGTCCTTTTTAAAATGATTTCCTTCCGTTGCATGATATACTGTAATGCATCCTCGAAAAGCAATAGAAACAAAACATTCAAAAATTTTAGAAATGGACATCTACACTGATTTGACTAGTAGGAAGCGCTAAAGAATACGGACGGGTCGTCGAGATTCCATTGGACTCTCGGCGAGTCGACGATAGGTGCGTCCACCTATTTGATAACTCGTGAAATTTTAAAGCAATATAATGTAAATTAATATTGAAAATCATCGATGCTCATCAGAAAAAACATTTGCAACATTTACAACTTTAAATTATTTTCAAATGTTATTTGCAAAGCTTGTTTGATGCATTCCACCACTCGATTTTTCATTATTTGAACGCTTGGGTGTCTGGGTTCGAGATCGCAAGGCGTATGGTACGGCTTCGGTGCTCTGTGAACCCCGGCCGATCCAGTTCTATTGATTCGGCTGTGTGTGCATCGTTACTCGCCGCATCAGGTACGCCGTCGTTTCGTGCTTCGTTCGCCGAGTCTGTTCGTCGTTAAAGTGCTATTGTTCGACGAGAAATAAGAGTAACCGTGAGTGAACTTTCATTGACGAAATATTAACGTAAAACAGTAAGACGCTACGTCGTCGGATATGAAGAGCATCCAGTCATTGTTCGTTGGCTTGTATGGCGTATCTTCCATTTTGGAGCTTCGCGTACATTATTTCGTCAAGGAACGCTACGTTTCCCTCGCTTTCATTTGCACGATGTGACGCGTCAATGCCGTCCACACCGATCTTCGATCGTCCTTGTTTTATTTCATCAATTCACGTAGATTTGTGTATCGACGCTACGTCGGCTCACTGAGCGTCTTTTTTACAGCAAGGAGCGTTCTCATGACATAGGTGTGCCGGAATGGCTACACTCCATTATATATGGCGAATTCAGTCAATAAAATATTCGCACTATGCAATCAGCGAATCACTGCGTCGCTTTTTGAAAACTTTTTATAATAAACAATATTTCTATTCGAAGGGTCACGTTCATTGTTATAAAAATTTGTTGTACATAATTAGGAGCCACTGAAAGTACATTGTATCTATCTGATGGTCAAATGTTGAATTTGATTTATTTAACAACATTGCAATTGAAAAAAAAATGTTGGAAATTACTTTTTTTTTTCAGTACACATAAATGTGTACTGAACAAGTAATTCATAAGAATATATCGGAGAATTTTTTTTATCTTGAATATGGGTTGCGTTATCTTCTTGATTGAGGTTGTACTTGAAGCTTGTCACGCAAAGCCAACTTTGATGAAATTAAGAGTAAAATTACAGTGTTGTAAATCTTCTTGATGAATTTTTATAAATGTTTTAAGGGGGTTGTGTCACCTGAAAATCATGAAAGTAACATTGTGTTGGAATCGCATTAATGAAATCTTGCAACTTGATAAAAAAATATTGCTTGACAAGCACAAAATAAAGTGAAACTATTTCAATAGTGTAATTTTTTTTGTAGTTCAGTTCAACAGTGGAAATTCATATTATTATTTTTTTTACTTTTTACTTATTCACATTGCAACAATATAAGATATCAGCTTTGCAAAGTCTAGTTCTCTTTGCACAAATATTCTATCCAGTTGAAATATAGAAATTTCTATTTGAAAAGTGTTTCTTCACACAGTAATTTTGGACTAAATTGTCTTGTAACTTGTCTGCGATAGCTTCAAATAGAAATTCCTACACTTGGACATGACAGTGTATTCTTACAAAGAGAATGAGGTGTTTCAATTGCCAATTTGATCAAATGTTGCAACGTAGATATTTAAAAAAATTAAAGACGAAGAACAAAATGTAATTGATAAATTGGGCATCAAAAAAGTATTTCACTTATAAAAACATAATTTACTTTTTGTTTGTCACGTTGTATTTCTAATAAAGTTACAAGTTTTCATTTGTAAACTCACAACACTTAATTAGTAAAATTAACAACATGTCACAGATTTATTAGGATGAATTATAGCATGAGGATTAGCAGTTATAAATAAAGTCTGATATCATGCTGTATGTAAATTTATCAACTTGTTACTATAAAGTTTCATGATTTTTCTCTTTAATTGAAAAAAAAAAAGGTGGGGACCAAAGTATTTGTTAAATTCTTTGAAGTTAGATCAAGGGGTAAATGTGGCCCAGTGACTGGTGATATTTTATTATTAAAACATTATTTTTGCAGTTTTCTCTTTTCTTATTGGTTGCTAAGTATTTTAGTTACCAAACAATTTTACTGTAAATGCATATTAAAATGACTTAAGGTGATGTGCAAACTTTATACATGTTCCACATCATCTTAAGATGATGTTGGATATATTCAGTCGGTAACAAACATTTCTGTGCAACTTTTATTAGGGTACATTGAGTTTTCAAAGAAAAAAATTAGCTCGAGCCAATAGTCTGATCCACTATGCATCAATTAAGGCTTTGCTCTTATCTGTAAAGTACTGATAATCTTTAAAAAAATTGGATGTAAAGGTTTTTTACCGACTGAATGGTGTTTATGGGATCACAAAGATGCAAGAGAGAGGGTAATCGCCTCTCCTTAGATGATACTGAGATATATCACATGAAAGACAAGTGTCAAAAACTCAACGTCACAGATATTACTGATTTTTCAAAATACTTTTCTTGAATAAAAAAAAAGTATTAATCAACTTGATCACAAATTTCAAACTCTTAGCCAATATTGCTGAGTGCTTACAGTTAAGTTTTTGATATGGTAAAGTAAATAAAAACTTGAAATAAAATTGAAATTTCCAAAGTATCACAACTTGGAACCTGAGACAACAATTGAGGTCAAAATTTTAACTCAATTAAGTTAGATAAGGTACAAAAATCTTACCTGAATTTGAGTTATTGTGTTTATCCATCAAAAGTAAAAAAAAATATTATTGTGAACTTGGGTCAAGCTTAGGTTGATAAATAAATAATAATTTTCAAACGTGAATTGCATTCAAAGAAAGTACATCGTCTAGATTCCATGTTTGATCGATGGCGATGTGTACGTTGTCGAAGCACATTTTCAATTAAGGAACGATAATCGTGCATTGCGTGAAGTGCTTACCAAAAAATCACTTTCCTCGTTTCCTTAAATATTCCGCAAAAGATATTAAATTAAATTTGAAAAAACGAATATCCAGAGACAAATAGTGCTGCGGGTCTAATGGAACTGTAAAAAAAACGCACTATTTTTGTATCCTCGAATTATGTGAGTTGAAAGACTACAAACCGCTGTTACTCACAGAAATGCGTGATCTAACTTCGAAATCCGTTCAAATTACAGGTACATAATGACTCCAGAGGGATATACGCGGGTGTACGTGGGCGGTCTTAACGACAAAATAAAGAAAGACGATCTGCAAATGGAATTTGAGAAATTCGGGAAATTGAATAAGGTCTGGATGGCATTCAATCCGCCGGGTTTTGCGTTCATCGAATTTTTGAGCATGGACGAGGCTGAAGTAGCTTGCAGTAACATGAATGGTACTGAGATAATGGGCGCTAAATTGAGAGTCGAAATTTCACGCGGCCGGGGTCGGGGTGGCAGCAGAGGTGGTTCGGGGGGTTTCCGAGGAAGTCGTGGATCTGGAAGTCGGGGTTTTGGATCACGGGGTAGCTCATCCGGGGGTTACAGGGGAGGCAGCACGTACAGCGATCATGGGAGTAGCGGCGGCGGCGGCTATAGTACAGGCAGGGGAGGCAGTAGGGGCAGAGGTCGTTACGGAGACGACTATGCCTCAGGGCGCAGCAGTGGTTATGCCAGTCGCGACAGCTATTCCCAAGACAGCTACGGCACTGGTAGCGGAGACACCGGTGACTACTACTCCGGCAAGGATTCTTCAACGTCGAGATATCGCAGTCGCTCTCCGGCAGGACATGGTAGCAGGTACTAAAGATACCTAATTTTCGTTAAATCTACGATCTCACAGCTTGTCACACAGCTCGACTGTCCGAGGCCACGATTTATAAATATTCCATGCAATGAGTACAAAAAATACCAAAAAAAAACCGACATTCGTCGAACATCGTCGATATCGTCGGCGAAATTCCGATTAATCGATGAAATGAATCTTCGATGAAAAAAAAAAATAGCTCTTCGATATATCGTTTTGAAATGATGAGAGAGCGAGTTAAAAAGTCTAAGCGAGTCTTTCGTAGGTCGACTTAAAGTTATCATTACGCTTCGTATATAAACTTCGTGTATGAACCAGGAGACGTTAAAGTAACTCCGATACTCCGAGAATAATTCTTCGATTAATCGCCGAGATTTTAAAAATCTTCGTATATCAAATATTGTCGAGAAGACAATAAGGACAATTCCTTTAAACAAATTTTTACGATTTAAATATCTTTTAAAAAACCTTCGCGGTTGAGAGTCGTTGCAGTAATGTTTCAATCAACCCACAAGGGACCTACGAGATGATGTAGAAACGGCCAGTTGCATGCGCAAATAAGTATTTGCCTGTCTTTGAAAAAAAAAACCTCAAATGTTGAAAAGAAAACAGAGATTGACTGTAATGTGAAATCCTTTTTTGCACTTCCATGTTCACAGTCATCGTCATCTTCGTGAATGCACATAAAAGAACTACGCTACGTTGCCAAACTGAAGTGCGGGCCGATCAGCCACCCGCCTCGACGACTACATTCTGTCCAATCTACGCAGCGACGTGTATATATACAAGAATTATTCTAACGATATATGCTACGACATACTTCCTTTTACAACGTACAATCTGGTTTATAGCCTGAAATTCACGATGGAATGTTTCTTTCATAATTTATATATTTTTCCTTCTTAAAAAAAAGAGCCAAGTAATAATGATTAAGAGATATCGTGAGGGGAAAGAAAAGAAGACGGTGATTGATGAAAGACTGACAGATTCGCGATTAACGAATCATAATAGGCAATACCAGACAGTTTTGAAATTCACATTTTTTTCGGACATTCTTTAGCTCAAGAATTCCAGGTTACGAATCGTACGAATGATCGAACGATTTTTAAAAATAATTTCCATCGTGCTAGAAACCAGATGTTATCCCCCCCGATTATCTTCTCACTTATTTTTATTATTTTTTTTATATAGTAAACCTTACGTGATTCCTCTAAGCTAAAAATAATTAGAATGTTAGAGGACGATAATTCCATTATCGTGTTTCTCATCTGAGTTAAAAAAAAAAAAAAAAAAAAAAAAAAAGGCGTACCGTCGCTTACTATTATTGCTATTACTACTACTGATAGTGACGTTTTTTTTATATATAAAATGAATTAACGAGGCGCGCAGTTGAACCAAGAATCATTTTAAGGTCGTTCATAACCAGCGAAAAAAAGCCAATCAAATTTCCAACAGAATTCGGAAGTATGCTCCTCAATAAACATTCAGATGACGTAGTTGTATAATTTTTTTTTAAAATAGCGATGTCGGTTATAAAGAAAAGTTATTTCGGATACGTAGGATGTTATTTTGACCCAACCTAATTATTCGTACTAAAAGAAACGAGTACTGTTGAAGCTGCGCACGTTCTCTTCGCTTAATAAGCGGATCGTACGAGCAATACGTAAAAAAAAAAAAAGAAGACAAAACCGCAAACTCTTGAACAATATTTTATTTCTGCTGTAAATGACATGGAATTGGAAAGATATTAAATAATTTGCGCTCACAATTCTGCCCGCCACCCTGCCTGTCTACAGATTTTGCCCATTATTAGGCCGTGCTGTCTCTCTGCAAGTATGAGATCGCGCCGGAATCAACGAATTAACGAAAAATAGTAACGATGTCGACGGTAAATGAGAAACACGTGAAAAATCAACGAAGATCGGGGAAGAAGACAAAATCATCGTCGCTCCTTCAATAATTCAATATTCATTTGACACGCGTCGTACTACAATTACAATAATTTCGGTTGCAAATTAAATGTTCAGACTGATTTTTATTTTACCGCACAATGTATAAACCAGTTGTGACGACAATATTGAAAATCGTTTTAATATTATAAATTGAACGGACGACGTAAGTATGACAATTTTCATGGCCGATTGAATAAATAACTCAACACGTTTGAGTAATTAAAAAAATTTATTAAATTTTGCAAGCAGCATGAAAAAAAAATTATTTTATATCTGCAAGTAGATTAGATCTTCGTTCGGTATTTTGAAAGAGTGCTCTTATGAGTTGCTTCACTTGGCTTGCTGTAAATTCCTGTGCAAGCGGTCCTTTTCCGGCGGCCCATCTGTCCTCGATTTCTTTGAGCGAGGCTTCCAGTACTTTAATAAGTTCCGTGAGCTTCGACCATTTGTTCACGTGACGTTGGATCGTGGAAGGATCCTATAAAACGAGGGAGATCTCGGAACTCAATAATCGATTGTAGATTCTCTTTACAGGCAGGAAGAGCAGTAGAAAGAGTTGCAGAGGCGATAATCGACTTTGTTGTTTAATAAATGAAAATTTGATTGAAAGTGAACAGCAAAAGTGCGTATTTATTGCAATTATTCTCACCGGAAATATCGACGGCGTTCGTTTCACAATCATGTTGAAGAGCGTCACCAATTCCGTTGCAACATCAGCTGGGATATCCTCCACCGTGATGACTTTCATCACGAGATCCTCGATCATGGAATTCGTTATGCAGCCTTATTTTAAATAAGACCAGAGTTATGTTTATAATTTTTGAAATATCAAAATTATTTTGGAAATTTATATTGATTCATATAAACTAACCGACTGCACGACAATAAATGTTGACAGGTAAGACCTCCAGCCAAACTGTTTTCAACAGTTCGAGTTGTCTTGTGCACTGACGCAGCGCGCGCTCCGTGCTTGGGTGTAATTCAGGTACTTGGCCTAGTTGCGATAATCCTGTTGTAGCAAGAGAAAAAGAATTTGCAACAATTGTTGAAATGACAATATCAATCAAGGTATAGTTTCCAGAAATCTAACGGTACGGTCTGTTTGCTTTTGAGGGGAGGCGGAACATGTATTAGTGCAAGATATACGTCTTCCTCGGATCGACGATTTTCGAATAAGAAACGCAGCTTTTACCCGAACAGTTCATTGTGGCGGAAAAATTCTATTTGCACGAATGGCGATCTAAGAGAGACAGACTATGTGCAGCGCATAATGTTGAAACGAAGCGAAATATTCATTTCACGATGTACGGTACAACGTGGAACCTTGTGTGCTTTTTGCAGCACTCGCGTGGTATATATGGTGCTCTCTCTCTCACATCGGTGGTGCGTCTTTCGCCACCCCTTAACACTGCTATAGTATTCAAACAATTACAGATTAAAATTATATTTCAATATAAAATATAATTCCATACAACTGATTTGGTTATATGTATTATGCAGGCTATACCTTGATATTTTTTTTTTTTGTAATTTTTCACGCAGCTTCCTCCGTGAGGAAGCCAGCATTGAAAAAGGCTTTGTGGAAAAAAGGAAATAGCTATGAAGCAATGTGTTCTACTTTGCATCCTTGTCAAAGTCCTTTATTCAAAGAACACTAAACACGGAAGAGCATCCAAATCGATACCAACTTACCCGATTCTCGAAGAATGTCTAATATGATGTTTCTCTGATACTTCATATGATTGATGAAACACTCCGCACCAATGGTACGAAGCACTGTAGTTAAATCCGTGTAAGTAACATTGTGTTTCTGCAGATGAGAAGGAAGTCGGTCTCTGTATTCGTATGCCAGCGAGAGGAGATGATGAGCGAGGTACATACAGTTATTATGGAACAGCGCTATGGATAATCAATTAACGCAAAGAACAATAAGTTTTCCTTCAAAGTCGTCTGAACTTTCATAGATTCATGCATAGGATCGACTCACCCACTTGTTGGGGTATCGTCTCGAGGAATTTTTTATGATGTTCCGACACAGTACTGGAGTATATCTCGAATACGTTTCTACTAACATAAAATAATCTAACAGCGTAAACTTCGGAACTTGCGCAAACTTCGGAACTTATGCACACCTCTTCGAGAATCTCTCTTGCGAGGTCCAAAATTTCTCTAGCACTTTTGCTGAAACGTGTCAAAGAAATTCTTTTAGAGAAAGAGAAAGCAAGCTTCAAAGAGTTGTATAGAAACGGTAAATACCTAATCTGGCACGGAGGCAACTGGAATATGTTTTTATTTAATTTTTGGTTAATCTTGTAGTCATAATCATCGATTAATTCGTCAGATAATTTTAAGGGTTCCTGAAACAAAACAAAACAAAAATTGCTCAGGAATGTAGCAGAAATCCCAAATTAAATTTTAATAAATTTATCAAACCTGCGGCTCGTGCCTGAAAGAATCGTGAAGATCCTTTCGCGTTATAATGCGCGCTTTTGCCAATAGTCCTTGGCATATTTTATCAATGAACAGAGTATCCATGTTCTTCGTATATTCTGACATAAACAGTTGCCCTTCCGTAATGAATCCTAAAAAGTTACTGAAATAACTATGCAATTTTCGTTCATCGTATTATCAAAAATAACACAAAGTACAATTATGATCGATTATTTAATTAATTGACAGCGGGAGTCGGGTCAAAATCGCTGATATTATTTTGAAGAAATTCTCACATGTTTGGCTGCTCGTGTAATAAGAAATAAAATAATCGATGAAGACATAATAAGATTACGATGCACATCATTTGTGTACCAAGTTCTGTTAAGACATACTTAACCGCTTCGGAGAATATTGGACACGGAGTTGTCGATAAGATGTATCCTTTCGGCATGAATGTAGCTTTTTGCTTCATCATAGAGGAAGTTTTGTTTTCATGAAGAACTTTTTTCCCGAGATTTTTGTGTGACAACACTCAAAATGGACTAAAACGTCGATAAAAGTGGTTTAAAAAGAAAAGAAAGAAGAAGAAAAGAAAAGTTCGGATAGATGTGTGTTAAGACCTCGAAAAATTCAAACATCTGTATCCCCCTAACTATTCGACCGATCAAGTGGGTAAACAAGTTAGCAAAGTAGAATCTTGCACATTATTTTCTGATTATTGCCCACTTTTCACAAAGCTTTCTCTATGGGGAAGTCAAATCGATCAACATACTTTCTACAGAGGTGACTGTCAAACGTGGAAAATAAAGTGAAAAAGGTACAAGATTGTACTTCTTCCATAATTTTTTTCTTAATATTGGTGAAGTAATTGATTTATAAAAATAATTTGAAAGGTCACTATTTAAATCTATGGTATTTGACCAATATTGCTTCTAACATAAATCGTTCCCGCCGGAAAGATACATCTTACGCGCAATTAAGCATTATTTAGGAATATTTGGACTACCAGTTGTCTTGTGAATATACGAAGAGTGTTAAAACACGTAAATTGTTTGTCGGCTACCTACAATGGCTAGATGCTTCTGTCACTGGACAGAAAAATATTTGTTTTAGGGGCTGACAATATATATTTTTTCATATAATACCAGCAGCCAAAGAAATGAGATATTCTTCAACGAATATAAGCGAAGTTCATCTGATTCCTTCCGCTCAATCAATTAGGATCGATACCGTCGGACTTCGACAATTTCAATATTTGAATCTGGCAATCTGTAACATCTAATCCTCGTAAGTTTGCATGCAGTTCACTCTCACGTTTTTAACGGAGTCAGGACTAAACGCGACGACAAATTTTTCCAAGAGAGGGTCACCCGAATCACAAGGCAATTGATTCGCGGAGTGTCTCGGTACTCCGATTGAATGCGAGTTATGCGAGGGTATGGGATAGATTTCCCCTCGCTTCTTCAAATACGTGGCGACGGCCAAATAGGTGAGAGTGTACTGAAATTTATAAAACATCGACCCCAAACTCATTACGATAAGTTTGAGGTATCGAGGTACTAATAAATACTAATAAATAATTAATACCGAATATTACCAATTTTGAGTAAGAAATCTTGAAATTCATTGATGTCGTTCATAACTTGTTCGAAATTTAGCAATTCCGCGATGGAGCTTGGAATGGTATCAGATATGCAATCGCAGATCAATTTCCCTGAGAGCGGTTGAAGCAGGCTGCGGCTTAATAACACGATGAAGCGTTCGTTATTCGTGACGCTCACATCCAAATGTTGATGCAAAAATTGAAACAGTAATTGCATGTTGTACAAGACGCTTTTGTACCCTGGTTTCTTCTTTTTGTCGCCATTTTTAACGGTAAATATTTTCTCCTCGACAACGTAGACCGAACAATTATTATAATTGATAATCGGCGTGATCAAGTACTTCATAAGTTTTGTGGAAAAAATGCTAAGGCAGCTTCGCAGACTATCAACATAATGCAGTGCTCTAATCAGATCCTGAATTTCATCTAATTCGCACTCGATTGTTAGACTGACAGATTCCTCATTCTGTTCTTTCGTCTCTTTCCAACAAACGTGCTGTTCCCACAAAGAAATTATGTCGCTCTGAAATGTTCCATAACAATCTGTATACTCCATTTTTATTGCTGTGTAGATATTGAGCATCTGAAGATCGCTCTGAGGAGTTTCCAGGAGTGTGTTCATGCGTTGCAAAGTCTGAGCCGCGTCAACGTATTTTTTTTCCTTTTTGTATGTTTCAACCATATTCAGACATTCGCTGAGCTCCAGAAGTTGGCTGGAGATTTGCAGACTCAGATTAGATTCTTTCAGGGCATTGGAAAGATCTTTAAGCTCTCTCGTAGAGCCCGAAAGTTCTATTTTTATCTGGAATTAAATTATTTATAAAATTCTTTTTGAAAATGTCTAGTGAAAAGGTGAATAATATTAAAAATAGAGTCCCTGCTTTAAAATCCATACTATATCATGGTGTCTAACAAAATGCCAATACAAAATTCAAGGACATTTGAAGAACTTTTCCAATTTCTTTCACAATGTGAAAACCGTGACAGGTAAAGCAGAGGTATGCACTTGACCCAAATTAAATTTATGAACAATGAGTAAAACAAAAATTACATTTTCACAACTAATCTTCATTAATTAATTGATACACTAACAAAGCGTTAAATCAATTCGGTAGAAAGCGATTAACAACGTAACAATGTAAAAACTGTGACAGACATGTACTTTACTTAAATTTGATTTATGAACAATGAGTAAAACAATGATTACATTTTTATGAGTAATCTACACTTATTAATTGATACAATAACAAAACATTTAATTAATGCGATAGAAACTAATTTGGAGTAATAGAAATATTTTAGAATATAATGGAAGTGAGAACAACTCTCTGAATAACAAATGTTTCAGAGATACCAGCTCTGTAGAGGCAGAGAAGTTATAAATAGACTGAAAAAAAAAAATTGATAGAAAATTGTGAATAAATAAGACTTTAAGAAAATTAAAAAATTACTTTTTAAAATATTTCTAAGCCTGCAAAAATTTAATAATATTTCTAAATGTTTTGAAGATGATTAGCCATTTAAGAATATTCCCAGCAACTCAAAGTTTTCCAGGACTGCCAGATGCCATATCAATAGAAAACTAGGGATTGGTACCAAGAAACTTAATTAGCTTGCTAGTTTTTATGAAACATTATTATGTATTTATCCTAGGATATTATGTAATAATTCTAATTACGATACCTGATCTTTTACTCGCTGCTGTAAAACCTTCATATCATCTGCAATTCTCTCAGCTTTGAGGACAAGCGCCTGATCCTTCTTCAATGTTGGTACAAACTCTATGTAATTGTCATCGATGAAGTCTTTTACATCATTCTTCAGTTTAGCTATTTCTTTCTGTATATCGTTGATTTTTTCGCTTAGATCGATTTTTTCGAGTTGACCTGGCATCAAGAGTAACAAATTGTTATTAAATACATTTGATTTTTTAACCAATGAATTGTATCGAAGATAGAGTAAACACTGATTTTTCATTGGTTGTCAAAAGTGACAGTATTGTTGAAGTAAAAGTAAACAAATATAACAATTACAACGATGATATAATAAATAGACACAGATTGTTTAATTTACCTGCTGTAACTAGCACATCAGCGACAAACGACGTCATGATTTTTAAACTGTTAACAATAGCAAATTCGACATACGAAGGCGACAGTGGTTAGAGATACAAAGCTCGAACCGCAAGTTAACCTATCTTTCTTAAATATACTTGAAAAATAAACCAGTATCCGACTGTAGATGCATGTGAGAATTGAAATGACAGAGCAGCTTCGCTTCGCCAAGTCTTGGAGCGCTCGCGTCGCATATAAAAAATAGCTCCGCCGCCATAACGTTCGCGGTTTTCCTGAATTTCAAACCTTGTTCAACGGATTCGTTACTGTAATTTGGAAATACAAGGATGAATCGTGCATTCTTCTAGAAATTGTAGTCAGTTGCTTTCGACTTTATTGTTTTTGTGTGACAGCGAGAGGAAGGAAAGGAACAACGCTCGTTCGTACGTACAAGTGACATGCATGTTGCATATGAACCAGCGATGAGGGCGGGGAGTTCCCTCATAGAACGCTGTGTTGTCAGTACAAGGAGATCGTAGCCATGGTTACCATTCTCTTAACCAATTGGTGAACACGTTACCAAGGTTACCATGTGTGCACGCGGTGGTTTCGTTGAGGCAAAACGAGACTGTGGGGCAAGATGGAAAATTTATTATTTTGTTTCCTGCGATTGAGAAACTAATTACAAATTTTTGTAACATTTGGCGTATTGTCTGGAATCAATGTTTCGTCTGATTTCATACAAGTTTTCTACAAGTAAAATTTAATATTAATCAAGTATAAATTTAAGGCTGTGCGAAATATATGATTAAAATGAAGATAGTCGTTTTGTTTTACTCGTTGTTAGGTAAACTGTCGAACCTGAGATAAATTCTATATTACGCCGGTAGCTTTACACTGACAAAATTTTAGACGATCGTTTACCTATAATTTAAACAAGAAATTTCGCCTCGAAAACGATAAAATTAACATTTTTTTATACGAGACAGTTACTAAATCAACAATGTATTACGGAATTTCATGCACATTTCGATTAGATAGCTTTAAAAATAAAGATGCTACTTATAGGTCAAATTATTAGAAATTCCTATGTAACTGTGAAAAATGTGACTTACCAATAATTTTGAATGAAAATTTAACGAACGACGGGCAAGAGAATAACAAATCCTTGCAACAAGTTCTGGAACAGCCGAATCAGAGTTATTCAACTCAACAACGATAGTTTAATTTCTGTAAATAAAGTAATCTGGACACTCTATTCAGTCGATGCATATAAGTTTACGCTGCTTAAAAAGTCCGATAGAATACTATAGAACGATAGAACCAAAGACGACAAATGTATCTTACTCGACTAGCACGTAGTAGTAAGGCGACTACCTTAAACAATATTTTTATTGTAAGATTCTTTTATAATAAACTTTGTAACACACTTTATTGTTGATACTGTAATAATATCTTTTACTTCTATTTTGGGTCAAATACGAACGCACGATTTTTTGCCGAATCACGTCACATTCGTTATTGAAAAAAAAAAGCTGTAAAGTAGAACCTAGCATGTTGCTTTCTCATTCTTTTGGTCTGTCGTCTACAAAACTTACTATATAGGAAGCTCGTCGATCAAATTTGATTTCCTCATATAGAGGACGCTTTAGGGGAAGATAGAATAAGGAAGCAGTGTGCAAGTTTTCACGTGGCATCCTTGTTTTAAAAAATGGTAGAAACTCATACTTAACGAAAATTGAGTAATGAAGAAATTTAAAAATATAAAATGCTCTAAAATCTTATTGATTCAATGTATTTTAACGAAAAAAGTAGTCAATAATAAGAACTCACTACGCAACTGATGTAACAAATATTTCATCAATTTCTCAAGTGATTTACGAGTTACAGACATTTTTTTAAATAATTCGATACGAAATAACCCTGAAGATTACGCATGTGTCTGAAGTTTTACCTCGTTTCATCAAATGTTTCTAAAGTAGTTAAAACTTGAATAATTTAAATTGCTACAAAATCCGAACCCTTCTACCGATCTTTGATAAATTGAATATCCAGTACCTCTGCATATTAGTTCGTTGTTGTTCAAAATTTGAGTTTAATTCATCGGAGTTTACGTGAGTTACAGCGAAAACGTACATTTTTCCAAAAACTCAAAATCCCAAGAAATCCGAATGGTTTTATTGTATAAATTATTCTCAAATGCAATACCAAACGTCCTAGAACATTTACATTTATATATTGCCGTTTGGTACGGCTCGGTCGTTATGCGCCCTCGCAATCTATCATTGACAACTAATCCCCCGTCCTTATCAATAACGAAGGCTTAGCCTCCTGCGCGTCATGTCCCCTCCACATATAGAAAATATCTCACGGGTCAGTGCGATATGATAGACCCGAGGTATCACATTTGAAGTTTGCCCCACGTACTCTACACGCGTATCCTGACAGCCATTTGGGAAATTTTTGCACACTATCTTAGAGATGCCGTTTGGTAATGCATTGCCTCTGTTTGGTCGTGACTCGCCTGCCTTATGAAAAACAATCATTGCTAATCCACGTATTCACAAAAGATGATAAATGCGCTTAACCATTGACGATGAACATTCATAATCATTCGTCAAAATTCTATTAGCTATAGTTGTTTTTTTTAAGCACCTGATGGGTTTCTTAGGGAGTCTTAGAATAATCAAGGCCTGGGGAGACCTCCCCTAACTATTATTAAGCCATAGTCTCTATAATTGACTCGCGTGGTTAATACTGATAAGCTGTCCTTATCATTAATATCCCCATGTCCCTATCATTGACCCTTTGTGTCCTCTTACTGACCGTCAATCCTCAGCATTGACCGCCCTGTCCGTATTATCGACCATCCCAGATTATTGCACATGACATAGTTCTTGTAATTCGTTTAACTGGTCAAAGTTGACGTGAGAGTGTCGTCCATTTTTCGATAAATTCAAAATTCCATTAAATCTGAGCCGCTGCATTATTTTTTATAACAATTACATTAAATAGAATTGTCCTGCTTTTTTATTAGTCTACGAAATGTCACGGCCCTGGCTGAAGCCGTTTTCGAATAATAGAAATTTTTATTCTGCAATGCCATTACGCACATACATACACGCACGCATTAGCACACACGTTCTGTCTAAATGTGTTTTCTAGACCTTGGCATTGAACACATTGACATTACAACTTGAAAAATAAAATTACAATATCGCAAAGCTTACTTCATGGGAAAGAAGAATGATACAAAACGTTGAATATACTTCGATAAAATGCCATTACAGTTCACTGAAATTTCTGCTAGTTTTCATTCTCTCGAAAAATATCAAACCGTCCCAACAATGATGAAAAAAAAATTATTATCGTGCGACATGTTAGTCAGCTGTTCCATCTCGCCTCCTCCCGCCCCACTCTTATAAATTTAAACGACTCCTGGCGAACGCTCAGGTGAGTACGCCGCTCGAAGCATCGTTGGACGCGAGGTTGACTTACGTACACGTATCTACACCTAAGGCACCAATGTACGTGAGCCCTCAAGCCTCACCTGTTTCACAACCTGCGTGGCGTAGTAGTATAGCATCACGTGACCAAAGAGGCTATACTTTTTCGAAAGGTAGCAGCTATAGCAGCTATAGTAGTCGCAAAGTTGTGCCTACTTGGTTGAGCTGGTTGGACGTGGTGAGGCAAACCTCTGAGTGCCGAGCATCAGGGGGAAAACATAGCTGGGGACCAGTAAAACCGCACCCAATGTAACGCCAGGAGGTCGTTCAAGCACCGCAGCGAAAGCCGAAGACTCTACTCCTCATCAAAGATCCTCAGTTCTTACTGAGACATCTCGGCGGTATCTAACGCGCTCCGCAGCAACGGGCGCCTAATATCGAAATTCTCGCGTCGCGTTAAGATAAAAAAAAATGTAATCTCCCGATGTGCTTGAAAATCACGTATTGAGAGAAAGGGCTAAGATAGTGAATACGTTAGAGAACATTACTCGCAAGTTCTTCGATAGACAAGTCAAAGAACTTTAAATATAACTTTATAATTGCGAGAGCGTCAGTTCGCGAAGACGATCGATCTGAACGTTGCAGCACAGTATCGCTCGATCGTCGGTCCTGTGTGTTATACCTCCAGCTAAAAATGATTGAATCCCGGAAGTGGAAAGTGAATCGACGGACGATAGTTACAGCAGCATCGTTCTACGTACGTGCTCCGATCTCTGAAGTATAAAAACACACATGCTCTGCTCGAGTCTCGTGCTTTTCTGTGTACATCTTCGTTCGTTCTCGATCAGTCTCTAAAGTGTTTTGCTGCATCCTGTGCGCATCCATGCTCGTACGTCGACGAAAATCGAAAGGAATTCCAGCAAGTTCGCTGACTCGAATACACTTTATGTGCAGTGATACGAGCAATAATAAAATCGGAGGATCAAAATTCACGGTGTATAATTGATTGTCTGCGCGTGTTCTCGAAACGGAAATGTTTCCGTTCGCTATAAAAGGGCCTACGGCTTCGATTGTCCATGAAAAATCAGTGTAACTGGCTTTTGTAATATTTTGTAACCACAGCGAATATTCGATGACAAATATAACGTTAAATAAAATTGGTTTTTACCGATAGCCTTTTCCGATATGACGCTCGGTCGAACTGCATGATTTTTCCTATACGAGCTCAAGAAATTGATTGTGCTGCTACGATAAAAAGAAAAAAAATACAACGATACATCAAAATGAATTTTATTTTTAGCCTTTTGTGATATGACGCGCTGTCGGACTGCGTGATTTTCCCTGCACGAACTTGACGTATTTTTTGTGTTGTGTGAGTGAGTGCGAGTGTATCTGTGCGCCTAAGTGCGTGTTTAGTAATTATGCGTGCAGTATGGGTGTTACTGGCGATCGTTGGTCTCGCGAGAGGACAGGTAGTGGACGTAGCTACGGATACACCGTCGATTTATTATACGGAACCATCCAACACCGATCACAATGATTTCAAAGAGTTGACGGAGATGTCCGGTGGTCGGATCACCGGAGGACAGAAGATCTTCGAGAAATCGAAGAGTCCGTACATCGTGCGGGAGGATCTTTTCATCGAGCACGGTGGGGAACTCGTTATCATGCCTGGCGTCGAAATCCGGTTTGCTCCGATGATCGGACTCACCGTTCGTGGCATAATCACAGCTCAGGTAATTATCGTCAACATTTTTTACAGTAAAAGTAGATGTTGGTGTACACTTAAAAATATGTTAGTGTTTACTCGACAAGGAAAATCTGCTTCTTTGTTCAGCGCATCGAGACATCGGTAATGGAATTGAAAACAAAATTTATTACGGAGACTGAAAACTAATGGATATGTCGATAAATTCTTATCGACATATCCATCGACCATTAGCAGCTTTTCAGCTTCATTCGGAATTCATACAAAATCTAAATTCTTTTACGTTATCAATTTTCTTTAAAATTTTTTAGAGTAATTATAACTTCGGGTTTGTTGCTTTTTATTCTTACTTCTCGTCAGGTAGGTAAATATGTTCAGAATTAAACTGAATGCTGGAATGGAACGCTGTTTATATTTAGAGTTTCTCCTTACCCCTGACAGCCTCTGCCAATAAAATGTTATCTAATGACAGAGATTTTTATTTTATTTGTATTTTATTCAATTTTTTACAAGAGTCATTTAGATAGTACGCTTTGAACTTAAAAGACCTAATGTGCCATTTCTATATAAATGTTTGTCTTATTGTATGGTTAAGGAATAAATGTACTTATGACAGGGATATTAACTTTTCTCTTCACAATACAATTACTTACTTTATAAATTATCGAACGAAATGAGATCTTCGTATTAACTCGACAATTTAACATTTTGTTCTGTTTATTCAACAATTACGACTGAATGCGTGAACGTAAATAAAATTTAATCGAATCTATGTCGATCAACGCATATAAATGATTTTGTGATCTCTGTAAGTTGGGGTTGTTAAAAATATTAATAAATCCAAAGAACAATTAAAAAAATTTATAAGTAATTGATATGTCACGTTTTTTCTACTAATAGTTGGTACTTGGAACTTTGCTGATTACGTATTAGAACTCTAATTTTGAAAATCTGAAACGGCAGATACAATATGGTCGACGAAAAAAACAAAAAAATATTGAATTTCAATGAAACTCGTTACCTGCAATCTTTTGAGATCGTTGATTTCGAACCCAGTGTTGACATTTTTTAATTTCTTAATTTCAAAAGCCTTCAAGTGATTAAACAAAAGCCCAAAATCTGGTGACAATTTACAGAAGAAAACTCAATGAGACTGTTTATTGTTAGCTGAGCTATTAATAATCATTTTTGCACAAAGGGACACTATTCTCTGTATTGCGACAAAATCTACAAACTAAGGATGCTTATAGGTTATAGTTGCACGAACGGAAGAATGTTCTTTGTTCATAGTGAAGCAGCGAGTACGTACTCACCGCAGGGTACTATCTATGTCGTTGAGACACGAGAGTCGAGCCAAAGTGAGAAAGTGAGCGTTAGTTAGCGGAGTGAAAGGGTTAAGAGCCAAGGGCTATACGGCGATTCAGCATCGTAATATTATGAATAACTACTGTGCATCCGCCAACACCAAAGCTATCCCAGAAAATAACAAAGATTTAGAAAAAACGATCAAATGCATCTTGGCTTTTCACGAGTCTTCAGTGTACAAAACAACTTTTCCAGAATGTACACCTGCGTCACTCCAGGTATAAGGAATATAGAAAAACCTGTTTCCTGTCTGCCAGGGTCTCCCTCGTGCTCCGTGACTTTTGGCGGCCTAACACCCTTCCTATTGTGCGCGGGAGTTGGTGAGAGACCTTGCGCGTCTGTTTAGCTGTTGGAAAAGACGACAGAGTCGTCTTTCTACCTGCTACCTGTATGCATCGCAATCGCTTGTCGTGTACACAAATTCTCAAGAACCCTACTGAGGCACGAACAGTGGGCTTCTAATTTCTTCTCACATATTCACGTCCTTTCCAATTTCATTCACTAAAATTGGTGAGGATTTTTCCTGGTATTCGTTATCGATTGCGTGGAATGAAATATACAAGGTAACGTGTTAGGTGAATTCGTCAGAAGGCATTGAAACCGGATTGTATTTCGGAAGTAGTTCCAAATGTAATCTTACACTACCGTTAATTCGTCATTCATGATATATGGCACTGTATTAGCGAATACGTGAACCTGTGCGAGGATACATCACACCCGTATACAGGCAACTGACACGACTTATCATAATTCGTTTATCTTATCAACACAGCACGAGTCCAGGTTACAGAACTTGATAAGTTAAAAACGGATAGCGCGTTGCCCGCGTTGTCGCCCTCTGCAATAAATGCAATGTACGTTAGTGTGGGTTTACGTATAGGTATAGCAAAAATTACGATTAAGTCTATCGAGGTGACACATACGTGAGAATCTCATGTGTTTACTGAAAATGATTCATTCGATAGCGAAGGGCTCGATAATCATCCGTTATTTCTAATTTCACATTAAGTCAATTTCTCATAGATACAAGACGTTTTAAAACCACCTTGTGTCATTTATTTTAAGTATTGAATAAAAACAATTTGCTTAATGGATACATTATTAGAATAAGAAATCATATATAAGTAGAAAGAATTATATGGGCTGAAATGAATCACTGAAAATGATATAACAACGTTAAGTCAATTTCTCATTCAAACAAGACGTTTTGAAACATCCTTGGTCATTTATTATTGATTAAAAGCGATTTGCTTAATGGAGACGATATTAGATCTCGTCGGCGTCGGCGAGATCTTTTTATATAAAATAGAGTTATGAAACTGCAATATATTCTTATTAAATAATCATTTCTTACATTATTCGCCTCGTTAGTAGGGGTGACTGGGAATACTTGACGCGCTTTTCATACTTCAATTTTTCATTCCGTAACGAAACGACAGATCGCTTCGTTGTTTCGTACACTCACAGATACAATGTTTGTCAAGATGAAAAAAAATGACAGCGCGCTTACTTGATGGACTGATTTATTGCTAGTTGATAAAGTTGATAGTCCAAGTGCATCGAGTAACCCCACGTCGTGTAGTGGAGACGCATTTCTTAATTGATAAAAATATTGTTTCTGAGAATCAAGTTGAGAATGATGTTGTTCTCCAAGCTCCGTTACGTGAATCCGTGCTTGAATCTACCAAAAACAATGTTCTTAAACTCCATCTCGATTGATTTCCGTGATCATTCTATTATGAGCGAGGCAATTTATTATCTTTCGTGTGTTTGTACGTAATATATTTATCACCATGCGTGCTTGAGCTCACTTATCAACCTCTCCCGTTGCTTCGAACGAGATGCGTCAAGTAGGTAACCCAGAAAGGTGTTAGAAGACAATTCTAGCCGTATACGGCGCACCTGGTTTCAAAACACAACTGGTGGAAATGCATCTTGAAGTTAATAGATTGTAGAATTTAGGCAATAATGGAATTAGATCAATTTAACGTCAGAATGACAAATACAATGCTGTATTATTCGAAATTTGTGTTCAGAATTTTATTTTCACTTGAAAAAATATTAAAACATCTTGACAAATTTTTAGCGCCTCCCTTTAAGACTTGCAACATTTTCACAGGATGATTGCGTTACACTATTTTTCTTATGTACCGTGACAAGGAAAGCATCACCACTGCATCAAGTATAGTATATCTCCTCGACTGCTCGTGAATAGTTTTCCGGGCTTTTAGTATTTCAAAGTTCTTCGCATACCTCTTTATCCGCTAGCAAATATAACAAAAGTGGATAAAAAAATGATTTTATTCGCAGCGTACAAAGATGAATTTTTGTCAAAAATAATTTAAACCATTGACCAATAGTCAAAGCTATAGAAATTTAACGAGTATGGCCAGTAAATTAGTGGGTCGTTATACTGAGGCAAGTCCGTAGACCGCGTCAATTCCTTGCGGCAATGTCAAACGATTGTGAAATCGCTGACGAACGTGAATGCCGCGATGACTTACCTCGAAAGTGAATCATAGTAATCGCGTAGCTAGAACGCGACGGGTACGTCGACAACGTATCGCGGTATTGCTTGAGTCATTCATGAAACTAAACGATACTCTACGATATCCCGTTAATATGTACTACGATGGCTGTGAGTCCCGGCCTCGAATTACTCGTACGCACGACCTGTACGTCTTCCTTCTCGTATTTCAGCTGTATTATGCTCTGGGAAGAAAATCATTTAATAACGGTGGTATTACTGGGAGCTTTATTCTCAGTCTCGTTATCGCAATTTGTAGGTATACCCTGTAACGGATGCCCGTGGCGTCGCTATGGAAATTCCCAAACGAGCGTAACGCGCTACACAGAGTACATGATCGGATCGCTCGATAACGCGTAACCCAGTTTTCTTCGGAGCATTATAACGCTGCCTAGGAGTCTAAGGCCGTGTGGTCTCTCAAGTTTATATGACGTATTCACGCCTCGCTGTATACGATGCATTTTTACCGTTTTCAGGGTAAAGTGAATGTTTCAGTCATTCACTCTTAACGATTGCGACCAAATTCAATACAAAAAATCCTAGAACATATTCAAAGAACTATTTCGATCTGTAACCGAAATTTGGCGAAAATTGGAGCGATTACGAATATTTTACAAGAAATAAAAAATGTCATTAAATCTTAATTATTGTTTAAATTTTTTACAAAAATTACACACATTAAATTTTTATAGGCTCAACAAATCTTCTTAAGGGAGTACGACTATTTAGAGTCAAAAGCATGTTTGAAATAAATTTAATTGCATCAGGTATCCCGAATTGCTCCTAATATTAGTATTTTTAATTGCAAATTCTACTATTATGCTTACTTTCCTATGGAATACCTTAACTTTATCGAAAATAAATTAATTTTAACCCCGAGTCTAAGACTTTCAGCGACTCCGGAGTCGTTGTCAGCCACAGTCCACAACTACTTAAGCGATTCAATTTACTTGAAATTAACATAAAAAGACATAGAAAAAATTTGGGATGAAAACTATGGATCCAAGACAATAAACGGAATTGTAATTACACCTTGTAAACATATGGGTAACGTAAAAAATCTATAGATTTATCCGAGGTGAGGTTATGTTTGACTTTATGAACATATCAGCTGTAACCTCTCTTACCTCGGAATCTTACGTAAAGACTCGTCATTTTCATCGTAAAAACAAACTGTGTTCGTTTAAAATTAATGCATTTAGTACGATAATACTCATAACACTCGGTAATACTATGAGGATGGTTGAATACTAATTTCATATTTTGTACGTCTTTCACTATGACTAAATTGCCAAATGTTAGTTTATTAAACTTTAAAGTTGGCTAGGTCTATACGGAAAGTTGGTAAAAGGTGTCTTCGTCACGATTGTCTCGTTTATATACGTAATTCTCCTCGAAATGATAAACTTCTGAATCGTATTACAAAAAGCCTGAATCGTATTACAAAAATTCTGTATCGTCTCCACGATAGTTAAAGTAATAGGTTACTTAGCCTATTGCCTCGGTATACATATATACGTCTTTTGCACGCATGCTCAGTTGTACCCATGGGAACTCAACTCACACGGATCATATATAGTACGCACGCGCGTTAGTGCATCAGACCACTGTAAATTTTTCTTGAAACGCCGGCCGTGGAATAAACGAAGGCTAGCTCTGAGCTCGATTATAGCTGTACGTATAACAATACAGAGTACATCTGCCATGTGTGATGTACTAGACGCACACGCGGTGAATCGACGGGATGCCTTGATAAACAGTTCGTGTTACGTTGCAAAGTCGCTTCAGTAGTTTTGTAGTTGTCTCCTGGTTTTATAAATATATATAACACCAGCTATAGACATATATATATCCATCATATGGTCTCACACGTACCAGTACGCCCACGATAATCTTCTCGATTGCTGTAAAAGAATGGAGCGTCCTGCCAAGCCCAAAAAAAATTGTCGAGTGAAACTGAGAATGTTTTTTTTTTGTTGTACTACGTAAAAATTGAACTTTCACGGTGCAATGAATTCTGATATTATAGGTATTAAGACTATCGAGCTAAGCTACTCGCGTGACTGCAACCGTACCTCGTTAATTCCGCATTCACACATACAGAGAAAACAGTTTTATTTGTGTAAAACACTTATATGTATGAAGAAAGTCTCATTGACTCGAAGCTTGGACAAATCTTGTGAACTAGTGTGAGAAATATAGTAACGCTATATATCCGCTCGTTCTTCGCATGTTATTAATGGATTACCGCGTGTTAGACTCGGGCTTAGACTTCCGCGAGACTAATGGTACATGAGGATAACGCGAAATGTACCCGCTTCTCCAGTTTAAGCTGGCAATTTCATTGTCGGGTTCAATGACCTCAACATTTTATTAATTATTTCCTAAAAAACTGAGAAAACGAATTTATTTTTATTTACATAGATGGAATTATTTCTACAAAATAAAATATATTGAGTGCTGTTGTTAATAAATTTGGCAGTAATAGAACGCTAAGATAATCGTTATAATACGTGCTCGGCAAATTGCGATTAGGTACAATTAATGACGTATGAAACAAAACCTTGTGACATTTCTTGGTATTTCATGAAACAATTTACTAATAAACTTGTATGTATCAACTAAATCGAGTGTTTAGATTAGTTTATTGATAGAAAATAAAAAAGTTTTATTTTCATTCAAAATATTTGGTAAACCACCTTATTCACGATTGCGTCGGAATCCTCATAATCTGTAATATATTTGTAGCCAACGTTAACTGACCATTCGTTCCAGCAACTGTCTCGTATGATATAGTTTTAATTTTACCGTCTTTAGTCGAAGTTTCTTGTTTAAATTAACGGTAAATGATGGTACAATTTTATGAGTGCTGACCACACGCACATTGAATGATATATCTCAAATTTGATAGTTTATTTAATACCTTATGGAACAAAACGAATCCCTCCGGGCTATATGGAGACAAAATATATTTACACAATGCCTTTGTGAAGTATTGGGAAGACTTAAAGGATTCCTCTATTAGCAAAGTAAACAGAAAGGTGAACTGCGCCTTATTCAGCAGCAGTGAAATTTCTCGAGAAGAAGCATCGCCGTGGGAGATCTCGATCGATAGTACACTCCGGGTTCGTTCACACCGCAGTAAATACATTACTTCGTGCGCTATATACAACGACTAAGACATTGTAAGTTACATTTAAGAGAGTATTTTCTTTGTAGATAGAACCGAGCAAGCTTTCAAAATGTACGACACGGTGAATGCATATATTTTCCGCGGTGGATTTAACATAGCAAGTCCAATATTAATTTAACTCTCGAAAAGAATGTTTATATTGTACGTCTGTAACTGTTTGAAGATTTTTCAATATTTGGCGATTAAATTTAAATGTTATTATATTTTTCTAATATTCGTTCATCAACTGATCTAAAAATAGTTATTCAAACGGTACCGTTACTTTTCACTCGACTGTATCCTGTGCTGAAGCTCACAGTGTTTGGACGGTTAAATCTGTTTCTCAAATATACAACTCTTTTATTTGACCTACTTCAACGTGAAATTACCACAAAATCGACATTCAGAGGAATATATACTTGAAATAAGCAGATTATAGAAGGAATAAGTAAAATTATAAACAACATTAACTAAATTTTATAATACTTGTGTTAAATAACTGATTAAAATGATACTTTAACGAAGTATAATTTTACAATACTTATGCTAAATGATAGGTTAAAATAATACTTTAACCAAATATTATTATGGTAAATATGCAGTTTAGGTTCTTTAGGTTCATTAGATCCTTTAGGTTCTTTTATTGTTATTATTATTTTATTATAGTATATTATTATTATTTAGTTATTATTAATTAGTTATTAACAAATAAAGTTGGTAAAACTGCAGAATTAGGGCCTATACACCGATGAGCTTCAAAATAGGCTCATTCCTTGAACCTCTAAATGTCTTGAAACAAGTGATTCGTCCTGTAGTCGGCTACTGCCGCGTACAATTATATGTACGTAGCGTGTGTGATTTTTCAGTCTTTAACGGTTAATATCTTTTTCCAGCGGCAAGAGCGACGCTTTTGCCAGAGGAAAAAGTTGTTGGGCATACAAAAACGCGTCGAACGCGCCTGGTTAGAAGGCGATCGGAGGTGGATCCCCTAAACAGCATATTTACCCAACTTTATTTTGTTATATCTTTGTCTGAAAATATTGGTAATGTGGATTATTGTCGAGTGGAGTTTTTACTTTATGTATAGTTTTCTTCGTGTGGAAATTACACTTAACCAACAACATAGCACTAATTTCGTGTTAGAAATTCGTAACGAATTGTTGATTTGGCTCGTACAATTTTTTTCTATAGTAGTGAACCATAGACTTAAGAGCCCTTAATATAAATATTATACATTTTTTAAAAATGCATATTGGCAAATATTACGATAGTGCATTTATGTAGACATTATGGATGCTATATTGAACGATCCTCGGTCATTCTGTATCATGTGGAGACAGGTGGTGCGGATGGTCGCACGCACCGTATCAAATTATACAGTCGGGGGGTCCGAGACTCGCCGGAAATACCAGAAACACGTGAATAGGGTACTTTATTCCATTCGTGATGTATAACGGACGTGCGTAAGTGAGTTATTCGTACAGTAATGTGGGGGAACGTGGGTGTGTTGCGAGTTTAATATTTTTTTTAACTATCACTCTTTGATGATGAACACTATACCAATTGATTTCGTTGCTCTCTGTGTGTTTTCGATTGGAGTGTACTTTTAAAGGCACAGAAAGAGTGATGCGCATTGCAGATTCGCTGTGTAAATTTGTCAAGAATTCAGACGTTCAGTCCGGTAAAACTGAACGATCAACGTTATATATAAATTTGTGGAGAATACAGAGGTTGAGATTCAGTGCAGCATATCGAAGCGACAGTCGGAAACGGCTTATCGGTATAGTAGGCTATGCCTTGATTGTTCTTTGAAAAATAACGACTTGAAAAATGAGTGAGAAAAATTAGACAAAAGGATATACTTACTCTCCTGTAGCGAACATTTGATTATGGTTCAGGATGCAGCTATTAACCATTACATCTTAGACGATTTTCTCTATTTGTATGAGCGACGGATATTTATAATTATAACAGGTGGATGTCCCTGCTATTGACAAAATACGAGAAACCTGATTTGACAAAATTATTATTAACCATTAACTAGTGCTATAAAAAATTACAAAGTGCGTACTTTGATATTAAAATCACTAAATATAAATAAAAATAAAAAGGACAGAAAAATCTTAATCATTTCCTCAAATTCGATCGGATGCATATAGTTCTATGAAGGTTTATATTTCTTACATATTTTGATATGTTCTTACTAATATTTACTATTGGTTTTTCACTACTGCATTTTCCAGTTAAACGAATATTGATGTTATAAACATTATTATTAAAATGATTTTGTCCACAACAAAAAATTTTGTCCCTTGGATTATTTTTGTAGAAAGATTAAACTTATTAGCTAAAAATTTACGAAAGCAGAGAGTGTACCTTTTTTCGAAAAACTCATAGAACCATAAAATGAGGTACTCTTAACGATTTGGGCGAAAATTGCAGCAAACTAACGGGGGTTGCGAACCGATCCGTGTACAAAGTTTCTGGATGATCGAGAAACCCGTTCTCGAGACATATCCATTGCAATTTTGCAAGTTCATCACATACACACACACGTACATACGTAAGGATATTTTTTCTAAATATGATTTCTCAATGATTTGGGACTTTTTGAGTACTCTGACATTAAAATCTCGAGAAAATATTTTTTCACGAAAACAGCTTCCTCTATGAGGAAACAAAAAATGAATATATTGATCCAATTTTAATGTCTAATTATAATTTAATGACAAAATTAATAACAATAATTTTTTTTTTTTAAATATGTTCAACGAATTCACCAGCTTACATTTTGTATTTATAGTTTCAATTATCAAAGATATTGATTTATTCATGAAATTTCGGTGTGATATGAGCAGAGAATGGGATTTTTTTGAAAAAAAAAAAAAAGAATATTTTGTAAAAATCGAACCGATTTAATATACGTTCTGGTTGTGCCAAATAAATATTCAGTAAAGAAAATAAAATTTAATTATCAGCAAATAATATTAATTTACTGTTAATTATTGTAAAATTTCGTTCTAGTAAACTAATAAACTGTTTGATTCTCCCTAATCAGTATATCTATTAGGTATAAATAATTACTTTTCTCAGTGTATCGATAAAAAAATATTCTGTGAATTGCAGGTAAATAAACTCTTCTTTATCTTATACATTTTGATATTCGTAAATTTATCACTAGAAATTCATCATAAATATTAAGATTAAAAAATTCTTTGAAAATTCTGAGTGAGTCGATAGCCTAAAAACGTTTATTATCGACGAACAGTCGATTTCTATGTTACAGAATATATAACAGGTACAGTCACCTTATACAGAATTTTTTCCTTCAACTTCAGATAATTTGTAAAAAATTCTGCCTGACGTTCGTAAATTTTGAAGAAAGATTGAAGAGTCATTAATGACCGAATATTCAGTAATAAGTTGCATCTTAAGATTGAACTTAAAACGGAACTGAAGATCATAATTAAAAACGAACTTGAAATCGAAATTCAGATTGGAAAGTAAGTGTAAAAATCGATATTTTGGTCTAGTGGCTAAAGTAATTGACTCTAAACAATATGTGAGTCTTAAAAAAAGTGACGACATTCCCTCACCGATGTAATAATTATAATATTAGACAAAATAAGCTGGCTGATTTGACCCGTTACAGACGCAATACTGCAATGCGAGGACTTCATTGTTTTTTTTCAATTTCGATCGAGAGATTGAACTTACAAGGAAGCATAGTTTGGTGTTCCCCTCCGATTTTGACGAAATTTACGTATGTTGTAGAGCATTGAAAACTAAAAGACACGTATTTTTTTTTATCGGCGGAAAAACATTTCTAAGGGGTGAAATCGCCCTTCAAAGTTAAGCATGTCGAGGGGTGATTATGCAGTTTCACCCAGAAGACGTTAACCGATGTTAATGAAACAAAAACCAAAATACTCCTCATTGAAGACAATAAAAATTCCACGTGAAGTTGAAGAAAAAAATTCATTTGCAGGGGTAAAACTGCATAATCACCCCTAACTTTGGAGGGTGATTTCACCCCTTAGAATTGTTTTTCCGCCGATAAAAAAAAATACGTGTCTTTTAGTTTTCGATGCTCTACATCATACGTGAGTTTCATCAAAATCGGAGGGGGACACCAAACTATGCTTCCTTGTTAGGATTGAACTTGAGATCAAACTTAGGATCAAACTTGAGGTCAAACTTAGGATCGAACTTACAGCTAAAAATTAGGCGCACATCGACATCGGTATTGTCGTACAGTAGCTAACGTGCTCATCTCTAAATAATTTGTGACTTTTCAATGAAGTTACGACATTCCTTCACCGATGCAATAGCTATAATATTATTAATAAAAAAATGATGGCTTATAAGGAATTTCTTTTGTTTATTTCGATCTTAAGTTCGATCTTAAAATCAATGTCAAGTTTAATGTTGATTACGTTTCTAAGTCCTATCTCGAGTTTGATCTTAAGTTCCACCTTAAAGTTCAATCTTAAGAAGTTACGACTGAAAATTTAGCCTTAAGTATCATTCGGAAGAGTCGTATTATACGGGCTTTACAAGTTGAGGTCTTGAGAATAGTTCGAGAGGTGAGAAGACGGAAAATGGAGATCGAGATCGTAGCGGCAGGTAATGCCCGCGGTACGACTCCCGACCGTAAAGATTGGTGGCCCGAAACTGGCTTCTCTCACTAGCCGTTGATGTACCAGCACATTCTACTGTACAAAACAACGAGTACAGTAGTGGGTAGTTTAGCCGGAAGTAAAGGATGTGCCAAGCCGTGACGCGATGAGAGTCTCGCCGCGTGAATCCGCAGATTGTGATGCCCTGCTACATCTGTACCTGTACCATACTGCCGAAGGTACATTGCTACACGGAGACACGAAGAAGGATTATAACGCTTTGTTGCACTGCTCTTTTCCGGTAACGATTCACGTTACAACGGTACACGTGTAGCAAAGCGTTTCCCGGTTTTGTCCGACTCACAACAACTGTTTCTCCTTCTCTTACTCTTCTACTCCCATCCATGAACTTTTTTTTTCCCGACACTTTTTACCGACAATCCATTTTTATATTTAACTCGCTATGGATGTCTGCAACCACCTCTCCTAGAGTTATCTGCAATCATTTATTAAAAAATAAAACAGGTTTTGCGGAGCTTAAATTTTTTTAACGACCATCAATAAATCTCAAGACCAAAGAATGGTTAAAAAACACGTTAACTCATGAGAATCTGTTTTCAGTTAGATTTTTATGTTCTTGTACAAAAAGTCGCATAATTTGAAATTTTTTTTATCACTTTTACACTCAAGAGAAATTAATAAATGTTATTTTAAAGAGAATTTTCATTTTGTTCAATTTATTGTGTTTTATTACAAGAAATAATATTTATTAAAAGTAAATTTGTAATTGTTTTTGTTATTAAAGAGAATATTAATTTTTTTAGCGTTTTTAGTGTTTTATAATAATACAATAATAAATTACGGCGTCATTTGTGTTGATTTCTCGTTTCTCTATGCGACTATCTTATTCGGTTCTTCGTAGCGCAGTGAATAATATTAATTAAAAATATTCCATTTTCTAAATGTTCGAAATTAAAAAAATCCTTTTTTTGTGTCGATGAAGCGACCTATAGTCATCCGATAATAGTGTTTCAGTACACTTTTATATCGATTCTCCACCCACGTCTATAAATAGTACACTCGGTAAATGAAGCTTGGGAACGACGAAGACATTGACGTCTTGCCCCACTTCCGCTTGTCCGGTATCTCATACTTTACGCCCTACTGGACTCACCATTATTTCTTAATGAGAGGCAGGAAGTTTGAAGCCTCACTAAGTATGTATTTCATAAGAAAAAGTATTGAGTTACTATTTGTGTACGATTATGGGTAATCGATATATAGATATATGAACGCTGGAGTGTATTGTAAATATATATTTGTGGGTGCTGGATTTGTGTAAGCAATGAGACGGAAGATGTTTCTTAATTGTTAGATCTTATCAGAATAAATCATCGTGTTTTCCACGTAGTCAGAGATAATTACGTATCTCGTAAACATGGCGTTTGCGTTGGTGAACGGAGAGAACAATCTTTAAGTATACGAATATTTCCAACACTCAAATTGAAATATAAATAAAATAGATTATTTTTCATTGATGATTTACATTTTCAATGATGATTCAATAAACTAAAAAAGTGTATTAACCGTTCAACGGATAGTGGAACGTCAGTAATTTGTCTTTTAATTATAAAAATTGTGTTAATAAGATATTATTAAAATAAAAATCACATAGAAGGTTGCTTGAAATACACAAACATCATAGAATTAAATTTTAACTAAGCCTTTAAAAACTGCAAGTTGCTAGGAATCTCCCTGGAAGAACTCGGGCTATGAGGAAAACCTAGGGCTTCATCCCCCCCTCCCGATTCTTCTACATGCGGCGACTGCAGCGACGGTGGCGAGATATTTTTATAATATACAGAAATATATATATAACATTTAATATATATATCGATATACGTTAATGTTCAAAGACGTTTGCGTATTGCATTTGGGAAAAATTCATATAATCGTTAGAATTTTATGGGATCTTGTAACTTTTGAAAAAAATATAGGTTATCGCTCAATTGAAGTCAACTTTGATAACTTGAACAAAATTTTTTTATCGGAACGGACTAATATTCAGTGGTGCTGGATGTTCAATTTGACGAAGATTGGTAGAAGGGTTTAAATTTTACAGTAATTTAAATTTTTTATCTTTGAGCTTAACTTTCGAAACATTTAACGAAACGAGGTCAAACTTCAGATACGTGCGTGTTAATATTCAGAGATAATTGGTATAAAGTTATTTAAAAAATACCTGTAACGCGTAAATGACTCGTGCAATTAATCTAAGATTTGCTAAGATCATCAGTGCCGTGAGTTCCTGTTAATGGCTATAATTTTCGTTAAAATATCCTTAGCCAATGAGATTGTAGAGCGTTTTGAATTATATAATTTCTTCATAACTTAATTTTCGTTAAACTTTAGTTTCTATCATTTTTTAAATCAAGGACGGAAAGTAGAACATCGCACATTGCTTCTCTATTATTTTCCATTTTTTACACAGCTTCCTCTATGAGAAAGTCAAAATTGATAAACACGGTTACTGATACGGGTGTCTTTGTCAAAATGAAAAGTAATGAGAAAGCATTCTCATTACATTCTTTACATTACATTCTCAAAGCATTATTTCCTTATTTATTTACGTAAATTGTAAACATTTCTCTGAGATTATGGTCAACGAACTTTGCAGTATTTACTTCCTGCAGGATGCTTTCGATCTGCTGAGAACACCACTCGCATGCATCTTCGTACGTCTCGAGTATTAAGAGTACAACAAGCATTCTTGTCGCAATTCATCAATTAATCAGTAGCACGAGACGGAAGATCCAACTTCGTCTAATTTGCTAATTGAGAATGGGAAACGGACTACGTGAATGGGTGATTCAACTCGGGGCCGCCTCCGTGATACGTCGGGGTCACGGTTCAATTAGTAGTTCTTGACCGGCGTTAACCCATGACACCGGATTAATCCCCTAACGTCGAAGGCAAGCGACTAAAATCCTCGCTGTGAAACACAGTGGGCTCTTTCGAATATAAGTGATGGTCTACCTCTCACTTGTCCTATTTTTTTGGAGCAACTGAAGGTCATAGTACACCTATTCTTTAATTATAATTTATCATGGACTACACATCCAGAAATAAGTATTAATTCATTCATTGTTCTAATTAATGTTAAAAAAATCTACAATTTTTATTGTTAAAGGTAATTCTTTCGTAGCACTTAGTCGAATAACAATCCATCATGAGGTAATTGAAAATAAAGATATTGCAATATACTAATAATTATAACAATATAAAATATGATTTAAACCAAATGAATTACTCTTAAAGAACTATTTATTAATTTAGAAAATATCATGAGATGATATTTGTCATCATGTAGTGCATTTAGACTCGATTTTTTCCATAAAACTCGTGAACAAAAATGCCAGGCTTTTGATATTGCTACACAATAGAGAAAGTCATTGATTCCATTAAATACATATGGTATCACGAGATACCACGAACGATTGTTGTATAATATCAACTCTACTTCGAATTCTTACAAACTCTTAAACTAAAATAATGTCAAGAATTGTTATATTAATATCATATGGAATTGTAAGAATTAGATGTAGATATAAAAATACAACATACGTTTGTGGTTACTAGATTTTATACTCGACGAGATATATTATATATGAGAGCTCGGAAAAATGTATTAACGCTGAATCTCCTCCAGATTTTTCACCACTTTAATGAGATTATTAACATCGCTTGCTATTATATTACGCAGATAATAAACTCGTCACTACTCAAACATAAAATCCTTGTAAGGATTTCAACTTGATCATGAAAAAAGGGACTCACCGAACCTTTCAAATTGGCCATAAACTCGATATCCCTTTTAAACTCGAGTACACTAAACAGCACGTTTACACATAAATCAGTGTTTTAGAAACCCGCCGTTAGAATCACAGACTTTCAATAACTTATCTTTCATAAATAACCTAAATTGAATAAGGTGATATATCTACTCTTCCGACTTTATTGTTAGAATAATTTTTCCAATGTCTACAACCTTTGTATTAATCGGTCTTGACGCGTTAGTGAACAAACCGTTATTTGACTACGATGCCGCTGTTTCATATACAATTATATACAAATATACGAATTTCATATACAACGAGGATATAAAATTAATGAACGGTATACTAAACACGATAAAAAACTTGTGGTCAATGTATAAGTACCTATTTTAATATTACTTGTTAATTGTTCATTAAATTTCATACACCGGGATATGCATAAATGGTTTCTGTACATGTATATTCATTTTTCAAATATTTTCAGCACTATAGAGCTGTACAGTTATCGTGCTACGTATAAAAAAAAGAGATTAACAGACGACAACGATTTCAAACGATAAGGATAAGATAATTCCTACGTTATCTTGGATGTATCTTTTCAACACACTCATAAAATTTGTTACATTCGTATATTTTCGGAGCCACTTAAGGACGCAGATTGGAGTTATTAATATGTTATGATTTTTCAATTAAGGTCTTGCGACATATTTGTATAATGCGTTAGCTGTCTATAAAAAAAAACTGAATGAAATTCGATCTTTCCAGACGATATTCCGAATGAGATAATTATAATAGTTCATTCAATGCACCCTTTCGTGTCAGCCAGGTGATTTTTCTTTCACTAGAATTTCATATATTTACATAGATGCATATCCGAAAAATCCGGATGGGCTAACGGAGTGACACTAAATAAATGTATGTAGAGATCTAGCTGCAGCCTTCCATTTATCTCGATTCTTTACACTTCTTCCAAGCACCGCGATGATTTCACTGATATTCAAATCAGTAAAGTCGTGACGAATAAGAGAAAACCTTACAAGGGGCCAATAACACTCTTCGTTTCAAGACGAAGATCGTCTACTAGTTTTTGCAACGGTCGCCTCATTTATATAAACACTCGCGACATTCTCGTGTCTTGCCATTCACGCTCCATCCATGGACTAGGTAAGTTTTTCTACAAATCCTGTGGTATATCGGTCAGTACGTTTCATTTATAATTTAACATCCTAGAAACATAGACTCCGTACGGATTGACATATTTTACTTTCTGTTCATTTATAACTATTACATTTTTATGTTGAAATATTTTTCTCTGATGTAAGTAATTTAGAGTCATATCAGTGTTTTATTGTACAATATAATTAAGTTTAATAGCTCACGGTGGATAATTGTTAAAATTCGTTATTCACGATTATTGAAATAGCTCGTGCAGCTCAGAGTATTAAAAATGATTCGTAATATATGATTTAGATATTTCAAAACAGCTTCTGAGAAATTTCCATAATAATAATAATTCCATAATAATTATTATTATATCGATATAACTTGAGTACAGTGCTTGGAGTTGAACGAAAATAGTAAGCAAACTAACAGGGGAAGCACCCGAACAGTACTCGATCGGCTCATTGATCGAGGATTAACGTTTCTGTGATCTTCTATTCGAAACACGTTTGTTGTTACAGATGTACAATACATGTAACCGTACGATAATACAATAACAGTTATGCAGTAAGATAATTAACCACAAGTTTTCTAACATGTTTAGTATACCGATAATTTATTTTACAACGTATTTGTATTTGAAAGTTATTATACACCTATAAAGCAATATATTAACGCAATATTAATGCGTTAAGACGAATTAATACAAAGTTTGTAGACATTAGGAAAATAATTATAGTAATACAGTTGGAAGGGTAGATAAATACATTTATTTGATGTACGTTATTCATTAAAGATAAGTTATCGAAAATTTTTTATTTTATCGACCGGTTTTGATCATATATATTGATTTCTGTCGATGCGAGCATGCCCATCACACTCTCAATTACAAATGTAAAAATGAAACGTACATCATTGTGACTCATCATTGAATTATATGTCGCAACGTGTATGTTAAATCGTTAAGAAACTTTTCATACTCAATTTCGCTTGGTATTTTCTATAAATAAATTCGTCCATTATTTTCAGGGAGAACCGGAAGAGCCGATCGTGCTAACGAGCGCGGAGACGCCGTCCGGTCAACCGGAGCCGCGATCCATTCGTCTGGTCGATGGCCCGAGTCCTCTGGAGGGTCGAGTTCAACTCCTTCATCAGGGGGAGTGGCGATCTGTCTGCACCAATTCTCGAAAGTATGCGTAGTATGGATCATTGAAATTATGAAGACAAACAAACGTTTTGAAGTTGCAATTATAAATATTTCATTTAAGTCTTTAAATCTGATTTCGAATATAATTTCAAATTGATTTCGAATTGCATTTTTTTTTTATTTACAATATTTTAAATTTTTTAATTAAAAATCTAATTCTTATCAATTTATTATTTTGAAATTCATTTTACAATTTTATTACCAATTTTTTATTCCGTCTGAAATAAAAATATAAACGTTCTGAATTTGCAGCTGGACTATAGCCGATTTCGAGACAGCCTGCCGAGAACTAGGATTTCAGGGTGGTAGATGGGCAAACTGGATGGATCGACAATGGCCAGCGAAACCGCGTCTTCTCTACGAACAGCCGCAGTGTCGAGGCACCGAGTCATCCTTGCAGAGCTGCGAACAGTGGTCTTACAGGCAGCTTGGTGCCGGAGTTTGTGGTAATTTTATAACTTTTCCGTACTCAGTTACGCCAACAATGATAATTCTACAAACGTTCGACGTACTATGAGAAACAATGGGAGTAACATGACTAACGGAGATCCGTGACTTTCAGATTCAAAGAAACGCGGTACGGCTTTTTTTCACATTTAAAATTGTCCTCTTTCTGTCTCTCAGATTATCATCCGGATCTTGGAATCGCGTGCTCACCTCGTCATGACGGTGCGACTCAGGCTATCAAACACTGGCGAGGAATCAGATTTGAAGGAGCTCTGTACGACAAACCTCTCATACAAGAAAATACGCTCTACGTGAGAAGATCCAAGTCCATTCTTAGACACGTTAACATCAAGTAGGTGGCTACAGTTAATAAAAAAAATATATATATCGCATTATTTGTCTACAATTATTTCATTGTTGAATTTCCACAGATATGCAGGCACCGGACGAGATTTCAACGTCACCGCAGGTTTACACGTCGAAGGTGTTCCCCCGCAAATGGAATCTATATCGATTCTTCATTCGGCTTTTATTGGTATCAATGTCACGGCACCCAATGCACCGATTGTCATTGCAAATTGCACCGTACGCAGTAACAAAGGTAAGATATTGAGAATAATTTTATAATAAATTAACTTTGCATATTAATCTATAAATGTTTCGAACAGAAATTCATTTTTGTTTATTTATTCTAAAATTTAAAAAATTATAATTAACTTAAAAAATTAAATAAAACTAAAGACCTGGGAATTGAGCATTGAAAAATTTATTTAATATTTTTATTTATAAATTTTTGGAATAGAAATAAATTCGTGAGCTTAGTCCAGAAATTATTTGTTGTTAAATGTTTCATAGAAGAGATTTACAGTGCCCGTAACGTCTTTACTTATGAGTCAAATGACAAATCGGAGTCATTTTTTATTTTCAAGTGTATCCTTTTGAGTGTTTTACATCTGTCCCTTTCCTATATAAATATTTTCCTTATAACTGACAGCGCACAACTTAAATATAACATTTAAGCATGATCTTACTCTGGTTATCACACTTCATTAAATTCACTTGATAATACCAGATAAAGATTTATACAATAGAAAAAATGAGCTGATTGTTGCAATGCAATGCTGCTACATTTGCTACTATTGTTTGCATATTTTGAAAATTACACACGCGAGATATTTCCTTCAGGGTTTTTTCATGTTTTTTTATTTCCTTGCATATGAAATTTCTACTTTTACTTCTCTCGCCAACCTCTAAAATTTCCCAAGTTAAATAAACATTATTTTCAAAGTATAAATTTAATTGTAAAAATAAAATTGAAAATATATTTCATAATTTACTGTGCGATAAATAAATAACAATTTTCTATTTCAAATACGCGTGAGATGTACAATTGTTACTTTTCCGTTTTTTTTTTTCAGGTTACGGTATTTATATCAACAGTTCATCGGGATTGGCGCACATCAACAATTGCGTCGTCCTCGACAACGGCGCGGATGGAATCAAGTACGTTCATCACGAAGAAAGACCCGACGACAAGCTCCACCGGACGGACGTCTTCGACCTCTGCACATTTCCGACAACGGCCAGTCAAACTTTTCCCATTCAAATATTCATGGAGCAGAGCAAGTACGCTTTGAATTCTAAACGATGTCCCAAGGTAAATTGGAATCTATCGATAACCTTTGCTGTTATGTAAATACTCAATTTTATTTTTAATTCACAGCACATTTTTACAAGACCAGGCCATGTTTTGACTCTGCACTTTTTACAAATGAAGACCGATCGAAATGATAGTGCAACGATTGAAGTATACGACGGTACCACCAACAGCGAAAAATTATTGGCTAAAGTAAACGTGAGAAATGGTACTCTGCCGCAGAGCGTCACAACGACGAGACAAAATTTGTACATCAAATTTGAAGCTGAACCACGTACTCAGATGATTGCATATTTACGAATATCATCCGGCTACAGTGAGTATAACTTGTAATGGAACTTAATTCAGTTGTGATCTGGTCATTTAACTTTTGCTAATGTGGAAAAGCTATTTTATAAACAATTCTACAATTTAGTTAATAATAATTACTTTTAAAAGTAACCTAAAGTGTCCATATCGTGTTCTTTCTTATTAAATAATATATTTTGTGAATTGTGTAACGAAACTAAAGTAACTGTCGTTGCATGTATTATTAAATAATATTTTTACGTAATTCAGAATAAAAATAATAAAAACAATACATGCAAGAGACCTTAGGGCACATTACTAAAAATGATTTAGTAAACGATGGGACAAATGAAGAAGAAATTGCAGTTTTTAAGTAGACAGAAGTGCTGAACATCGATTTCTCAAGAATGATATAACTTTTTCTCCATTAAAAAATTTTTCCAGGAAAGATGTATGATCTTAATGTAACAAGCAGCGCGATTGCTGACAACAATGGTCGCGGTATCGCTGTTGAAAAAATTCGTTCTGCTCTTCACGTTCACGATACTTCCGTATCGAACAGCAATCACGTGGCAGGAATTCACGTTCTCGGTGGTGCCGCAGATATAAATGTTACAAGCAGCCGTATATCGTTCAATCACGGGGACGGCATCAATGTAACCGTCACCGGAGGAAATAGAAATGTGTCTCGTACGAGCATATCTTCTAATCGAGGATACGGTTTCGCCACATGGCTCAACGACAGCGTTTCTACGGAATATGTTTCCTTCAATCAGACTACCGTCGTCGAATACTCCGAAATCTTTCGTAATAAAGACATTGGAGTACTGGTGAGTTCTTTCATTGAAAAACACAATAGTCTCAATTTATATCAAAACGAATTTATAACATTTTAATTACAAAAATAATTTTTATTTATTCTGATAATATATTCATGAATCAACTTTTTAAAAAATTTAATGTACGAATAATTATTATTTTCTTACTACTATAGCTAAAATGATTTTTTAAATAAGAGTGATAATGGTAACATTAAGGAGGTTTACCAGGTAGTGAGGTGACGCTGGGTCGGAAGGAGATAAGCAGTATCGTGCAATAATGACCATGAGGGTCATTAAAGGATAAAGTCCATTGGTCTCAAACAATTGCGAGTTCTGTAGCTATATTGAATAATATTCATAAACAGAGTACACGATTGATCGGATATTTTTCATGTTGCTTTGTTCATTTGCACTTTATTGGAATAACATTTAAAAAACGTTTGTCTCCATAATTTGCACAATTTGCCCATACGCCATAAAAACCTATGTTAAAAGAGTCTCATAAGATACTAAAATTTTATGTGTACGGTGTAGTTTAAAATTGTCAAATTATTCAGGCATATTCGAACAATAGTTGAAAGTACGTGATAGAAATTTTAGATTTTTCTTTGCATCTATCTTCATCTGGTATGCCTTCTTACGTCGTTTAAAATAATTAATAAAAATAATCGAAGATCGAAAAATTATTTATATTTACAAGTGCAAGAATTATTAATTATTATTATTATTAAAACTAATACAATAGGATGTGATAATAAAATCCAATCTTCTTGCTCCTCTACATCGTATAAATAATAATAAATAAAAATATTACATTTTCCAAATCAGATCGGTAACTCAACGGGTTTGTCTTACGTGAACGTGACTGGCAACTGGTTCAACAGTAGTTCCGAAACCGCGGTCCAGATCGAATCAAGCTGGAAGTATAATCGAGGATTGCTGAAGCTACAAATTGGCCACAACGTTTTCGTGCAGAATGCTCGACTCGGTATCAAATTGAGTCCAGCTTTGAATATGGAAGCTCGTATAGAGTACAATCACTTCAGGGATCACACCTACGGTGGGATTCTCGTGCGTAATCCTCTCTACGAGGAATTCAACATCCTGCCTACCGAAATAACGATTCAGCACAACGAATTCTATGACAATCGAGGTGTCTTCATCGCCAGCATCGGCCTTTCGCCCTACAGCGATGTTCAAAGCTTGTTGTTTACACGCAATTTTCTTCGCGACAATCGTGTACGCGAACCATTCGACAATAGCGACTATCAAGGCTCGAGATTGATTCCGCGATCCCGAGTTGCAGCGGTAGTCGTCGTATCCTCGAGCAACGTCAAAGTTTTTCGCAATATTCTCCATAATTTGGAATCTCAGTACGAGATAGGCTCGCATTTGGAGGATCAGAGCAAAACCATTAATTGTACTTACAATTGGTTGGGATATCCCGAGGAGCAGAAAATCCTCGATCGTCTTTTTCATCGGAAAGATCGTTACAATCTCGCAAAAATCGAGTACCTTCCGTACTTACTACACAGTAGCAATCCAGCTGCCAACACGATAATATCGCATCAGACATTTGTGCCGCAATTTTTAAAGCCGGGAACGAATCTAGTTGGCGGCGAGGTGGATGGACAGGAGATGTTATCAGCGGGCGAGTACATCGTCGAACGTGACATAAATGTACAACCCGGTGGCAAGCTGATACTTCAACCAGGTGTGACCCTGAGATTCCCACCTGCGGTGGGAATGATGGTAGCCGGTAGGTTGGACGCAAAGGGCAAAGGACCTGGGAATATTCTTTTGACGCTTAAGGAGGAGATAGTTATCGAGCCGGATAACGAAACTGCGATAGACGACATGACGATGTCAGACGCGATGGAAGTAGCGCTTGTATCGGACAACTTACAACCCGACGAATCCGACGCTGTGCCAGTCCGACTGCTCGGAGGAAAAACGTCCCTGGAAGGACGACTTCAGGTTCGAATAGGCGAAAAATGGGGGACAGTGTGCAATTACGGTTGGAACATCAGAGACGCTGCATTAGTTTGCCACCAACTTGGATTGACGCTCAATCCGGACGACTGGTATCTCGAGAGATCGCAGATACCGAACGCAGGTACCAACGAGGACATCATTCTCAGTAACGTGAGATGTATCGAGGATGACGTCGATATATCTACGTGCAAAGCAGAGGCCATGGATGAATTTGAAAATTCGTGTACACATGAAAATGATGTCGGCGTTAGGTGCTCCCCGGCAGCCTGGGCCGGCTTGAGACTCGGTCCACTAGCGGAGAGAAGCGATTTGCAGTATATGACGATCGAAAGAGCGGGCCTGCTCGATTACACGACCAATTCTTTTAAACCAGCTCTGCAAATCGACTTCGCCAGACACTCTCTCGACAGCGTTAAAGTCATCAACAATCTGCAGGACGGTCTCGGTGTTCTCTACTCAGACATATATTCGGCAGATGCTGTAAATACTGTGAAGAATAGCGAATTTTCAGGTAATCGAGGCAGCGGAATAAGCTTTAAGCAACTGGGTCTTAGAATCTCCAATTCCAAAATCGAAAACAACAAGATCGCTGGTATCAGATACAATCCTGCTCTCTCTGCGGTTCAGCAGAGAGAATTTGCAGGATGGTTCATGCAGTCGCCGGGAGTTACAGTCGACACGTCCTATAATCCGGTGATGATACCGCATCTCAACGGGAACAGCGTAGATCTTGTGATTGGCGAAACGAAGTATATCGTGACGGCGAAAACGAGCGGAGAGGACATTGAACGTTCGATACAAATTCGTTGCACTCCCGGATTTGTCATCGGCATTCAATTGCTCAATCCAATTCATAATCGCAGTACCGAGCAGATTGTGCTTTACGACTCGCAACAGATTAATCGCAAGGGCAACGTTTGGCATGTTAAACGAGATTTGAACGTTTTTCCACTGTCTACAAGCTCCTTCACGGTTGTATTGGAATACAACAGCGGTGATAATGCTCTTGGAGGAGCCGTGATTGTCGTTACTACGCTACCAGCACCTGTTCAAGATATTCGCAATCGAATCGTGTCAGGACCAATTCCTACGCTTACTATCTCGAAAACTAAAATCAAAGCTAACAGAATTGGTATTTTGGCCTCTTACTACAATCGCTATCTCGACGAGCTCGGCGATCATTACCTCAGAAAAGCAAACGAATCAATTCGTCTTATTAATTGCGAAATTTCGCACAATCAGGAGGAAGCTATCTATCTATTATCGCCGCACTGGAACGTTTTCGAGTCTAATATATCTGAAATATCCATACACGTCAACAATACTTTGATCACCGATAACGGCAAAGGAATAATGCAATTTTCGCGAGACATGAGACACTCGAACAATTTATTTCACTGGATAATGCAAGACAGCACGATCGAGAGGAACGCCGGGGGTGGTTTCGAAGTTGCCCTACCTTACGTATGGCAGTATAACGAAAATTTTACGCATTCTTTGTACTTTGGCAACAATACTTGGCGCAACAATAATATGTTCGCTTTTATCGTTGACGGACATTACGCTAATTTGAACATTTCGCACAATCGCTTCGACAGTAATAATTGTAAAAACGGTTTGATATCAATTCGGGGCATGGAGAAGATGATGAGAATCGACAACAACCACATAGTGAGAAATAGCGGATCTTACATGGTCGAATTCAAAGCAGACAGTCAGTCCGAAATAATGGGCGAAATTTACGCGCGTTTCTTTCTCAACGAGGTCAAACACAATTATCACGCCATTCCGAATCGCGGTTTTCATCAATTGTACAACACGCAAACTTACGTCGTAGGTTTTCATGGGATTCAAAAGGTAGACGTGAATCGGAATTTGTTTGGGGAAAATTCATTGGATTACGAACTTTTGGCCGGCATAAGAACAGCTAAGATAAACAATATCGTCGACGTAACGGAAAACTGGTGGGGATCAGCAGAGGACGTTAAGATCAAGCAGAGAATCTTTGATTTCGACGACTGGAATGATCACGCGGTGGCTAACTTTCGACCTTATCTCACTACCGAAACTCTCGACTCTTCGATATCTCCCAATTGGGAATTAAGACCGAAGATCGATCTAGAAAATTTAGGCGGTCGAATAACTGAGAATCTTTCTCTCTATCACCGCGAAAAACCCTACATAATTAAGTCCGATATCACGGTAATGCCGGATACGACGTTGTACATACATTCCGATGTGGTGATGGAATTCGCTCCAAACGTGGGAATTCTCGTTCTGGGCCATTTGAAGGCAATCGGTGCACCGGGCCACGAAATTGTGATGAAACCAATGAGGCGCGAAGATACAACATTGCCTAAGCCAATTTCGAAGCGAGCTACGGATACGGATTCGCAACTGGAAAGTATAAGATTGTGCAAAGAGGGTAAATGTTCAAAAACATCTAACGAAGGTTTTGTAGAATTTTTTAATCGCACTACGCTTCAGTGGATTCCAATGTGCGACTTGAGATTCACCGAAAGAAACGCACAAGTGGTTTGCCGGCAGTTGGGCCACGATCCTCTCAATGTTTATGTATCGCACGATCGTCGTTACGAACTTCATCCTGGATCTATGACGAGGATTTGGTCCTGGCCAGAGCCGATACAGTGCTCAGGTAGCGAAGCTCGTCTCGAAGAGTGCCAGATAAGACTGAACGGTCAATTGTTCGGCCACAAGTACGACTGTCACTGGGACGGAGAATTCGTCTTCATAAATTGCGGAAAGAGAAATCTCGAGAGCCCGTATGACTATTGGGGAGGAATACGCATTGCTAACAGCCAATTTGAACATCATCTGTACGAGCATCGGATTCACGACGTCGTGACTCACGAAACAATGCATCGAGTCGAATCTGTACTTAAATATATAAATATAACCGGAGCAGGGATACTCCACAATGAAAAATCCGCTGCTGTACAGTCGGTTATGAAAAATCCTTCTATAACTCACGTAAATATAAAGCAAAGCGCTTATCATGGAATTAATATTATATCGCCTACTCATACAATTGAACTTTTGCTCAACGAGATCGACAGTGTCCTCGGAAATGGAGTGAACGTACTCTCGTTGACCGGAGAAGGGCGAGAGGCGGAGGAAAGTTCCTTCACTCCAATCAAGGATCTTAATATTCCTTATCACTTGTTCAGCATGGTCGATATTTGCGACACTACGAAGGAAATTACGATTGAAGAACGAGTTCTGGTTTATTACAAATACGACAACAATCCTGTAAACTGCGTAAAAATATTCCGAAGCGCTTATAGAGCGAAACCCTTTGGATTCAGGCTTTTGCAGTTCAATCTCTTTAATTCAACCGGAAAACCTGGACGCGCTGATGGAATAACTCTGTACGATGGCGATATTTACAATGTGACAGCCAGGGAAATTGGAAGTTTGGAATTCGACAGTTCTCACGAGAAAAAATTGTTCAAAACTTATGGGCCCAGCTTGAGTGTGAGATTGTTCGCTAATGGAGCGAGCAACGTGCATGGTTTCATTGCCGAAGTCGTCACGCTACCGATTTCAGCGATAGGCTTCAATCGCGACGTGCAGCACAATATTTCGTACTCGGTTGTATCAAACTGCCGCGAAGGAGCGGTGAAGTACGCGGGCGCTGGTGAAGTAAACGCTATAATGACTCTGGAGAAAAATCAATTTGTCAATAATTGCGACAAATTATACGGAAACTTTTCCACTTGCAAATCATCGATATGGCTCGATGTACAAAACACGCAGTCGCTTTACTTCAGAAATAATCTCGTGAAGGGCAATCAGGGGGGTTTGTCGATTCGTGCGGACTCGAGAGGCTCCGCGACGTCTCTCAAAGGCTGGATACACAATAATCTTTTTACCGAAAATATGAATAAACCGGCGTTGTATGTGGAGGGGCGACAGAGCAGCCCTTATCAGGAAGTGACGATTTTCAGGAATTACTTCATGAAGAACAGCGCTCCTTACGATAACAACATTGTTCTGAAACAAGTCGTCAGTAACATGACATTGAATTACTTGCACGCTAATCTTGCGCTTCATCTTCTTGAGATCTCAGGCTTCGAGAGGGTCCGTCTTCCTATTTATCAGAGCACATCGCACAACGGATTTTACAAGTGAGTCAACAAGTTTTTCAAGTCAAAATTATATTTAAGGATCAGCTGCATTTAGTATTAGATGAAATCTTAAATTTGATATATGACAAATTTTGTTATTGTTAAATACTAACTCTGCTTAACGACTTGTTTAACATGAAATCTTAACGGAAAAATGGAAAATTTAACAAGGCACATTGCGTCCGTAGGCTTTTTTAGCACTTGAACCAAAATATTAACACCATTTGCTATTAAATTACGCAGATAATAAACTCGCTACTTGAACATCTGATTGTAAGGATTGCAACGTGATCATGAAAAAAGGGAGTCACCGAATATTTTGAACAACGCGTCAAAGTACAGGCACACAGCTCAAATTGGCCAACCACGCGAAAAACCTATAAAAATCGGGTACACTAAACAGCACCGCGTATTCACGTACTCACAAAATTCAGTATATGACAGGCATGCTCACATCGATAGATCTCGATATCTCATCAAAACCCACCGATAAAATCACAAACTTTCAATAATTTATCTTTTCTGAATAACTTAAATTAAACGAGGTGATATATCTACTCTTCCGACTTTATTGTTAGAATCATTTTTCCAATGTCTACAATCTTTGTATTAATCCATCTTAAGACGTTAATGAATGAACCATTATTTGGCTACGATGCTGCTGGTCGATCTCCTTAATAATGCTTTATAGTTACATATTAAATTTCATATACAAGCACGGTGTAAAATTAACGAACGGTACACTAAACACGTTTAAAAAATTGGTGCTCAATGTACATGCAGATTAATAACAGTTTATTGTTGCATATTAAATTTAATACACCGGCTTATGAATAAATGCTTTCTGTACAAGTATATTCATTTTTCAAATATTTTTAACGGTATAGAGCTGTACAGTTGTCCTGTGAACTATCCAAAAAAGGTTAACAGCCGATAACGATTTCAAACGATATGGATAAGATAATTCTAACGTGTTGGATGCATCTTTTCACAACACTCATAAAATTTGTTACATTTTTATATTTTCGGATCCACTTAAAGACACAGATTAAAGTTATTAATGTGTTATGATGTATTATGGTTTTACGACATATTTGAATCAGCTGTTAGCTGTATATAAAAGAATATTAATGAAATTCTATCCTTCCAAATGATCTTCCGAATGAGATAATTCTAATTTTTCGTTTAATGCACCCTTTTTTGTCAGCCAGGTGATTTTTCTTTGACTAAAATTTCCTATATTAACATAGATGCATATCCAAAAAATCCGGATGGGGTAATGGAGTGTCACTAAATAAATGTATGTAAAGAACTAACTGCAGCCTCCCATTTATCTCGACCCTTTATACTTCGTCCGAACACCGAGATTATTTCACTGATATTCAAATCAGTTAAGTAGCGACGAATGCGAGAAATCCTTACAAGGGGCCAATAATACTCATAATTTCAAGATGAAGATCATCTATTAGTTTTTGCAAGGGTCGCCTTATTTATATAAACACTCGCGAAAATCTCTCGTTTCTTGCCATTTGCGATGTGTTGGGTGTATCGGTTCACTGTGAGTTAATCGATAGGGCACGATGAACCGTTTGCGATGGGTTACTAAATCAATTGAAACCTGAATGATGATAATTTCTCTATAAATAATTACGTCAGAAATCTTTACTATAGGGTTACGAGATAACGTGGATACGGAAAATTATTTAAATTTCACTTATAGTTAAAAGTAGCTCATTATACTCCACTCTCCCTTGCATCAGGCATACAGCACAAATTGACCATAGTCGCTGCTAGTCAAATTCGGATATGTTATATTCATCACACGTGTACACAGAATGCAGTGTGTGACAGGTATCATTACATCGACGGGTCTCGTTATCTAATTAAAACCCAATCAAATCAGAAACATTAAATAATTTATTTTTAATAACTTATCTTAATCGGATAAATTGATATATCTGCTCTTCGATTGTATTGTTAGAATGATTTTTCCAATGTCTTTAACTATTGTATTAATCCGTCTATTTAACTATGATGCAGCTAGTTAATCTCCTTAAATAATGTACACTAGGAAATATTTGGGAAATTTGTTCTATTAAATAAATATTTGGTTCATTTAACTAACGTTAATGGTGTAATTTAAATATCCAGTTCATCGAAGAGAAATTAAAAGATTTACCATTGCTGAATACAATTTACTCAATTCACGGCAGGAGATTGTAATTTTTATAATTATTGAATATTTGATTTATTCATCAATTGTTTATTACAAATAAACAGAATTTGTTATTGAACATTATTTTTTTCTTTTAATTTCAGAAATTATGCTGTTGATCGCAATGGTCGGAGCACGGTTGTTGCTGGAACGCCGGGTCAGCAATACGTCGACAATGTATTCTTTAATCCCGACAACGATTACGAAATTCTGACGATGAATCGATCTTTGTAAGTAGCACAACCAATAATCACGTAGGTAGCTTAGCAAAAAATGTAATTTATCGTAAATTAACATAAATGTTTCTCATTCTATTGTATTTTACTTTCATAAATCGAAATCGCATGTGCATGATTAATCAAATATCCAGAGTGGTCAGCATGGAGTTGTACAAAAAGTAAGTAACTGCGTACGTCGATTAGTTATTTATCGAATTTGCATATTTAGCTTGTTTCTTTCTATTTATTTTTTCACGCAATAACGAGCTTAACCCTTTTAGCTTAACCGCTTTTTCTTACTTCGTTCTTACTTTAAATAACTTTAGGTTAAGGTAAATGGTCCAAAGAAGGAAACAATAGTAAGCGACACCGATAGTACCGCAAAGATATGAAAAAATACCAATTAGCTAATTGATACTTAAAAAAATGTATTGATTCTATTTTTGTTTTAAAATCGGATAAAAATTTTATTGGGGCTGGATAAACTTTTTTTTAATGTAAAAAAAATTAGCCGGACTTGAAGAGTTAACCCTTTAATAGTCACTGAGAAAAGCAGTCATTGGTTTGCATAAAAATGATGCAAAATACCGTCGACTCTTGAAAAATACTGCAATATTTTTTTTGTTTTTTTTTTTTTTTTTCCAAGAATGCACACATAAATAATTGCAATTTTCTTCGAGAATGATGAACGTTTTCGTGAAAATTTTAGTTGTTATGTACTTCAACAAACGATTCCACTAGAGCTAATAATTTTCTTTCGACCAGAAACCTTAAGGATTCATGAAAAAAAAATGGAATTACAGCTATTTCTCTCTCACTCACGACGTCTCATTCAACGTGTCCCGCCAGCTTAAACCTTTGCATGAATAAATGATTGTTATAAAACCATAACATTCAATATAAATACCGCGAGTTGAACGAAAATTATTATCCCCTTGGTTAAAAAGTTCGATAGATTGAACCACAGATTGAAAAACATGATAGCTTATCGCATATGTAGTTCGTATTATATCGCTTTCAGTCATTTTCTATCGGACTTTTTAAGCTGAAGGATTTCACTAACTGTTAAAGGTCTAGTAATAATACAGATTAAATGCTTTAGATGTTGGTGTGGAATAGATTGCACGTATTTTATTGGAATTGTAGAATATAAATTGTTGAAAAAGTTATTAATATTACAACATAGAAGATGAAATTTTCTAAATGGATGTAAGTAAATCGTAATAACCCTTTATAAGTCACACCTTCCGAAACCGTCCACGAATGGGAATATGAAGGGCAAATTGGGGGTAAAGCGTTCTTGTGGTAACGCCGAGCATTGGGTATATTCTTATGACTTATAAATGGTCAAGGAACTAGATGCATTAAATAAGAATTGGTATAAACTGTGTTGTAAAATTGGTAATCAACCATTAATTTTGTGGTACATGGTGTATTTAATATCTCTGATTTTTAAAAAGTCATTAAAAAGTTTTTTTCCAACGCATAATGTAATAATACAATTTATGAGTAAAAACAATATCATTCGATGTATAATCTTACTGTATCTGCATTTAAAATACAGTTGATTAGCAATATTATTGTTCGATGACATTACTTTCGATATACCAATTTTGATATTCAATGACGCTTTTGGAATTTTATAAACGGTTTCTGTAAGAAAGTTTCGAATAAATGAATATGAATCCTATTTAAAACTAAGATTTTTTCAATAGTGCAAGTACCTGGCAATACCGTAAAGTCCAGAGATATAACAAAAAAAAATTGGCTTCACTCTCATTGTAACTTATTTATTCAGTCAACTAGAAATGTGGAGATCTCACGTTGACGCTCGACACAATTGGTGGGGATACAACGAGACTTTGGCAGTAGCCGGAAGAATTCGCGATCGTGGCGATTCACCGGAATTATTGCAAGTCGATTATCAACCTTTTCACATGAACAACAAATCGGTTCTTAACGGAAAGTGCCCACCCGCTTGGGATCTTGTGGGAGATACGTGTTATATCTACATTGGTGCTCCGATGGATTTTTATGGTGCTCGAGAATTTTGTCGCGTAAGTTTAATATTTTATTATTAATAAAAATGTTTTTTTTACATGTTTCACTGAGCTTGTATTTAATTTTTATTTAATTTATGTTACAACAGTCAGCCAATGCATCAATTCCATTCATAATGGGAGAATACGTACAATTGTGGAAATTTTTGAGAAAACAACAAGATCGCTTTGACTATTCCGAACGAGTATGGGTGCAACAATTGGAGCGCGTTGATCAGTGCACGACATTCACTTATCAGACTATCGAGATTGACCATTGCAGTCAGCCGAGCCCCTTCATTTGCGAAATAGGTAAAAAAAATCACGAAACTCTGGCAATTTTATTATTAGATAAATACTTCAAGATCCTATGAACGTTTTTTTTTTGTTTTAATTTTGTTTATAGATCCTAGAGTCTTCATAGATCCTCTGTCATGGAGAAAGGACATTGTTGCTGTTAGTGTACTAGGAGCAATTGCAGTGGCTCTCGCTCTTTTGGCGGCTGCGATCGGTTTTTGGTTCTCGAAATCACGGAAACGTAAACTGGAAAGGCTAGAAAGACGAAATTCCATACGACAATCGTTACATTCGTTGAGATCGGTCGGTTCAACTTCCGGATTTACCGAACTCAACTATCGAAGAAAACCTATTGCGGTGAGTAAACTCTTCTAAATCAATAGCAGAACACGTGGATATTGTTGCACGATAAAGAAAAACAATTAAGACAGAGGAAGTTGATAAATTTGTGATAAAAATATAAATCGGAAATCTAATAATCGGCGATTGTATGAGCCAAATTATTTCGTGGAATTTCGATTAAATATTTGGTTCCAAATTTACAAAAATCTATGGAAAAGTTACAAGCAAATTATGTGATTGTTCAAGTTGCAGTATAAATTATATAAAAATTATGCAGTCACAACCCAGTGTACCATTGATATTAGAAACGTAAAGATTTTTGGTTCAATTTTGTCTGTCTCTTTCGTTCGAAAATTACAGAAAATTGTTTAATAATTACACGAAAATAATTTGATTATTGAAATTGCAGTATAAATAATTCCATAATTATGCGATTTATATAATTATCGATAAAAATATAAACCTGACCTACCATTTATCTCCATAATGATCACTGATCACCCGGGGAATGTAATCTTTTTCAACATTTTCTATCTACATCCGAATTGTCAATAAAATTAATAGAAATGTTTTAAAAGCAACGAAAACAACAGAAACGAGTGGTTCTTGCAACACCTACGCCTGTCAACAGACGCTCAATGTTAAAAAAAAAAGGTTTTAGTACGATTTCGTGATTAATGCTCTTGCATTTTTTCCAAAGCTTGAAAAATCCATCCACGATATCATACGCGTGTAATAAATTAACGATCGTTATGTATCTACCGGAAAATTGCTTGTCTTTAAAACAGCGATAAAACTCATGAATAATGAAAAAAAAATTCCATAAGCAGCAGAAACGAGAAAATCGAGAAGTCCTGGTACCACTTACGCAGGTCAGAATAAACACGATAACAAAAACAAAATCCATGTACGCTTTCGTCATGATAACTGTCGTTGAGTCCTCATCAAAGCTTATCGTTTGTCTTTAAATATTGTTTCGTAAAAAGTCTAAATTCAGCCCGAACAACCGCTTTTCAATTTCCGCTATTTATTTTAAGGATATTTGTGCGCAAAGCTGCTAAAGGGTAACGGGAGAAGGACTGCGCTAAGTGCATTGGGTTGAGAGAAGGGTCAGCCTCTGATAGATTGAACTAGAAGGAGATAGACACCTAATGTCATTCGTTTGTTCGACGAATCTCGAAGGCTAAATCGTCAATCCTTTTTAAATACGGACAGACGCTGTCAAATATTGACAGAAGCTGTATTAGAGTATCCCTACCTATTCGTTAAGTAATTGTATTGGGTGTGGTCACCTTATAACTTTTCCTACTTTTTAAGGTTTGCAGATAGATAAATAAATAATAAAAATTGCCCGATTCCAATATAGTCTTAGATGTAATAGAATATGATTTCCTATTCTTATAATTAAAATGCTAAAGTTTCTCTGAGAAATAACAAAATAAAAGAATAATTACGAAATCCGCCATTTCACCTGTTGTGGCCTACGGTGAGTTTAACGAATTAAAAAATTTTGAGCACAAAAGCTCTACGTTTATAAATTATGTTGGGAAACTACGTTTGTATACTCACTAATTAACTTTGAAAAAGTATTTAATGCTATGAAATACTAGAGGTCACCACAAATGGCACAGGAGCTACAACCGGTACCTACCTAACCTATTTTTTAATTTGTATCGAACCAAAACTGGTAGAAAAAAACGTTTCATTTTATTGCATTAGTCCTGTTTTTTTTTCGTCTTTCCACATAAAACAGCGTAACATTGAGCATATTTTGCGAAGAAAAAAAAATCGTTATTAGTCCCTAGCAGGAAAAACAACCATCACTGCAACCGAGAGTGTAACTCGTTGATTTGAAACATTTCGCAACCGCCCAATGAACCGCGTCTGCAACTAACATTTAAAAAGTGGTTGGTTGTCAACTAAAAAGAAACCGCGCGAGGAACCGTAAATAAAAACGTGCATAGACAGATCCATTTTCAACCCATATATACAACTGCGAGGGACCGTTGTACTTGCGGTTGGTTTGGCGGTCCTGAAATTATTAAAGGCAACCAGTATCAATTTTGGTTACAAGATGGTTGCTTCTCCACAAGATAACCGGTTGTTCAACTTGCTAGGGATTTTGTATAAAATTTGAATTTCTCCACTACTAGCGGAGTTCCAACGCAATAGAACATAAACTTATGATGGCACAAATATGTTTAAGTAATCGGAAATAATTTAAATGCCCATTTCGTCGTATTACAGACGAAGCAATCGACGGATACTCTGAACTCCAGGTCTCTTGACTACAAGAAAATGATGAACGGCGGAAGCATAGATTCAATGGACAAATCCCAGCTGAACTCCTCAATGGAAGACAATCAGAGTTACGATGTTTACGAAGCGCACAATCCTCGTTACTCGCCGAGTACAAGTGATTTCAAGGGAGCTGCTCAAAAGTATCCTGTGACCCACGCGGACAACCCGGTATTCGATCTCGCCTACAGAAACGCTGGTTTCCGCAATCACTCGACCTTCACGTCCCGAGCGGGAAGCACTTGGCCTTCAGTCGCAAATAGCGAAGCCGCTCCTGACGATAGTCCCACAGAGCACATAACCGAGTCCGAATATATGAATAACGCTTCAACACTGCCATTGAACTCGAGTCTCGCGATGACGGACTCAATTACAGAACTGAAAAGGGACATAGACGCGGCACCGACTTATTCCCCGATGGAATACGGCGCGTACGACGCTCCACCGACGACGCCCGGCTCTGAGCCAGTTCCTGAATACTTTAGCCCTCCTCTGCCTCAGCCTTACTACTACGAAGAACGCCCGCGAAGCGGCACTCTCCTCGAAACGAATTTGGACATCGGCGAAGAGAAACCTCTGCGATCCAAGAGCGAGGCACTCCTTGAGACGAGCTTCGACGTTTTCATGCCTAACGAACCAACGGAGCTAACGCAATTGTCCGCTGATTCGAGAAGCAAAAGCCAACCACTAGAGACGGCGATGTAAAAAAGTACAAAACAATTGTTAGGTAAATACCATTTTTTTTAAAATGAATCGTTACGAAAGCTCTCCGAATTATTTATAGTTCAATTAAACGCTCGTAATAGCTGCCTGTATATACATATCTATATATTAAATACGTATAAATGCAGAAATAAGCGTGCGATTCGCTATTGAAATATGAAATGTGCGTTGGTGCAGGCGAGTCGTATCGTTGAGTGAATAAGCGGGAATGGTTTATAGGTTGATTTCCTCGGATTCATCCGGATCGATTTCAGTCTCTGTGGACTTCGAACAAGCTTTAGCTAACGCATTAACTATATAAATAAATAAAAGATTGCGTTTTAATTGCTTTCGTAATCATAAATGTGTGAGAAGAGCGAGTACCGAATAAAATTCGGCGAATTATTGAACCATGCCGATATGTATATATACGCGTTATTGCATTGACGATACGCTTCTACAATGAGATAATAATGTCGTTTGATAGAAGAGTTGATTCTTTATTTGAAAGCAGACACGCTTCCCTCGATAGCGTTAACTCGAGTAATCTATTTACATTATTCTTTTTTTTCTCATTTATTTTTTTATACCGATTTATAATATTTGTGCTACTCGTAGTGTTAGTGATTTATTAGAATTATTCTTTCGCACGTTAACTTTAATAAGATTTTTTTAAATAATCGATAATATATAAGTCGCGCAATGGAAAATCGTACTAATAGTCGTGTGATAGTTTATAAGAGATTTAAAGCAAAAGGTAGAAAAATAATGAGAGAGGGAGAGAGACAATGTCGTGTACCGAGGTACATTGCCAAACACAATCATCTTTCGACGATTTAGTGGTGGCTAAGTAATATTACGAAGATTATTCAATTTGTGATATAAACTCGCGTTTTTTTCTTTTTTAATTAATGCATGCTTGCGAGTATAAATATATGTTGAGTTATTAATATTGTAAGAGGACTCAATCTTACCAAGATGCAAAGCTTTTCCTTCAACTTTGACATCTATGTCCACCGCTGTCCTCTCAGACACTTCCAATGTACTCTCGTTTCGTATGTTACGGCGTCTTTCACTCGATGCCTTGTCCGTCCATAATTGTATAAGATATATATGTAGTTTATAATAAATGTTTAATGATTATGTTAAACTTTAATACGATATCGCCGAACGATCACCAATTGCCGCTATCTCGACATCACCAGAAACCATCATCGGTGTTACATTTGTAAAATATATATTTTCTTATTTCTTTCTAGAATGAAATTAATTAAGAGACATATATATATATATATATATAGTTAGACGAGCTTCGTTATCACTCACACAATGCCTTATCGTTCCATTTTTTCTTTAGTTTAAACAATGGTTTTTTTTAACTATCACCATTTTGTGTTGTATCTACGAACTCAGAAGCTATAACGTGGTTCTATACTTAATGTACATCTCGTATCGAATTAATTCGTGTGAATATTATAATAATTAAGTTTTTCGATATTTATATATAATCATGAATGAGAATTTATACTCACACGGTACATCACGAATAATGTTGTAATAAATTCGTACGTTAATAAATAATTTGATGAATATAATTATTGGATTTATTGATATTCCTCGTCAGAAACTAAGAATAACATACAAGATAACATACTTACATACTGCATACTTTGTAATATGAAATTGAATATACAGTTCATAGTGTAATTGCATCCAGTAATTTCGTTTGCAATCTCATTTCTAAGAAGAATATAACATATAATAGAACAATTCTTTATTCACGATCCTCGCACTGAATTTACTTTCAATAGCATTTATTTCTTTGTTTACTAAGTGACTTGAATACGCTTAAAATGGTAAATGTTAGTACCAAATTAAATGATATTTTACTTGTATTTTTAATTAGTAAAAATAATTTTGCAAAAATGTTCTTTCTGTATATGACGTTGAGTAAATGAATATATGGATCCCGTTTTAAAAATAGTATTTGATATATTAACCATGATATTGGCATAACATAATTCGACTTTAAGAATAACATTGCGATTCCTATAATCATCGCTCGCAGCAGAAGAACCGGGGAATCCCAGAAACGAGAATATATTTTATGGGTTGCATTGAAGCCACGGAATAAAACCATGAATGACAATTTATATTTTCCACGGAACATCACGAATAAAGTTGTAATCAATTTGTACATTAATAAATAATTTCATAATTATACTTACTGAATTTATTGATACTTCTTGATATAAACTAGGGATAAAAAAGAGTTAAAATATACTGTGTAAAAAAATGGAATATCTATTCAGTGAAAGTGCATCCACAGTACTTTCCTTTCCAAACTCATTTTTGATGTTATAATAAATAAGAAAACAATTTTTTATTCATGATCCTCGGAACGAATTGACTCACGATAGCATTTATTAGTGGCTCGAGTACGCTTTCAATAGTAAATATAAATAGCAACTTAAATGATTTTTTACTTAAATTTTCTCTCGGTGTATATGACGTTGAAGTAAATGAAACTGGATAGTGTTTTTTAAACAGTATTTGATATATTAATAATTGTATTGGCATAATCGTACATTAAGAATAACATTATGATTGATATCATCGTGGCTCACAGCAGTAGAACTGGGGAATCCCAGAAGCGAGGATTATAAAAATTATCGTCGCATCGCAAGGAAATTCATTTAAAAATCGCGCCTTTAGTATCTTCGCTGAATTGTCAAGTACTTTAAACTATCTATGGGCCGTGGTAAAGCCAAGAAATGAAACCGTGTCTCGTATTCAAACCGAAGATACCAATAGCCCGATCTCAAGATACATGGATGATAACCCCTGCCGCTGATAAGCACACGCAATCCATGCAACTTTCGTTCAATTCGCGTTTCTCGCATCTTCAAAACATCTACACTCTCGTTCACATCATTCTTTGTTCCAAATAAATTGTACGGTTCGGTAATTTAACTGAGAATCGAACAATAATTATTATTTAAAGAGACAAAAAATTAATAATCTTATCGTTAAAACATTATAGTTGACGCCCATAGGAGGGTGGGGGCTTAGGACAATGGGGTTACGAAAGAGCTCCGCGATAAGAGCGCGCGAAACTACGCTTAGTTGAATGAAATATATTTTTTATGTTCAGTTTGCAGGGATTGTTCGTTAAAAAAAAATGTCTATTGTTCGTTATGTAGACGACGTGAAACATCGATAAAATTCTTAGAAACAGATAAATCGAATAACATTTATTAAGATAAAAATTCATTGCAATATTACGTAGGAATAATCGCATCAAATTAATATAATATTTAGAGAACAAGATATATTTGAAATATATTTATAATATATTAACGACTATTCGAAACAATTATCGTTTGCCCTTGTCACTCTCATCGCCGAGCACATTACCGTAAGATTCTTCAAAGGTACCTCTGGGCAATGAGAAGACCACGAAATTTGTCATATTCATTCGACTAACTATATTTTCTACGAAATATATTAATATTGTATATTTTTATATCTACTATTATATGATAAATAGTACATAGGATTTAATATTATACGCCGTTCACTAGTAAATTTAATTTCGAATTTCTACAAATAGTTTTCAATAAAAATTCAAAACTGCTTCGACCGACATTTTACATTTATGTTTGTATATATTGCACGAGGTTACATCGAGGCTTATTGCACCGAAATTTGCCACAATTTCTCAAATATATTAATGTGTAATGGAGAAAAAGATAAACAAAAGTGAAACAAACATAGATTGTAAATATTAGCTTTTTATCCGAAAAAAAAAAAGCTAATTTTTCATATTTCTAGTATGTTTCGTACGTCTACGTGTAACGATTGCTATCTGTTATTGCCTAACGCTATAAATCACGGATTCTTAAACGTTTCGCGCCTCTTAAGCACGCGTCTAAGTATTAAGTATTTTTAAATTAAATTTAAAAATATTTATTTCATTCTTTGACAGACAAAGAAAATCTGCAATGTAGGATCAGTATAATCGTTAATTGCACTTAGGTAGGCATTGCGGGTAGAGATAAAAATATTTAAATCAATAAATGGCAATAGCGTTAATTATTTACACGTGGAATTGTTTTGCCTAGGGTTTCGCGGCTCCTTCTATCGCTGAAACTGATCGAACATATTTTCTAAAAATAAAATCTATGTTCGTCAGGTACGCGATGATCGATTTCACTTGATCTAACGTTTGCCTGCCATTGTAAAAATCATTCGATTCGTTCTTACGATAAAACGAATCTACAGTAAAAGGCAGTTTTTACGACCCTAACTTAACGCAATATTTAAGTATTAATATTTTTTTTTTCTTTTTTTGCTTCTTTTTTATAGACTCAAACTTCGCAGTCTCGCGTTATCGCGATACGCACGATTAACGTTGTAATTCGGGGAATCGACAAGGTGTGACAATTCATTGCACCTCGCCTCGTAGTGTCATTGGCTAATACGCGATATTTTCTATCGTTATACATTAATATAAATTAACAATCGTAATCTTACAAGAAAAAGTAAAGAAGTTATCCGCGGAAGACTCTTGTAATATTTGCTGTGATATATATATATATATATATTTTTTTTCTTCTAAATATTCATTCGCGATGAATATACGTAAGATATAGAGTGCATTGAACACTCGCAGGTTCGCTCAACCACAAAGCCGGCAGGGTCGATCGATCTTTCGTGATTGATCTCTCTCGAGACTAAAAACAAATTCTTTGAGTTCTATCTCCGTCGAGAGCGTAATGTATTGATAAAATTGATTTAAAAATTGCATGCGATACACAGACCGAAAATCCATCAATTTATCGTAACCTTTTGGAGACGCGAAATAAGAAAACTTAATTTCAAAAATTAAAAAGAAACAATTAATCGATCCATTCAGCAAAATCTGAACAACGTTATAAAATATAAAAAAAAAAAAAAAAAGATAAAAACCATCGCGTTAAAATGGTTTGTTGATAGAAGCACAATATGTGAGTTGGTTGTTTCGTGTAATTTTTATTTTTTTTTGTTCGAGAAAATAAACGACATCAACCGAAAGTAAAAATCGCCATCGAGCGTTTGTCGCTAACAGTTAAGCTGTGAAGTAAGTGCGACCGTTTGGCTTCGTCTCTAGACTAGAAAGAGCGTGTTCACTTATATATTCCGTGAGTCGTGTACTCACTGTTCTCGCCATTTGCACACGTATGCCCTTTCGTTAAGGGACTCAAAAGAAACGCAAGATTAGAAGGATAAGGAAAAAAAATGAAATACAATAAAGAAAACGTAAAAAAGAGATAATGCGAGAACGCATGAAAAGTGTGCAAAAAAGGACAAATAGTTATCACGTGAGTTTTATCTGTCGGGCGAGGTAAAGGCATAGACTTTACGGAAGGACTCGAGAGCCATATTCTATCTCACAGTCAAGCCAAAAACGATATGGGATATGAAATAATCTCGTTAATTGTTTGCCGCTTGAAGAGGAATCATTTGTAGACTTTTCTCGACCTCTGTTCGTGGATCTAATTGCGCCATGTGCAGGCATTCCGGTGGGGCTAATTGCAGCGTAACGTAACACGATGTTCCTTGGTTGATCGTGTTGTCGTGAATAAAGTCGTACTTCGTTGGATGATTGGTTGTCGGATCGAGTTTCGAGAGAGCTACCAAAGGGCTATAGTAACTAGTGGGGCTGACCGGCGGCGAAGGATACGGCCAGTAGAACGCTGTCGAATAAGGCGGCGCGTATTGAGGTATCGCACGTGCCAAAAGTGCATTTTGCGGTATGAATATACCCCCCGGTCGGAATGGCGGTGGTGGTGGCATCATGGTACCTCCTGTGACGAAAAGAAAGTACAGTTATGTAAATTATAATATGAACAATCGATTTTTTTTAAATACTAATTCTTAAGGGTGGTTACGATTTTAAAAAATATTTGCAAGGGGTATCGAATCCATTTTTTGGTTTACTTGAGGTCCCTTTGGTTGTAGGCTAGCGAATCACCCCCCTTCAGCCTCCCCCGCCCATATACATAAAGAAAATTAAAGAACTGACCAGTTGCGTTGCAAACAGAAAAATTCATGTGCATAATATATTTTACTTACTTTCAAGCACAAAATATTTATATTTCGGATATATTTATCCGACGAAATTTTATGTTAATTACAAATAAGTTCATTCTCATTAAGGCAATAGGTACGGTTATGAAAATATTTAACGTCGTAATATATCTGAAAGATATTTGGTATACTTGAGAATATATTTTCACATATAGTTTCTCACTGTATGGATACCTTTTATTCAATCGTTAGTTTTACACACTGACGATGTCAATATAATGAAATTATTTTAATTACGAAAATTGGGTTTACTGTTAAACATTGTTATAAGCAATTGTTATAATTTTTTTCAAAAAGCCTGAGCTATTTTTGAAAGTTAAAGTATTCACAAAAGTAGCAATCATTCCCAAAGTTATCGAAAAATTAGTTTTTATTTAACATATTAATTCGCATTATTTATAAAACGAAAACTAAAGATCTTAAGTCCCTTTCTATAGCATATTTTATACTCAGATTTGGCCCAATTTTACGAAATAAAAATATAACAAGAAAACAATTTTTAATACGTTTCCACACATTTTTGTATATGAAAACAAAATAAAAAAACATTCATATAACGTCAGTACGACATTAACAGATGTTTAAACCCTCTTGTGGTGTTGGAAAATTATGGTTTTTATTAAATTAATTGAAAATATAAATATCTCCCAAAACTGATTTATACCATTGCAAAGTTATTCTAAAACCAGAACTTTAGTCGTTATTATTTAATAAAAAAATTCTATTTAAAAAAAGTAATTGGTAACGTAAATGGCCCAACATCATAAGAGGATTAAACAAAAGGTAGCCACTGTAACGTAATTGATCGTAAAGTGCAAACAAAAAGAGGATGATACGCTCGCCTATTGCGCAAAGTACTATTGGGTGCAAACAAAGACAGTTTCCCGATAAGTTACGTAGTATTTCATTTTTTAGTTCGTGATTCTGCAAATCTGAACTCATAATATATGTGTGACTGGATGTATAATAGGAAAGTTAACATTGCATACATGAAAAAAAACACCAACAACCAATTGACCAATGGACCCATGATCTCTATATACAAAAAAAAAAAGAGAAAAAAAAAACAGGTCTACTTGCTGAGCCAGTGCGGTTCAACATAGTGCAGAAATTGTACCGAGAGCATATGAAAGTGCGTCTTATATTTGTTATATAACTTTCTGCACGACGTCGTACGTTTTTTTAGGTCGAGAATGTACGGCCTTAGCGGCGAGATACATTGCGTGCTACGTCACATCAAATACTGGAATATAAAATGATAATAATATATTTCGTCGCAGGCGGTACATTCACGATTGAGGAGAATAATGAATGGACTTGGCCTACCTGGAAGCACAGAAGTTAGTATTGTACGTAGGTCCCCGCTACCATACCATGATCGACACTGCACCATTGTATAACATAATAATATACGTAGATGTGTATGTAGGCTGCACGCACCACTTGCGATTCTGCCCCCTTCTGCCAAATCACCAATAAATAAATCCATCCCCCGCACACACACACAGCTATTGCTTGTTTTTGCTCTCTTCCCAATGGTTTTTTTCCCTCGATCTTATATTAAATATTATATATATATATAGTATATATATATATAGTATATATATATATAGTATATAATATATATACATATATATCCGTTTCCAAGGTGTTTCGTCCCGCTACAACCACAATAAGCATTTTCCAAAGAACCCGCACATACACGTACACCAACGAGTGTTTTTTTTCTTTCTTTTTAAACATATTCCTCATAAATAAATAGTAAATATAAAATGAGCTGTTGTTTTTTTATTTGTAATTAACGAAAATACGATCGTTAACCCCACGATCGCAGCCATCGGCATCGCCGCTGAAACGTACAGAAAAATTAATCTGCAAGAAAAAGTGTAATGAGAAGAAAAGAAAGCACAGGATAGAGCGATAGTAATAGTTGTGATTAAAGTTGGTTGTTTTTTCCCCCTCTTCGTTAGGAAGACAAGTCGGTTGGTTCCACTTGAAATTAGTATCTCGTGATCATCGCTATAATTTAATTTTTGATATTTCAAGTTCCCTGGGACCTTGATCGTACGTGGAGAATCATAAAAGTGCTGGCTTGTCTCACTGGTTCGCCTGCGGTCAGATCCTGAGGCAATTATTAATTATGGCTCTCACTCCCTCTGTCTACTGCGTGTTCCCACACTCAGAACTGGTATCAATAAAGAACTAGAGAACTCGTGAACAACTCGATACCGAGGTTCACCGTTAACAAAACCATAATGACCCGGATGTTAAAAAATTCCCAAACGAAAAAATTAAGTATCTACCACTCATGCACTTAGGTCGACGAATCGACGTCAAACTCAACCACTTTCTTCTTCATATATACACTGAGAATTTTTTTTGTTGACAATTCAATAATTGATGAATTGGTTAATTCATCGATTATAATTTACATGATTGAGTAATTTTTATTATATTGAATTAATATTTCTTCAATCGATTCCAGACAACTTTTTATTTGTCTAATTAAAATGAATTACCTGGTTGGCTCATCAGCCAATTAATTTAATAAATTTAATTGCACTATTGAAATTTTAAGGAAATCGTTAATTGAACTGTAATTTAATTTCGAAAATAAAAATTGTTATTTCATTCAATTAATTCGATAAATAAAACTAATGAACATCCGTCTTTGTTGATTTATCTAAAAACAATGAAATTTCAATTATTACTGAATCTTCATTACATTTATTATTTAATAAATGAATTAAATAATTTAATTAGTTACGTATTGATTCAATAACAATTACAAATTATTGATATAATTAAAGTTTTATTATTTCATGAAAATTACTATCAATTAGTCTGATTATTATTCATTTGATGTTCTCCCAGTGTATGTAGATCCTTTTTTCCATTCGATCTATATTGATTTATCAATCAATATATTATATTCCTCCCGCCTTCGGAGTAATTTGACAAATCCGCCGGACGATTAAGCTGCGCTAAGTAAAAGCAGGCGGCACATAGTAAAAAGTCAGAGAGCGAAGATAAAATTATATAATAGATGATGAACTACCGATACTGCGATAAAATGAGAAGATGAAAGAGGATTGCAAAGACAATGTAGAGGAGTGGAAAGGACGACAAGTGACAGAAGTACGAAGAAAAGAGGTAGACGAAGTGAGAATATATATTTAAAGAAAAAAAAAAGTGTTACGACACAAATCTCTTCAAAGATCCCTGTGAACCCAGTAAAGAATACCTTAGAGAACGTAACAGGAACGATAGACGTACTTGTCTTCAGTACTTTGTTAGCGAACACCGCTTTAAAAAAAATATATTAAGGGTGCTTCACCAATGTGCGAAACATTCATCCAAATGAATGTTGTTTTGTAAAATTAAATTAGTTATATCTACTGTGGCTATGAAGCATGTTGTGATGCATCAAAAAATGAATTTGGGAAAACGATGAAGAAGCCGTAGTGATAGAAACAAAAAGTTGAATGAAAAGTACGTCCACGGCACGAGGTAATCAGGATATAAGAGTCCACCAATCCCGTCAAGCGCAAAGATATCCACGAGACACGAGTACATTTATTTAACATGATTATTGAATATTAAGATATAATATCATCGATATACAGAAAGTATACAGGTAAAAAAAACTGTAATTATGTGATTTTGTGTGGTGTGTGTGTGTGTGTGTGTGTGTGTGTGTGCGTGTGCGCGCGCGCGCGCGCGCGTCAGTTGTGTACACGACAGAATCCTAGTCCCATAATAAGGCTTTTGTAATAATAACAAGACGATTGTATAACAAAAAAAGGAGAAAAAAAACAAACATCGCACAGTCAGAATTAAAATCCCATCGCCTGAACGCGAGACTGCGACTGTTTAGCTTTCGCTAGGAGCAAAGGCAGAATAAGCTTGCGAGGACGAACCTTTTACACCCGCATGTACTAATTTGGTAATCCGTGAAGAATATACTGGTTAAACGAATGTCTTTGCGGCATCGTGAATCACACATTTATCTAAAGGATTTTATAATATTTGTATTTTCATTTTTTTTAAAGATCCCGGTGTACCCAGCTGATTTAATTGCGAAGACTGTTCAATACACGTGGAATGTGCGATTAATACTGCCGTTAATGTCGAGCTTGTGATGGTTCCATGTTTCATGAGTAAAAAAAATGGAAGGAATGTACAATAAAGGAATTAATGAAATCTTACCGCACAGCCAGGGCACTCGAGGATCTAATGAAATACTTCCACTCCGATATATCGTCGGAATTAATTAAACAATCATATATTACGAAATAAAATAAAGGAAACGACAATGTCAGTCACCATGTTAGCCATCCACAACACCAGACAAATTATCCAACACAGTTTCACGGTGTAATAATGCGATGAGTATCGAGTTAGTATACGAGAGTAAGTGAAATAGAGAAGTTTCTATATTAAACGAATAAATTTGCCCATAAATCTTCGCGTGTATCCAGCGAAAGCCAACAGTATAATGCATTTTTTGTTGTTTTTTAATCTATAAATTTGTATATTTAGGGCACACAAGTTTTCTTTCTTTTCTTGGGGCGCATCTTTACCACCGTCAAAAAAAACAAACCTTTATGTATTTTATAATAAATAATAAAGTATAGATCAAGACGTACAGATGCCACACTATGATTTTGAAATGTTTCCACCGAAATAAACATTTTCGTATTATTTTCTTAATCTCCATGAAAATATTTCAATATCCTCAATAAACAACCCCTACAGAAAATTCCAAGATGCACCCCTACGGAGTTGTGAGTCGGTAGATTATATACTAACGTGAAAATTGTACTTTTTTCGTTATTTATTTTTGCATTAGTTTGTACTCAAAGTGAAAATGTATTCTACTACCTCACAACCTCCGTTTAGATCTATAATGATTACATGCTATAATAAAGCGGGACCAAATATTATCTCCGCATCAGTAGCTAACGTCAGCGAACATCGAATTTTTGTGGCGTACTCTGTTGTGCAACAAACATCGTAGCTTGCACTGGAAGACGTTAATTTTTAGGAAAATCTGAACGTGTCGGGCAATTTCTATGAGTCGCTATTCTCTGGGAAAGGAATTCGTGCCAGACGCGTTGATTAGCTCGAGAAAATAAATTGTACAGCGTGTAGAAGCTAATCGCGAGTTTTTCCACGCAATATACTGCATTGATAACGGCTGAATAATCCGTTATTATCGTAACGAAATTGTGAATATCCCTCCACAAAAACCACTCCATGCAATTGGTCATTCGGCCAAATTCTTTCGCCGATACAACGCCGTCGATTCTCAGATGGGTTTCAACTCGACTTGTATTTCTTATGGAGACGAATGATATAATGGCAAGATTTCAGATTATTTGGCATTCAAATGATTATTCGGTGGTGCTGCGCGGTTGAAAAAACAGGAAATGAACTTACAGGAAGATAATTGTCGTAGAAATTGCTTTCGCGGTTTTACGAATAACCCGGACGAGACTGCGATTTGTTTTTTTTTTTTTTTTTTTTTCATGAATTTGCATTTTCTTTTAGAGTCTAGCTTAAGCTTAAGCCCTCGAATTGCCTGGGAAAGCGTTGATATTGAATTAAGGGTTGTAACAAAAAGTTTGTGAAAAACGAAAGATTCAAACGCAGAATCATTTCAGATTAGATATTCGATGTAATTAAATTTTTTACGAATTTGTGTAAAATAGATTCTTCTGATAAATATTAATATTTGATTAATAAATATCTAGAACGACTCTGAGCTTGAATAATTCATTTCCCGTATTAAAAATTGATTGTCAAAGGACTTAATTTACAACTGTAAACCGCCGACACCGAGTTAATTACGAGAGTCAGAGTATTTGTTACCGAATTGACAATCTTCTACGATTCGGTTACAAATTTCTTTTCCTCTTTGTATATGGGTATCAAACATTCCGCTCGATACATGCTCGTGATTGGCCCTATGCTCTGTGTATGCAGGAATATTGGGGAAATGTCATTTTAGAAAGCCGTAGGATCATTGTGAAAAGGAATATTCGGAAATTTCAATATGGGAAGGACTTTAAGCTGCACGGTAGCAATCGTAGAGTCTTTCTGAATTGTAGATAATGAGAGAAAATAAACAAAAGTGACGATAATAGGACGGTCGCGCTATGGAATTTTAACTCGTGTGAAAAATATTTTTAATTAAATAAGAGGTGCGCGCTGCCTCTCTAATTCTAATGAAGATCGATATAAAATATCTATATCAAAATATATGCATATATGTAAATATATCATTCGCGATCATATTCTGAACTTATTATGTACATCGTGTAATTTATTTTATTTTATTTTATTTTTGCGGTCTCAATGGAAACAAGATAACTCCACCAATAACGGTGTTGTAAGGCACTTTTGCTACTCGCGTTAAGAGATGCGCAAGAGCCGCTTGCAGGTAAATACTACACTCGAGAATTTTGTGCAACGACGTAGAGATATATTACAGATTCGCGAGATATTTAAGTGTCATTGCCTACGCGCATTTCACAATTATCGTTATTATTACTGTACCGTGATATCGTTCGATCCTAAGTACTTTTTTTTTATCACCATACAAAATTTGAGTCTCGAATAAATTTACGAGAACTCGAAGGCACTTGCTTGGTATTCGTAAAGCAAATCGTAAAAATCGATAAATGCAAGAAAAAACAAAGAAATTTGCCCAACTACTTGCGCAAGGTGCATCGCACAAACTATGTTTGCCCGAAAATGAATCATGATTTATTATTTTTCGATGAATTATTGTAAACTTTTTTGGGAATTGTGTATATAACGTTTATCGCGCGGATTATCTGTATATAAAAGAAAATATATAGAAAATAATAATACAAATAAGAATCGCCCGAAAATACTTTCGCAAATAATAATAATAATAATAATAATCATCTACCAATCATAGTGACCGACAAAATTTACGAAAATTTCTCCTAACATACGAGTCTGCAAAACACGATTGTCTCGTCATCGATGGTTACGTACTCAAATCAAATTTGAGGATAAAATTGAGCGGGATAAGCCAGTCCAGGATTGGCGGGTGGCGCGGGTACATAGGCACCGGGCGTCTGCCACGCGGCCCTTTTCGACATATTAGCCATTGACTCGGTGGGAAAGGCGCTCTCCCACGATCGTTTGAGGCCCATGAGAGCGGCAGGATTGAGCTGAGCGGATTGCATAATGGGTGGTAAGAGTCCGTGGTGGGTAGGAGGAGCACGGAGTATCGGAATTCGCGCGGACGGCATGTTGAAGAGCAGAAAGGGTGCGTGAGGACTTTGAGCGTGAAGAGCCGAGGGATGATGATGATGATGATGAGGTGCCATGGTGTAGGTGGAGAGTTGGTGCTGAGTCGGAGCGGGCAGAGCGAGGGCTTTGCTCGTGTTAACGGCATTCGCGGACAGCGCGGAGTTGGATGTCGGCGGGGGATTTGACGCAAGGGCCATGAGGAAGAAATCTTGATTTCGCATTGCCTGTGCCTGTGCCTGAGCCTGCGCCTGGGCTTGGGCCTGAGCTTGAGCCTGAGCCTGTGCTTGGGCCTGCACGAGTGCGTGAATGTCCCAAAGATGAGGCTGGGGGTTTTGTATCGGAACGCTCGGTTGCGGGGGTGGGTGAGCTAGGGCCGCGGGTGTGTGTGTGGTCAACGTACCGGGTGACAGAAGTGACTTTACTGGCGGTGGCGGAGCTCCTGTCAGCACGACGTTCATGTCTTCGCCGCTGCACTGAAAGACCTCGATGTAACGTTGCTTCTTCCCGAATATCATGTACCGATGATGACGATGCGTCGCGCACCCAAACGCCGAGTTCTCGCTGTCCATTTGAATGAAAGCTTCGCCAGAGGGCTGTCCCTGTTTCGATAGATAGATGAATGTGATGGTTGCCGCAAATAACTTATTATTGTATCAAAATTACTTGAGAGTCGAAATCTAGAATCGAGAGCGCGAACTATGTTTCAATTTTTATTTAGATCTTAATTTAATACAAATTTTTAGCTTTACTTCGTGCTAACGACTCTAAAGTCTAGAACCGCACAAGTTAATAATTTAATAAATAATTTGTTGTCATTTTTTTCTATTGATTTAATAAAACCAGTAAAATTATACTGAAAAAATTTAATGCGTTAAAAGTTTATGTCTGTGATGTAATTGGAGTGCGCGGGTTAATGAAAAAATACACTTACTTGAGCATTGTACACCATGTGGACACCTTGGTAGACGATATTTTTCGAATGTTCTCCCATGAATTCCAAAATGTGCTCGACGAGCGCCTCGTAAGGGAGACCTCGTAATCGTACGCAATCTTTGCGCGTACCCGAGGTTATTATGTGTTGTGGAAGCAATGGAATTGGGAGTATTGGTGGTATCGGTTCGTACGTCTTTGGATCGATCGCTCTGTTCAATACCTGTAGGACATCAACTTTGACTCAATATATTGAGAATAAGATAATATTTTTTAAAACAATCGAAAGTGACATCAGTGACATACATTCGGAACGTTTTACCATTTATTTGCAGAGTTTTTGTATCCAATATCTATCCCTTCAAAAATACTTATAAAATACAACACTTCAATATATTCTGTTAAAATACTTTTATCTATAAAATGTATAATTTTATACACTTCGACAAAAACGTAATATTTAATGAAAAATATCTTACGGACATTTGATTTTTAAATTTATTTAATTAAAAAGAAAATCGTCTTCCGCATTGGATCTATAATATATGCATGAACGTTTGTATACGCCCTATAGTAGACGTGTGTTTTTACAAAGTTTATTCGCTTCGATTTACTGGAGATAATGTTAATTTTAAGAGATATGGCAGGATCGTAACTGCTCCACAAAGCAATTCATTTCGAAAGTAATAATTAATTCTTTCGAGATTTATGTAAATTTGAATACAACTTCTTCTGTCCGATAAGATGCACTCACCTGCTGAACCTCTGCTGTCGTGCTTCGGAATAATTCGATGTATCGCGTGCCGATCGACTCGCGATGTTTGCTGAGCGCTTTTGCGGCATCTTCCTCCTTTGCGAATAAAACAAATGCGTCACCGGTCGCCCGACCGTCGGGTTTCTTTACGAATAACACACCCTCCTCGCCGTCGAGAACTTGGCATGGTTTTTGTCCTCCAAGAAAGAAGTCAATCTAAAAATAATAGTTCGATCGCTCGTTACTCGTTTCAACGGTTTCGCGGATTGCCATGCATTATTCGTTATTTCAAGTGTACTCACCACTTGTTTCGCAACACAGTCGTACGGCAGTCCTCTCATACGCACGATGACTTGAGCGCCCCGCGAGAGGAATGCGTGAGCTTCACCGCTTGCACCTCCAGCCACACGGACGAATTCCTCGCCCGACGCTTTGTACACCTCGATGTAGCGCGTACTAATGTGATGCTTATGCCTCTTCAACGCCATGTCTCTGTGTTCTTTGCTTACGAAACGCACCAATGCTTCACCGTTGCGTCTACCCTGGTGGCTCAAACACAGAGCTACGCCGCCCCTACGAAAAGAGAATTCAGTCTTACTTTGCATAAAACTAGATTCGCCCTGAATATACGACGCGAATAGTCGATTTTGTTTAAACTTAAAATATAAAAAAATCCGCTGAAACGTGATCCGCCACCTAAGATAATTCTTATCGAATCGTATCAGGATTATTGCCACGAGAAGGAACTTGTTTTTAACATTGTGTTGATATAGTATTTCATAAACGAACATCTACTATGTGTTCATTGGGTTACCTTATTCTTTGTAAAAATCCTAGAAGCTTGCGCACGAATACCAAACCCATTACAAGTTTCATATTATTTAATAACAATTATTAAAAGTGTATGGTGAATCTTTGGAAATTCACGATTTACTTACTTGGCAACATTCAGTCCTCTAAAAAACTTGGCGGTGTCCTGATCGGACGACTGCCAAGGAAGTCCGCGCGCTCTGACCACACAATTGTTATCTACCTCCTCATCTTTTGAGCTGTAAATTAAAAGCGTCAATTATTCATTGGATCATTGAAATAATAATAATAACAATAATAACAATAATAATATACAATACCATATGCCAGGTTCTAAGACGAGGTTTATCACTTCAGGAGTCTGGAAAACGTGTCCTGAAATAAATATATTTAGGAATGAAGAAAGAAGCGATTAATTCGCGAGAAGAGGAATTCGCAGAGCCAACTAGCTTCGTCATAAACGTGACGAACGTTTCCTCGAGTAACCGTACACCCTCATCCTGTCTCCTGTTTCTAACACATTCTGATTGTCCCTCCATGGAGTCCCTGAGTGTCACCGGTCTGAATAGTACCGTATCATTAAGTTCATTCCCGAAAACAACAAGCTAAGCAAAATACCATTCGATATTTCGACTCAGCAAAATTATTGCTATCGTTGTTGATGCGACGCGAATTGGAAAATGTTCGATCACTCGAACTTATAATTCAATTTAACAGGCAGAATAAAAATGATATTCGTCGGTTTGTCGTCCAAGTAGATTTATGTATATATATATATAACCCAGTCAGCTATAGTATAGGTTTCTGCATATTGCCAAGGGAGTCTATGAACATTAAAGCGATGCTGTAAGCTCGATATCTCGTTTTCCCGTTCAAGATCCAAAGATCATTAAAATGTCACTCCAAGATCTCCGCAAGTTATTCGTGAAGCAAGTACAGTTGTGTTCATCAATTGGACGTCGAATGTGGTAATTAAATGTCGTTCAGTTGCATCTGTGTACAATTTTGAAATTAAAAAATCGACACGTAAGAGCGACATATCAACTTCAATACATTTTATTTAAGTTAACCCTTCTAAGATGAAACCAAATTTTTTAATGTAACATCTCTTATTCCTCGAAAATTGTAAATAAGTTAGAGCAGATTTTTTGTCCTAAATTTGATATTTTATGATAATCATTGAAAAATAAACTGCTGTATGGAAAATCTAAAGATCTTAGTACGATTCTGAGATCAACTACGTCTTTTGAACTACGCAAAGAACTAAATTGTGTAAAGAAAAGTACAAAAAGCTTTAATCAAAAGTTGGTAGTAAGCGGCGAAGCGGGAAATTCTCCCATCAACCGCGTGGAGAATGAGTTGGCTACCACTGTGATAAGGAGTGCAGTATGGTCGGCGCTGCTTATAATATTATAGAGCCTGATTCGCGCACTCGTAAACCCATACAGTACATAGGATATCGATGCTTTTTTATGCTCAGGTATGCGTGCATCCAGCATGCATGTGTGTACACTAATACAAACGTGTATTCCCGAGATGTTTTAAGGCTTCCGTGAGGCAAGACATGTAAATCTCAAAGCGAGCACAGCCACTTAAACGCGGTGGGAGCCAAGTTCCCTTATCGACGAGCACTCAGGTATTGTTTTTTTTTATACTCGTTCTTCTTGCGAGACTCGTATATTATCGTGCTACATAGCACTGGCGACTCAAGCGTTCCGAGAGTGGCGTGAACGCGATGGGAACTCGAAGAGTTTTATACACGAGATGAATATTGTCTTGACCGTCGTTTCGATTGGCACGATCTCACACGATTGCAATCATTCATTAATTACAGACGGAGAGAAACGAAGAAAAAAAAAGTGTAGGTAATTATAGTGAATGAAAGTTCTAATGGAATAGTAGGAATATGAATGAAAACAACGCCCGCGCTCACCATCTTTGATCATCCTCTGAATGACGTTGACCATGTCCTGAATCTCCTTTACGTGAAAGACATTGTCGGTGTCGGGCGTTAAGCCAAAGTCTAATTTTTTTCCTAGGTCAAGGATTCATATGTGCGTAGTAAATAAATAAATAATAATAATCAGTAGAGCTATTCGGCCTTTCAGGCACAACCAGACACTCGACCTTGGCGTTATTTCAAGTAATTTTATAATATTATAAATTTAAGGCTGTAAAATCGAAAAATTAACAAAAAGTTATGATTTTTTATTATGTTTCAGTTGAGATTTTTCGTGTTAGTTTTTAGGTTGAAAATATGGTACAGGCATTGGGTCTTTCGGCTATTATCGGGCACTTATCATTGGTAATTTAGTTATCATATGGCTCTGCTAATGTTATTACACCCATTCCTTCGCAGTCCAACGATGCGAAAGAAAGTAGATATCATTTTTTTATAACTCGATTAATTCACGAAAATTTGTCGAAAGTATACTTAAAAATATAAACAGCGCATAAGAGAATTTATCTCTATTGCACCCATATGGGTTTCACATCGGCTAAAAACGATGTGACATACCGCTCGGTAACAAAAACTGTAATCCAGTTTTTTTAAGGACGTCGGCCATTGCTGGACAAAAACAAATTCGTGTACCCTTCGTCTATTAATACCTCAGCTTTTGATAAAACTAAATTACATTTTTGGTTACCGACTGGGCACAGGACGGACGCATGAGGACGGGATGTATCGCATTGCATCGCCTTCAAGTGAGGCTAGATACCGACAGTTCACTCCGAAACATTCAACACATTTTTCTCGAACCACGATTTTTGTAGGAACGTCAGAAGAGTAAAGCTCACTGCGTGAATATGGCACGGAGTGAACCCTAGAAATCCAACATTTAATAGAAAATCTGAATCAGAAAAGAATGTGTTAGAAATTCTGTGTCTTTCTGGCACTCGCGGATTTTCAAACGAAGAATCACGAAACTGGAGTTTCCCCTTGAAGCGATGCGATACTACTCGGTCGGTAAAAAAGCTTTATTTCGAATTTCTTCTGCAATGATTGACCTGTCGGATATAAGCCGAGAACAGTTCCATCCGTCTAACAATTCTGCAGTGCACCGTTCCCATCTTTTATCCGACAGATAATCCATCGCATCCTATCTTTCTCGCACGCAAGTCAATCTAAAAAAGAAAAGCGACATGTAACACATCGTCTTAAGATGATGCGGTACACTAACTGAGCCACCATCATTGCAAAAGAGATAGCGCCACTGGCGATGACAATGAAGCGAAAACGACAGAAACTTTTATGACATCGCCTTAGGGGCGTTCGCGGGGGCCAATAAATCCAGCGAATTTTTATGTCAAGTTCGAAAGAACATTAATCAACATATCATAACATAACAAATATTTATATGCGATCCTACAATGAATTTAGAATCTCATTGTAGCACGTATAATTTCTTTATGAAATATTTTGACTCTCGCATTTAAGTCACAACTTGATGACCATCTATAGAGACTTGGCAACATCGCTTCACTTCCATACGATATTACGATCGGAGTATGTAAAGTATCTAAAGTACCTGGAAAATAAGGTTGGGGGTCAGAACTTATCAGACCCAAGTGACTCTTCTCGATTATTCTACAGGGTGGCGGCGGTGAGATATTTTAATAATATAAATAGATAATGTTTAAAGCCTTTAAAAAACCTCAAAAGCTTTATTAATGTTTTTTTTGGCGTTGTCGTTATCTAAAGGTGATATTCCGAAAGTCATCATTGCAATTAATTTTTTTTTTCGATCCTATATCGTTGTGATTACCGCTAAATTCTGTAATGGAATATTTAGGAATTCAATTACTCCGTAAGTAGCCATCTGCAAAGAAATTACAGAGTGAAATCTCACAATCCAAAAAAAGATTGTCTCTCACAGCGTCTCAGTCGGTATAAAAAAATGTAATGCTGTTTCTTCGAAGGCTTCAAACATTTCACTGCCAAAGCAATTAGAATATCACTGCGGAACTGATAAACACAGTAAGATCCTATTTCCTTTTTCCCAGAAATATTTGACACTCTTGAAATAAAAATAGCATTGCAGTTTCTGATAACAACCATGTACAAAGCGATGGAGTTTATTGCCAATTAATTGAAAGCCTTAACTTTCCATCTTAATTAAAAAAGTGGTATATTTTATCTTCGAATCCACTTGAGATTGCGTAAAATGCTGACGGTTGATAAAAAAATCTATAATAATTTTACTCAGAGTTAATAAACTTTTCGACCAAAGCTAAGTGACGAAAAAATCTGCTTACAATGCATTAAAGTATTGTCTTTTCCCTCTCGAATTGACGGCCTCTTTCACTTCACGTTAACAAGTCATTCGTTGCAATTCGGCCAATCGCTGTTGGGCCAACGACTGTACCGTTGACCCTATGCAATGGACACTCGACGATTACAAGAGCAGACGATGATTTACGCAGCCGAACGTAGCATGGATCAATAACGTGATTACGAAGGTCCTTATTCTTATCTTACTCCAACACTTTAACAGTGTATACATGTATATTCACCCCCGGAGGCCAGCCTTGGCATTTGAAAATTTACGTCACTAAGCGACCGACGCTATTTCTTTCGATGATAATTAATATTGAGCTGCGCATCGAATTGCATAATAACACTATAGTTGCCTCTTCGGTTGTTCTTTTTCATTATTTTTTCCCCTTCGAAAGGTTATAAACCGGAGACTACGTCGCACAGCAACGAATTTTGTCGTCGATCGAATTATTTAACCGTCTCGTGCGAGAAGCGAACGCATCAGCTTGAAGACGAATAATGTACGTGAACGTGTGCAATTGGTTATCACACAATAGTAATCGTAATACTCTCCGGCAACTGCACGTTTCTAGTCGTGCATGCCATCATTGATATCGCACATATTTTTCACTGAGCGAACACGTGATGTATCGATTACTATAGCGATCACATAGAAATATAAGAATTTTTTTTTAACCAAAACTTTTGATCAATAGAGTAAACAGTCGTTGAAAATTTCAATCACGGATACATCGTGAACCCCGGATAAAGGAAACACTCACCGGAAGTCGTTTCTTTGATCTCAGCCTGATCAGACGGCCAAACAATCTCGAATGGTAAGAAAACAGTATTGAGAATAGTGGTAGTACAGTAACGAACGATCAAAGCGTACTGAATGTCGCAAGGCAGTCGACTGGACGCTACTGCAATATCTTCACGACGATGACCTTTAAACCGACCGTAAACTGATAAGCTCTTGGTCCAACCAGTGTCTTTTCGCGGTGGAAGGAACCAATGGTATGGATATAGCGTACCCTACTGAACTGGTAGGCTCCAAACGTTAAACTCTGGTCTCACTGAAACAGTTATGTTTCTTTTGACGAGTAATACGATAATCCTTCGTCACTCGTGAATTTCTTTACATTCCCCCACATATTGAGTCGCTTTTTACGATTAGACGAGACCGGCCAGTCGAGGAAATTTCCTTGCCGCTGAGAAATCGTTTTCAACTTGTTTCTTTTTAAATAGAAATTGCTAAAATTCTAAAGTTGGATTAAAAGTTTGTTTCCTGATTCAGTTCCTTTTTTCTGTAGATCTTTAATCTTCTGGCGAGTAAGATTGCAGAGAATTGACGTTCACTTTTTTGAATATAATTTTTGTTTGCTTTATAGACAGGTTAATCCACATATTAATGTAATCATTTTTCAATATATTACATGAAGTGAAAATGTATGAGAATTATTATATTTGTAAGGGTTATGCATAATTGCAATAGCTTGTTAATTATCTTGGAATAGAGAAGAAAAAGCGCTAAACTTTGTACATAAACATCAAAGAGTATGAAAATTTGAGAACCTGTGCTTCGATCATAATATTGGTCATTTGTTTAATATTTTTTTTAGCGTAATAAAAATATATTTCTACTGTAAGCATTAAGGTTCTATTGCATTAGTATTTTTGAGACATTGTTTGTGATTAATCTATGAAAAATGAAAAAGACATTCTGACAGAGATCCCTATTCAACAATCAGGCATTACTTGTTTATTTATGTGAATTTTATATCAAAATATATTTTGTAATAATCATTTTATTAAATATTTTATGCCGGCGATACTGCTTTGGCCTTAAGCGCGTTATATCCGTACACAAAGAGATAGATCAATTGTGCCAACCTATATATAAAAAATAAGCGAAGAATTTAATGAAATTGATCGATTTAGTTTAAACAACTAATAATCAGTATGCATAGCTAATCTTTTTTCTTCTTCATGACTTAAATTTTGTTTTGTTTTTTATTATTGCATTGACGAATATTTATGATCATTTAATAAATATATTTCATAAAAGCGAAGAATCCAACTACGTGCGCTAACATTTTATTAAACAATGTATTAAATACAAACTTTTTGTGTAAGATTTATTGAAAAACTGTTAAAATATTTCAAAATTGATTGAATAAGAAATTATTAGACGCAAGAGTAGCTGACATTTATGAAATAATGAATGGTATGTCAACTTAATAAACACAATGTAAATTAAAAAATATAATGAGGCTCCCATCGCTACTTTTCTGTTACAAGAAATGATAGAATAGAATAATCTTAAAGTACATTTTCACTGTCCTGAAACGAGCGTTAAATCGTTTCCATTGAACGCCCGACAGACATCGATTCCGTATCACCTGCAACAGGTGGTTTTTGTTTTACTAATCACCCCTTCACGAACATTCTCGGGTACAGTGTGTGATTACACACTGTGACGAACTAATAATCGCGAGACATCGAACCAGCATAACGAACGGAGAAAGTAATACTGAATGAAAGATATGTAGACTGCGGGACCGAGAGCAGAAACTCTCGAGAGTTAACACAATGCTCGGACTGTCTTTCGAACTGCCTTTTGCTTCAGCTCGTATAGTTCGTATTTGTGAACGAACTAGAGAGACTTCCTTCGTTAACCAACACGTGTTTGCCGTTCGGTAGAATGCCCTGTCCTGCTCTACCCAATATATAAGCTTTTGAAGGGAAAGTTTTCAACATCGCATTCCGATGAACCATCGTGCCAAACGTCCTTAAAAGAAAACGCACTCGAAACAATCTTCCTGGACATACTCAAGGCCTTTAGGCCGTTCGTTAAAATACCGACAAATACAATAAAATATTATCATCGCGCTGATTGTCCCTCGGATAAAACTTGAAAAGCGATACAACTTTTGCAAATTGGAAACAAACAATCCGCGATATATCGTCCAAAGTGCTGACATCGTTGCGATCATATCGATCCTCGCGAATGCGCAACATAACACAACATATATCGCTTCTGTTTCTCGTCAGTGCGTTGGCTTATGCGGGCACTCGAGAAGTTTGTGGCTGCGGGCGATTCGTATGAACTAGAAAAAAAGGAAATTTGTACACGAACATACCTTGGCTTCTTTATTATATTGCTCCTGATCAAGTCGAAATTTTTTTACTCAGGAGAATGCAATTGCGGCGGTAAGACGATGGTAAATATTCCACACCCGACTATAGTAAATTACTAAAGAGTTTATAACATTTGTGGCAGTGAGATGAAGGAGTTAATTTTATTGCTCGGATTTGACGCTAGACTTTTCGAGACGATTTTTGTGTGGCGTGTCACCCGTTCCCCGCGCGTATTCTAGACTGCGTTGTACACACTGCAACGTGGTATGCTCGACTGTGCCGTGTCTCGAGTTATGTCTGCTCCGCCACCGTCGTCGTCGACGACGACGACGACGACGACGGGGATGACGAAGTCGAAGACGACGGGTAACGACGTTCAGACTGTACACCCGTTGCCATGGTGTGTCAGTGTCCGTACGTTCATGTGCTGTTGGTCACGATGTGTCTGTGTCAGCATAGAACGACGCATACCGCAGAGACGACATCCACACGGCACAAGAGTACAAAAGTGTTCGAATCTCGAGCACCGACACATGCCTGCACGTTTGTACTGTTGCATATGATTTCACGAGCGACGACGACTCGACTTTTATTCTTTTGACTCTGAGAAATTTCAGTACCTAATTAGAATTATCGAGTGCTGATTACGCACATTTCTTTGTTTTACGACGAGAGATTAGCTAGAAAGCATGTTAACTTTATTAAGACGTTTGGTTTATCCTTTTTTTTTATTGAGAGAGTAGGATTAATCTACCAGTGAATAAAGAGCTAAGCAGATGACATGTCCAGTGAATGGACACTGAAATAATTTTTTTACGGATTAGTGATATATTTATTGCCATGAAGTACAATTCTGTCCATCACTCATTGATTGGAGTATTGTTAGACAACATAATCAACATGTCCAAAGTTTTTATCGATGATACATGAAAGCGTCTATTCACTGGTAGTTTTTTTCGTATTAGACATTTTTTTATTATATGAGTCTGTGTGTGTATCGTTTAGTCATAAAAGGATTCCCTAAATTGCTATAATATTTGCTGCTATATTGCAATTTGCTACTAAGGTTATGTGACAATCCCTCCATCCTTCCCAACTCGAGTCTGGTCGGTAACAAACATTGTAAACATTTATGTTTAGCAATGATTAATGTTTCCCGTCCAAAAGAAATAGAATATCAATGCGAAATTTATAAACGTAATGAGATCCTATTAGCTTTTTTCCAAAAACATTCGGCACCATTGAACAAATGAATATAGTTTTTGTTACCGACATCACTTTACGATGTGACAAACCTCCAAAATCTGTAATCGATAACAGAAACTTTAATCGGTAAGAGAAACTGTAATCGGTAACAGAAACTGTAATCCAATTTGCATCGAGCCAGTTAACATTTTAGACAAAAGTAATTTTGGTTTCAATTCGTCTATCTACCACTGGGAAGTGGAATCGAATTTGCCTTTACTGAAACATCAATCGTTTTTTAACAGATTGAATTATAGTTTCTGCAGTTGCGTCACATGTGACATCCCGAAGAAATGGCTCCAATGGTAATAAATCGTCACCCATATTTCTTCTGAGACAATTGGTACTTCCGGAAAAGGGAGTGTTCACTATATAACAATAGGGAAAGTATTCACTATATCACTAGGAGGAAAGCGTTCACTATAAAGATAAGGATATAGTAAATGTATATCCATGTTCATCACTTATGTAGTGAACTCTAATTTGCTTTGGCTACCCACAAATGTTTTTTGCCATATAACAAACAATGATTTGTTTTAGGGATCAACAATATATTTTCTCTAATAATATAGGCAGCCGACAAGTAAGATATTCCTCCATGAATATCAGGTAATTTGATCCCTCCCCTTACGTGATGTTCAATAGCACTGTCTCATCCACGGCGGCTCAGTCGGTATAGTACATCATCTTGAGTTGATATGGCACGCGTATGGGTGCAAGAGAGATAGAAATAGATGATGTTGCGAAACCGCTTGAAAAATTCTCTGAGACACGTGTCACATCGTCTTAATGTGTTGTAACATCCCCTCTCCCCACCTAACACGCTACATCGGTAACATGACATGTAATTGTATTTTTAAAGGTGCCGAACATTTATGAAAAAAAAATAAAAACTAATCGGAGTCCATTGTATCTATCGGTTTCGCAGTGGGATCCTGTTTGCTTTTTCGTAGAAATATTCGATACCCGTAAAAACAAAACCGCATTACAATATTTGTTATCGACAGTAGTGTGACGCATTACTTGACAGTGATGTTACATCTGAGCAGGAAATGTTCGATTTCGATTTTCTCAGAAACGGTTTTTCAGAAATATTTCGAACGAAATTGAATGATTATTCTTTTCATCTTAAATAACTCCAATTTCAATAGTGATAAAGGCCTTTTTCGGTGACAAAATATTTATGGCGCACGATATTTTTTACTTTATGTTGTATTTATTTTCTTCTCATCCTCGGGGCCGTAAGATATCGAACATTGGAAAATTATACACAAATTCAAAATTTAGCATACTTTATTCGTCAAAGAGTTTAATAAAATATTGAGTAACTATTTCACGGTCGTGCAATTTCATATGTTTTAGAATATTATAGACCCCGCACCTTTGCGCTCGAATGACCTTAACCGTCTTTGAGTAAACCAGGAACGAAAAATGTTTACTTCATTGGTGTGTCAATACACCTCAAAAGCCTGGATCGTACATTTAACGAGACATTTAAACGTACGGTACATCACCTCTAAAAAGCTTGGATCGGTTACACATCAGGCCTCTTTAATATTAATGATAAATTAATGCTAATGTTACCTTAAGTCTTAACCTAAAAGCATAGTTTACACTCGTAAAGTGATTTTCACATTTTGTAACTTTTAACTACTCGAATTATCTATTGAATTGTACAAGTGATTAAGGATACTTGTGCCAAAGCTGCGGGTTGCCGTAAAATAACGCAAGCTACGCTAAACGTGTTAGTCAGTATGCGAGAGAGAAGCCGATTCGCCACGTGACTGAGCTAGAAAAGCAACAAGAGTCATTCGATTGTACGCCAAATCTCAAAGACTAAACCGTCAGTAATTTTCAAATTTGGACCGAAGCTGTATCAAAGTATCTCTTCCGATCCCTTAATTTTTTTTTTTCAATTCAAATTTAACCGAAATTCGCAGAGCAAAATCGTTTCATTCTGTTGTCATGGACCCGTTTCCATTGCTTGCATTTTTTTTAAATATTCAGATTCATAATCCAGTGTAGCTCCCGAGAATCAGTGACCAATAACCTGTGCAACGTCTACCTGTAGCATTCGAAACCATGGTGAGGCTTTGGTACTCTTTCGACGTTTTATCATTCATGTAACGATCGGGGCACAGGGTCATGGGTTACTTATCGGTTCCAAAGATACATAGCGCGCTTGTCTACATTTGTGTGTTCCTTCATTTATTTATAGAAAAAGTTGCATAGTAGAACCTTGCACATTGCTACCCCATTATTTGGTCCATTGTCGACATAGCCTTCTGTATGAGGAAATCTGGTAATTCATTTTAGTTCCCATATAAAAAAAAAGCTTTATGGACATACAAAAAAAATGCGGGTACAACGTGCAAGGTTCTACTTTGCAACTATTTTTTTACTTTTCAAGGAGCAGTAATATCTTCTACTTCAGTCCAAAGTTTAAGAACATTTGAAAGTGTCAAGCACAAAAATTCAAAATCCCATAAAATCTCGTGGTTCATATATATTTTAACGAAAATTTCAATAGATAAAAATTTCGTACAGTTTTAATTACGGGCCGAATTTCAGTTCGATTGCTTAAGTCATTTTTAATCTGCAAGTTTTTCATTTTTACAAACAAAAGGAATATGAAAATTTAAAAAAAAGCAGTTTAAATTAGATCAATTTTGAAAATTATATTTCACTTGCCGAGCGACTGTGTGTCGATAAATCATTCGTTAAAATACATTCATTGACAAACAAATGATAGACGAAATTGCATGTAACAAAATGTTTAAACGATACAGTTTTATTTTTACATATAATCTATTATATGAATCATTTTTCCGAACAATATCCAAATTTTATTGAATCTGAACGGCTGCACCAATTGTCATCAAACTCAATCCTAGTGTTCTTTTTACTCTGTTGAACATCTGTATCACATTTCAGACATTAGCTCATGATTCGCTAGCGCGAGAGTTATATTTTTGTGAAATTAAAAATTGAAAATCCTCATTTAAGTGAAAGGCCTCGATCTATATTCGTCAACTTTAATACTAAACATTGTTCAGTCAATTCGCGTGCCCAATTTAAGCTCGATAGCTCCAAGTTTACTTCAAGGCATTTACATAATCGAAACTGTACCCAGAATATGAATCTGCCATAAATGTATTTTGAAGATACTGCAAAAAAAAAAAAAAAAAAAAAAACAGGATTTTTTAAAAATATTCCCGGGGGAAAATGTCGAATTACTCGTACTCCATAATTACAATAAAAATATAAAAGGAAATCTCTATCTGTTGATATATTCAAAGTGTAGGGATTATAGGAATTTCGAGTTTTTAATATATTCGACTATCCTATGAATGTGCAATAAAAAGTGAAAACAGTAGTTTATCGATAACTAAGAAATTTAACCGGATAGACGAGTGCCCCCCCCCCCCCCATCGTTTGACCGTGGGTCACGCCAACTGTAAATGGACCTTTCTCGTACCCTGGCGTAACTCAAGATCGTGCTCGTGCAGTGTTTCGCATTCGACGGCATAACTCGAGGTGGCGCGGGAGCTTGGAGCAATACTGGGTAGTCGTAGTATAGAGAGAAGTTGTTCGAAGCGAAAGAAGGGTCGGTCGGCAGCCGCCAGGAAGAACCGTTTCATGGGAACCATAGTCCCGACAGAGTGACGAGGTATATACCGTAACATGAGACGTGGCTCAACAGTGGTTTTCAATACTACGCCTAAGACCTGTAAGATCAAAGATTTTATGGCCGGATAAAATGGACTTGTAATTATCGAAAAATACTGAAACCATTTTTACGAATATCTGTGATCCTAATAATCTAAAATTATCTGACAAGTTGTTATAAAGCGAAAGGAGAGATTCGCACGAGTTAAGAATTGATGAGAAACCCTGGCATTGCTGACCCTCAGGTGTCTAGTAACTCAAGAATACAGTCGGCGAAAAGAACGAGATAGAGAAGGAAAAAGACAAAGAGGCACGTTTAGACGCTAAACCACGAGCCAGACAGCAGTGAACAATTAAATCCCGTAAGCGATGAAAGAAATTTGTATGTAAATTTGTTAACCGCGACGTTTCCACCATGTTTCGATGTGAGTATAGCAAAATTCAACTTATTTTTTACATTTGTTACTTATATTCATAATCACGCTACTGATGTACTGAAGTACAACATTGACACGTGCTTTCTGTTAATTTATAAAATATCTTTCCCACGTAAAAGTCTTAGCTATCGCATTATTGGACTGACAAAACAATTTTACTTCGCTTCATTTCAATCAATTAATAATTATTTAGATTTCTTTCTTATTTGAATAAGAATTTAATTATAATAAATAACGTCCTATTTGGTATCATTTCGCTATTCGGTAAATAACATGTTTCTCCTCATAAATTTGTAAAATATCTTTCCCGCGGAACAAAATAATTTTGCTTTACCATGTTTCAATTAATAAAGTATCAATCTGACTTGATTCTTATTTGAGTTAGAATTGAATTATAATCAATGATCAGCAGTTTACTTGTTGTTTCTATGATTATAATGAAACAATTTTTCAAGTTTAAACTCGGTGAATAAATATTGGTTGTGCCATTTAATTATTAGATATTCGGATCAACGAAAATATTGTGCCAACCAATTAATTGATTAGCACAGTCAATATATTGATCAATCGGTGAGCTGATAACTCTTTGGTTCCAAGAATATAATATTTTTTATCTAAAAATAATTGTTGGAACGTAAAACGAGATTGAGTGAAAAATCTTGATTACGAAGCTTTAGCATTGATGAAATAAAATTAAATTATAAAGCTTCTGTTTTCATAAATCGAGAATTGTGAGTATAAAATATAATTGTAAAGGATACATTCAATCATTTCTCGAACGCTGAGGCTCGAAAGTTCCTCCTGTGATGAGTAACAATTGGTGAACTCCTTCCTCAGGTCATGAAAAAGTGTGTAGTGATCAGGTAGATCGAGGTATTTGTTGAAACTTTCGGGATGAAGACATTGTCTTAGGGGTGCTTGACCGTCGACCACAAACCGCGGTGAACTTCCGGTTGAGACGCAGGTGAGCGAAGTCCACCACGTTTCAAACTGAAAAAAAAGAAGAAAAACAAGTCAAGTATTTTTCACATTTATGTAAAAAGTTGATTCAAAGTATTGTATTATTAAATGTATTCCATGTTCGCCCGCTGAAATAAGCTGCGCTCGCGATGATTCGCATTCTGACTGTGATGATGGGGGCAACGTTCTCTCGAATTACCAACAAAGGATAACAGCCCGTATTACACCATCGTCAAGCCCTCTTTTGACATCGAAAGATACCGGAGTCAATGCACCTTGCTACCCGCATAAAGTGCGCTGACGAGAATACACCATAAATAAGAATCTCTATCGTTACCTCGCAAATACATTTATCGATAGATTTATTGTTCAGTATATTATAATTAATGCAACGCAAAGCAATTACCCATTCATTAACCCATTAACAAAAACTGTACAAAGGTACACAACTCTGAGTATATGCTCCATTCATTAAGACCATAATGTATTTTCCAGTCAACACAAACAACACAAATGAACGTTCCTATTATTGATCACAACCCCAATACTGATCACTTGAATAAAGAATCATGAAAATATAATAGCGAAGGCTATAATGTTTTGATACATCTGAATAACTATTGTCGATGTACCCCCTCCCCCACATTCATATAATCTTTTCTTTAACGTTTAAGTTAGCTCTTAAGTCTTGGTACTTTTCAGAGCATTACACAGGTTGTTTGAGTGATTTATGTGCGAATATGCAGATAAAAAGAAATAAATAACTGGCACCTCAGCTTTTAAATGGATCTCGTTGAAATTTGTTACACACGTAACAAACTGACAAATTGAACATCGACGAATTGTATTTTCGATTTCCTAACAAAAGGTACAAAATTTATAGTGAAGTTAAACAATTTAGAAAAAAAACTTGGTTTTACTTTACATATTGGCAAGAAAAAAAATGTTTCCAGACACAATATTGGAAAACCAGAAATACAATTTGTAGATAAACTCGATGAGTCCGACCTCTGTGAATCGATAAACAATGCGACAGAGATTTAAAAAAAAAAAAATTCACTTTGTTCCAATATATCTCAGCAAATAATAGATGAAATGCTTTGAAATTTACAACTATATCAAGTTAAACAAAGCAATCGTTGTGCGAAATGCTCAACAGATGCAAAGTCTTTACCCATCTCTACAGTCTTGCGTTAAGGGAAGATGGTAACTATTCAGTAACTGTTTTGCAGAGCCAATTGTCTTCTAAACAATAACTGCCAGTTCCTTGATTTTTTAACGTATTACACATTCAGCACATCAGAAGCGTATTTAAACAGCAAATAGTACAATACTAAATGTAATAAGTAGTTGAATCGGAGTAATAATTATTTTCTCCGGATGTCAAAGTATCCTGACAACCTCTTTTTTCCCAAAAAGCGTATCGAAAGGTATGCGACGAAGAGAAAATTGATTTTTAAAAATCTTTACGTTTAAATTATTTTTTTAATTGGAAATGTACTTTCCAACTTTGATTCAGAAAAACGTAAAAACGAAGGTCTGGATTATTCACTTCAAGGTGGATACAATCCTCAACATAACACTTTCAGTTGGAGTGCACAATCGAGTTAGAAGTCATCAATATATTTGATTTATAAGATTTGTTAATACTTTATTTGCGTTGTACGCGGCACCGACATCCATGCAAATAGCTGATACTAATGACGACTGTCATACTGCACCGACAGTCGACAACAGGACTTTGTTACGCCGAAACTCATCACGAGAGCTGCGCCACTCCAATTACTTAGGAGGCGTATAGGTTATCTATACTATAATTCTTAAAGTTCGGATTTCCGTCCCTTAAACTCCTCCTAGACGGAGCATGCTAGGAAGGTGATCTTGGACATTTTGGAAAGGTCTCCTGATTTCTAGGTCAACACAACTATTTTCAGCTCTTTAAATTGAGTCATTAAGGAGTTACGGACATTTGAATTTTCTAAGAGTATTATTGAATTTTGACATTTAATTTTAATTTTTAAAAAAGCAAAGTTATTATTCGTAGTAGGTATAGCTTGCGCTTTTTTAAAAAAGAAAAGGTTACTATGATACGGTGAACGGCAATGTCTGTTTTTGTTTGACATGAATTTTCAAATGCAATTCACATTTTAGTGAAGCAGTAAACAGTCAAGTCATTAAAAATAAAATTGGTTTTATTTAAGGTAACGATACTAAAAATAAACCTGGGCGAAGCCGGGTACGATACTAGTCAATCAATAAAAACTCATTAAACGGTAGCTGCTGGTAAATAAAAAATGATAACTACCACGTCATTGCACAGAATGAAGAATGAACAAATATCAAATGATTTGAGTCTATGGAGACTCTACTTTAGACTCAATTTTTGCTGACAATTCAAACACCATTTGTGTATACCAAATTGTTTTTCTTGAGTATTTTGTTAAAAACTCAATAATACGAGCAATCGCTGCGTCACTAAGGAACAAATTGAAACCACGTAAACCCAGTTGAGATCAGGAAAAAAATTTCTTGCGCGTAGTGCATGAGTGGTCAGTTCGAATATTAACATTTTCCAGCAGCTGTCAATGAATGACTTTCAAATGAAGTCTAGTTTAACTTAAGTATATTAATTTTCATGAAAAATACAACGAACGACTGCCGGTTGCAAGAATTATTCGTTCGGATATTCGTGTAGCCGTAAATACCAAGTAAGAAATACTTCAGAGAGCATTCGTAAATCACTTTACACTCTAAGGAATTGTTTTATTTTCGTTTAATTAATTTAACTGTAATTATTGGTTTAATTAATTGTTGAATATTAGTCTGAACATTTAACACTATTACTTTCGGCAATTGTAATGAAAATGAACCGATCCATTAGCCATCATCTACGTACATAAGACATACTTCTGACAGGTGTTGTGCAGGAGAAAATAGAATTTGCAAATCTGTGTCTGAATAGAGGCTATCTCCCCTTAAGTTAACTCGGTAAAGCGAAAATCAAAAGTGACAAGAGCGACTATATATCTATATCTATAATAACCGAGCGACAGTCTCAATTACAATGTTGCAACGTTAATTGCGACGTTACAATAATGCAGGGACGACGCAAAGGATTTCATACATCTCTCTGCCATTGGATTTCGTGAACATCACAATCTTTCGTCACAGTCTCGCTGCTTCTCTTTTGCTTATTCTCTGTGTAACTGCTGCTGTAGGATGTCCGCATGACGCAACAATTTCGAATGACGACAGGTATACTAAACATGGTATTACCAAGTTGCCGCATATCGGAGAGCGTGGCCAAGAGAAGCAAGATAGATAGCCATAAGTATGGTTGAAGCATAGCTGCTCCTACTTGGCTATTCTTATACGAATGTACGTGTATACCTATTTATACGGTACTTTGCAAAGAGGCGTACAGAGACACGACGTCGAGACGTCAAATGCGGCTCGCGTTGCGCAACTCACGCATCGAATGCACTGCTTTTTTGCGAAAAGCAGCATAATGCATAATAATACGAGATAATAAATACAGGGTCAAACATTCAATAATATACATAGCTCTGACAAGAATATATGTTGCGTAACTTACCTGGCGAATCGCCTGGTCCAAAGGTATTCCATGCTCCCGAATAAACTGTTCGGTAAGAACTGGAGCGTGGGTAAGGGCAGTTTCTGATAAAACTCCGCTACTTCCTGCGGGTATCGCGTTATTATCAGCTCCATCGGCTCCCCGATCCATCGCCGCTGGTTTTACGACGAATTGCTGCCATCCCATTACCTGAAATCGAAACAAGCAAAAAAAAACTCTTTTAGTATGGGAAATATTTCACTGTATTAATAACCTAATTCATCAACCAATGTAACAAAGAAACGAACGGTCAGGAGCAACTAAATTTGTAACATTGTGTAAACTTCAATAATACTTTGTTGTCTCAAGTGTTTAGAATAAAATTGGAAGGTGCTTTAAAGATTCTACAATAAATCCAAAAGTACCTAAGAATTTGTTAAGACATTTTTTGCCGAGTTGGGTTTTTTGTAGAAACGTGACACTGCCTCCAGTTTGATGGCTTTCAGAAAATAAAAAGATGAGAAATTGGAAGAAGAGTTAAAAAAGAATCCTAATAATATCACATACAATTGAAATATCAATTACAAATGGATGCATTTCAGTCTCTCCTCAGTGTTAAATTATAATGACGACCAAATGTAACATTAAATAAGTGAAAACAAGGGACAATTCGTAAATTGGGAAGAGCCAGATCAAAATGAAAAATTGCCCGAATTCTTACTATAAATACGTGAAAATTGCAAGTTAGTGAAAAAATATTTTTTTCACTGGCCATTAAATGGGTTATTGAAAAAAAAACATAATTTTACTAAAATACGAATACAATCAAACGATTGTGAATGCAATTTACAAAGTTATAGCAGTGCACGATAACGAAATGTAAGCATTGAATCATGAGAACCGCTGTGCCCCTATATTTATGCATTCATCACCTTGTCGGCTACTGGCGTGTCACACCAGTTGCATATTCAAAGGGGCTGAGCGCGCACCAAACCCTCCAGCACAGTTGATTACCAAATCGTCTGATTATCATATACTTCTCGTGTTAATGCGAGTGAACTGGAAGAAATAAACCAGGACAAACTGGCCAGCATTAAATCGCTTTGCGATCACGTCTACCCTGACGGAAGATTCTTGTCTCACATTCAAGATCGTTGAAAAATGCAGCAGGAAAAATGAAGCGTCCCAACACAGACTGAAGTTCGTAGGTCACATATGGAAATCTACTTTCCCGGGCGACTGCATGTATGATAAGGATAATTAATTCACACCATGACAGCCAGGACGACAGACGTTTAAAGAAAAAAATGGTTCGCTAACCCGTATTTTTTTACCTTTGGCCCATCGAGATGTGGCTAGTGAATAATTATTGGCATGTAATTATTTAAACTTTTGTTTCCTCATAGAGAAAGCTTCGTTTTTATGAAAGGGTGGGAGTCGAAATATCGAACGTTCTAAATTCGGAAAGACCAAAATTGTGAATTTGAAAAGTAACGAACGTTCACATGTAGAAAGGCCAATCTTACGACAGTCTAAAATAGTAATAAAAAATTGGGAACACAAGGGTGACGAACTAAATTTATATCGAATAAAAATAAGAGAATGTGCAAGTGGTGAAATATCGAATCGGCGAAAGGTTGAACATTTTACAATTCTAAGTATTGACTTCTGGAATTTTGTATATTCCGAACGTATACAATTTCGAATTCATTAAAGCGACAGACCAAAAACTTGCACGGTCAAAATAGCACAAGACCAAAAAAGCGAACGGTCAAAATAGCGAACACATTTCTTATCACTGGCAGTACTGAGTAGAGCTGATAGTTTATGTTTATTTCTATGTATCAGATCTGACGAATGGAAACCACTGCAACTCGAGAACGCATTTATCTAATAAGTCAAAATTTCACAGCCGTATACAGGGGTTAACCCCTGATATTTTCTTCCCAACAAAGCGTTGGAGCATGTACTATTAATTTAAACATGGATGTAAAGTAAAACCTTGCAATACGCTTCCTCATTATCTTCCATTTTTCATCTTCCTCTATGTTTCTCACAGATTGGCTTTGTGAAAAAAAAAGAAAATATTGAGAAAGCATTTTATAAAATTTTACTTTGCATTCAAACTTTTTTCTTTTTGCATTTCGGTATTTTTACTCCCGACGGGAGTTTGCGTTTAACTGGCATGGCGCAATTATGTCAGTTTCTATACGTGCGATGTTCTCCGAATCGGCTAAAGATGTCTTAACAGAATTGGGTACACATATTCTGTGCATCGTAACCTCCATTTTTGTACTAGATTGTATATATTAGGTGAGATTTTAGAAAGATGAACGCGTTCAAAAAAACTATATGAAAAGCACGGTTGTATATATTGAAATGCCACAAGATGGCCGTCATTCCTACTGGTAATCATTCATCTGCATCTAACTTCAGGGCGCTCACGGTGGAGTGAGAGAAAGAGCACGGGGGATTCAGTCAATATTTGTATATATGTTTAATACAACAGCATGTAAATTTTAACAAGTTTGTTGTACATCAAAGATGTTGTTAACAACTAGAAATTAATAAAAATGCAACGCAATTTTCTAATTGCATCTATTGATTTAATTGTAAATACACGAATGCAAAAATGATTGAGCGATCAAATAAAATAGAGTTATTAAAAGTTATTTAGCTTTTTTAAGTAAAAAAAATATAGTAACTATAAAAATATATAGCAATTATAAAAATGCTGTAGAAAGTCACATTGAATTAGCTTTAAAAAGTATGAAAAAAAAAATGTATTCAAAAGGCTGAAATAACTTCCAATGTCATTTTAATTAACTTCATATTTAAATTACAATAATCGAGTTACCGCTGTCACTACAGTCGAAAGACATCTCGAAAGACATCAAAATTATAGACTATATGGACGTTTTATAACACAGAAGAAGACGTCTCCCGACTGTAATGGCAGCAGTAAATGAATTATTGTCATTCAAATATGAAGTTAACTAAAATGATATCGGAAGTTATTTCATCCTTTTTAGATTTGTATTCATATGAAAACTTTTTAAAGCTTAAATCCTGTTTATTTTATTTTTTTTGCAGTTGGGAGTTTTCAATTTGTTAGACCATTTAATCGAGAGTGGCTAATGATTATATCGTTTACTCTGCCACTATGAATGTATATCCCCAGTAAAAGACTCTCAGATCCTTAATACTATCCGTAGCTGCACATAAATCATCGAAATGAAACAAATGTACGTCATACCAGTAAGTTACGATGAAAGTGCGTAATTGTAAAAGCACTTAGCACGCACAATAGTTGCACGCCTGTAGCATCTGGGATGAATGATAATGGAGCATGAGGACTTTAGGACCCCGCATAGAAGTAGTCAATTGGAGAGTATCATTTTCAATGGACTTTAGTGTTTCATGTATATCCTTCCAAATTCAAAACATGCAGGTGTTACTTATTTATTTTGTCGGTTTCCAAGGACTTTAGATAATAGAAGAAAAAAAAACCGCAGTCTCTACTTTTTTACTTTAATTCCTCAACGCCAGATTTTTATAGCGTATTTCTCGACCCGGGATGAAGTTTTATTTACTAATTAATTTTATAAAAATAAATTTTAATAACTTATTTAAAAATAATTTTTTATAAAATAAAAATATTTTTCTTAGCGTATTAGAAAAATATAAATAAGTTGTCATTGAGTGTTTCATAGATATCTTCCTCACCCTCTGGTGTTTTCGAGATTCGCTATGAAAGTTACGACAAAAATGCTAATTGTTTTGCAATGTCTATTACTGTAGATTTTGGATTATCGATGTACAAGAGTTTCGTAAGAGCTATTTCTGACTTTACCCTAAAAAAAGGAGTTAAACACGAGCAATCAACGCAAAAAATACTTAAAGGGAAGTGAAACATCCATGAGTGCGAAAGAAATAAAACTAGTATGACGCTCACGGCGGTGTAAGATAGAAGCAGCACATTTGTGTTAATATATTATATATATGGAGGTTTCACCTCACGTCAAGAGCGCTATACATCAAATAAATGAAAGAAAAAAAAACAAGGATTAACAAATCTATAAAATGTGCAGAAAAAAATCCTTGAACCCAGAGGTTGTTTAACGTTAGGTTTACGGTATGCCGTATGTACCTATCTCTCGAAATGCGAAATGCGGCAAGATGACGTATCCCGTAAACCTAGTGTTAAAAATGCATTTCTACAAATGAAGCGCCAGTGCGTGACTATCTTCACTCAAAAAAATATATTTCTGCAAGAAAGGGAGCTGCAACGGCAGCTGGTTTAATGGTGTGATCGCTGAGCACACATTGCGAAGTACGAGGACGACGAGGAGTTAATACATAAGATTAAACAGAAATAGCCGGAGGAGTTGTTCCTCTCAGGATGCACGACACGAGCAAAAAATCAGTAATACAGGAAGGAAAAAGCAGCAGCAGTAGCAAAGCATGAACTTCTGACCCGCGTAACGATCCTTCGTCATCGTGACATCGTGACTCTTTCGACAATAACTCAGAGAGGGGTATAGCGCATAACACTGGTAGTACGATAACGAAACGGGTAACTAATAACCGCCGTACAGCGGGTACACGGTATACAAATGCACATGTGAATGGAAAAGCGTGCGGTGAGGAGAATGCGAATATGAACGTGAAACATATAAAATGACTGGCATACTCGCCATATACGGTAGCAGAACTCTCCAGTCGAATTGACGGGAGAGACTTGCATGTGATGTAATGGCGATGATCGGCAGAATAAATCAATTCGACACCCGGAAAATATTTTCTTTCTCTTTACATCATACTTAACGAGCCTACGTAACATATTGTGCGAGATACAACTCAAATTATACAAGCAATTCATATACATTACGAGTAACGTGTGTCCACACGTATGATAAGTGCTCGGTACTTGCTGTCTTCAAACGTCACAGTAGCGCAAAAAATATATAATCAAAGAGTTCTCTGTAGTCGTGGTCGTTGCGAGCACGGGGTTAACAGATCAAGGTAATTCGACGCTGTAGTAATACATGAGAGCGACTAAAAAGTTATGAACAGTGCACAAACATACGTTAGGTGGTGTGCGACTTGGAATGATTAACTATAGAAATTATAGTAGCCACGCTTACAGTTCGAGAGTCCATCGAAAGGTAAAAAGTTTAGTGCATCGAAAACAAAAAAATATATTGCAGTATAGCGTAACGCACTTGTAGCTTAATTAAAAGACGGAGGGTATCATTAGTTTTCGTTTGTACTTATCTTTATCACAACTATTTAAATAATTATTATGAACTTGTTGTTTAGGAAACAAGTCTTATCGCCTTAAATTTTCGGAATACGGGCTAAGTAGGTACTTGATAGAATGAAGGTGACGTAAAAGGGGTTATACCTTTGAAAGAAACAATGAAATTGTACTAGGTACAAATGCATTGTACTCAGGGATTATTAAATTTTCGCGATGCCTAAGCGAAACGTTTGAGCCCCTACGGAATCAAACGATGAAGAAGGTATCAGACCTTGGTGGAAATTCCAGCGCGAGATTCAGTTCCGTAGTGAAAGCGCCACATTCAGGGTTGCCACATATTTTATGTCACATCGCGCACTATTGTAAACCGGATAAACACCCGGTTACTTACGGATTCTAACCACCAGTCTTCTTTTTGATACAGAAAAAATTTAAACGCTGGGTGTACTAAGTTTTTTCTGTCCAGTCGTGAAGTTTGGTGTAAAAGATGTTTAACGTACACAATGTACAATGTACCAGTGGACTCCGAGAGCACGACAGAAGATTCCTAAGTAATCTCAGGTCAAACATGGAAAACTCTCCAACGTTATCTCTGTAGCTGTCTAAGCGACAACTCTAAGCCCGAGACGAGAGCTACCTCCGTCAGAACTCATCAAGAATCATACCATCAAGAAACTTGCTAATTTTGCAATATGAATAAGTAACGAAGGCACCATTCATTTTACTTCAAATTTATTAAATCGAAACGGTAAGTCTGCAACTGTACGTCCCATTCTTAGCTACACGTGCTAAAGAAATCAACGGACTTACGTTGCCCACGTGCTTCGTTAAAAGTACCATTACTACATGGCAACCTTCAACGGTTATCATGCATGGCCGACCTCTATCGAGTTGTACTTCAGTATAGATATGCGCACAAGATATATGTTATACATGTACAACGATTGTATATGAAGAAATAGATGCAAATATGGCCCACCAGAAATTGCAATTCGTAAGACGTACCCTTTAATCACAAATCACGCTCTTCAGAGATACAAATTATTCGCAAAAATATAAATATAATAAAAAATGTAAATTCTATAATTCTATGAATTTTTTATACTTTCAGGCATTTTTGAAAAAACTTTTAATTCCTTACTGAAGGTGTTTTGTTTTAATAAAACAAAATTGTCGAGAATTTTGTCAGTATACTCAAAATGGGCTAAAACTCCAGAAAAAGCGGTTTAGAAAAAATGTCCGAACGGGTGTGTTGAGATATCGAAAAATTCAAACCTCTATATCTCAAGAATTACTCGACCGATCGAACTGAAATTTGTCACATACGTAAAGGAAAATTTTGGTATGATTTTTGTACCACTTCGTTTGGTATGATTTTCGTAAAAAAATTTCCATTGTTTAGGATTTTATGACTTCCTGAATTTTCAAAAAAATATCTGTGAAAAACCTTCGGTCACAAATTTTTAACTGTCGAGCTAAATAATTTATCATAATTGCAAGGTATTGTTGTAGGATGTTGAGAATAGGATTTTGAAAATTTGAAAAAATTACGTTGTCGCTACAATCATGTCAACTTTGAGCAGTTAAAATCAAATATTCTACAAGAACGAGTTCATTTTCAGTGATGCGTGATATTTAATTTGGTGAAGATTGGTAGAAGAGTTCGGATTGTATAGCAATTTTTATTTTTCAAGATTTAATTGAATCTACCGTCGAATCATTTTCTGAAACGAGTTAAAACAATGAGGCACTTGTGTAATAACGTTCTTCGATATTTTCGTATCAATTGATCCGTTCTCTTTATTATCCACAATTTTTATTAAAATATATTTAGGCAATGAGATTGTAGGGCATTTAAAAAATTTGTATTCCTTTCACCACTAAAATTGCGATAAACTTCAGTTTCTACAATTTTGTTAAACATCCTGTCTCATTGATTACTTTTTTCACACAAATTTATCTTCGATAAAGTAAAAATTGAACAACATACTTCATGTTTGAGGTGGCCTTGTAAAAAATGGAAAATAATGAAGAAGCAACGTGCAAGGTTTTAAACGTTGCATTCTTTTTCCGATAACGATAGCGTTAGCTGTAAAAAAACTCGTATAGCATTCAACACATACAATATTCAATACGTGATTTTTCTTTCGGTGGTCCCACAATAAATAAATGTGACACCATATACAATTCGTTCCTAGAACATATTTATAGCAACAAATCTCCGCGTGGACTGTTGGAAATATTTGTTTCAAAAATGTTATTATTACGTGTACCGAGTGTAACATCATTTTAGCACAAAAGCAATGATACATTCGACAACAATAATGTAAATTCGTACATTTTTGGAGTAATTAATCGTATGCAAAATTAATTGTTTAAATGGTGTAAAACATACATTTGATTCCAGTACAAACGTATACCACCGTTTCAAATGATAAAATAACGTTAAAAACTTTTGTTACAATTAAAAATAGTTTATTTTGATATTTATTTCCAACTTTGCACGGAGAAAAATGCTTCATTGCGCCAACCAACTGCATAGTTAAACTTCAGTAACGCTCCAGGTGAATAATTTGATTAGCAACCAACTAATTTTTTATCGTAACCAAATGATTCACCTGGTGTGTTTTTAACTTTACAAATTGGTTGGACCAATCAATAATTTCTTTCCGTGTGTGGGTGATATTCGTTACTTTAACTCAATACAGTGCACGCTCGCCTATTTGACCGCCGGCGCGTATTCGACGAAACTACTCTTACACATTTGGCATACCGAGAGAAAGACCCCACTCAATATTCTTATGAGCAGAGACCCCTTTTCGGCGAAAGATACGTGGTCACCTTCGGTCCCGGCTCCGCCAAATAGGTGAGAGTGTACATATATTTCTTGACAATGTTGCAGACTTGACTTCTGCTGAATCACGGAGATAATGGATGAACTGAACATATAATTATCTTAACTTTTGGATAAAGAAAACTCAAGTCTCTATCTAATATTGTTATTTATAAGTTGGTAGGTGGAATTCATTTACTATCAATGACTTCCACCTGTGAGGTTCGATTTAACATCAAGTTATCACGAAACTCATTTGTTCGAATCATTGAGACTCGTGGTACGAATCCAATATAACAGATATTATCTGCAGCTATGATTTTCTAAGAGGTTGTGAAAGTTGGCATTTACCACGATAAGTGGTGCTCGCGCACCTATCCAAGCACATTAATCTCATACGAATCTGCCGCATTGTACGAGAACTCGACATAATTAATATTCCAGCTGTCCGCAGGCACAGCCGGGTCTTCGCTACCTCGATGTATCATCAACGAACGATTTCTCGAGTACGCATTATTTCTAAAGAATATTGAAGATACGGAAAGGACGCGTATTCCAGATGAAACCGCGATGGAAAGTATCACGATTTTACGAGGCGGCAGATCGTGTAGTTTCATAAATTGTGATAATAATCATAATAATACTGTGCATTATATAGTGGAAGCTCGTTCTTGTCGACCACTTGAGACTTGTATTGACAGAGTTGGAGATAGGGAAGCCAAACATAGGCATCTATTATAAATACTGTCGCTAGTTACTATTCAATTTATCCATATGTAGCGCAGAGCAGTGAACGACTCGTGAGTTTTTACGTTATTACCGATACTCTGTTGGATATTAATGTAAATTTTTACATTATTTCATGTAAATAGAAGTAAACAAATCTTTATCTAACAGTAAAAGAAATATAGTTCTGATGTTACACTCAATGACCGATTTGACACGTAATAATATTAATGCTGTCAACGTAAATATTACACAAAACTACGAGACAAAGTGATTGTTGAATTTTTAAGATGATGTTTGTTTTTCGTGTCAAAATATGTATTCAAACAATTCAAATTGAAACCTTAATAACATTCAGAAAAAGATTTATTTGAATCAAATAAATGGACACGATAAAATAATTTTTATCTTTATAGATTAAATATTTATTTTAATAAATATATTCATTAGATTCAAATAAGCTGTTGTTTGTCGTGCACTGAAACTTGACCGATTGTCATAAGATCAAACTCAATTCATTTTATTGACAGAGTATTAAAGTTTATTAGACCGAGATTAAAACAAATTTTCTTCGATAAAAATAAACATTATCCTTGGTAAATCGGTCCTGGTGTTAATTTTATTTATTTCGTATAAAATGAGTAAATAAATATTATTAGATGTAATTCACTAATGACACAACGTTGAATAGATTACATTTGGCTTGATATATATATCAATAACTCTAAGTACACTTTTTTGTAATCTCTATTGCTGCTGAATTTTCGCAATGTTTCGTGCTGTTTCGTGCGGATGACTTGCAAAGTCAGGTGAATTACGCAAGAGCACACGTGGACAGTTACGTTTCAGGACCTTTGGAGTTTGTGACGACCTCGGTATACCTTAATACCTACCGTATCAAGCATATAAGTTATGGCATCATACTGTCGTTTGGTGTAAATGCTGTTCTAGAGTTTCCACAAGGAAATACACGATATAACCGTTCAATCATTTAAAAAGATAACGAAAAAGTTAAGCTAGAGAGCTAGTATCATGCTGCTACTTGTTACTCTCCTTTCCTGCGGAGTTTCTGGCAGATGTTCCCCGTGAAAGCAGCTGCTCTCGATCTTTGCCGAGCGTATAGTATTGCAGGGGCTTTAAGTGTTGATCCGAACATAATGCAATAAGGGAGAAGCGGATATTGCGACGGAAATTCGTGTATTTCGGCTAACAATAAACTTATTTTTACCGCTCTAATCATCTGAGACTGTCTTAATCTGTCTGATAAAAGATTTAGATATCTTGAACCGGCCAAATCGTTTTTTTTTTATACGACTCTTTTTCTGCATTAACCGATATTACCAACTCTGCGTAATTATTATATAGTTTTAATAAATATACTGCCACAACATAAAAAATATAGCCAAGACAGTCGACGTTAGATAGGTTTTCGCAACGAAAAATATTGAAAAAAAAATTGCAACGCACAAAAATATTAATAGATTTAGCATCCAATTAAATATCGTTATCAATATAACGTCTTATTAAAAATCGCGTATTGTAAAGCTCAACGTTAAAGAATTCACGTTAATCTACCTTGATCTATGGACCTAGATCTGAATTTCCGCCGCTACAGACTGGTCATGAATGACTTTTTGGTTTCTTTTAGTCGAAAATGTTGTCACGTGGAATAAAAACATTATCTACAAGATTTTTCAAATTCCCATCACTGTTATCGATCTTTTTGGAAAAATTGTATTACCTGCCAGTTAAATGAATCTCAAGCAAGATTTCTGTTGTTATTATAAAACGATTATGTCACGCGAATATCATGATTTTCTTACAAAAGTTCAACAATATAAACATCACTTTTTTTTCCTCCGATTTAGGTAAGTTCCTCGCTATTAATTGTTCACTTTCGAAAAAAAAGTCGTTTGCTTTATCCATTTGAAAACGCCCTAAAATATAAAGGGTTAACATTAATATTTCGATTTTAATCAACGTTAAAACGAATGAGACAAAGACACAGAGCTATTAGTTATTATTGCTCACGTAAAAATAACGACTAATGTATTATATAAATATTTTTCATTGTAAAATATTCTCTGGAGCGCTATAGTCATGAGACAAAATTTAAAAAATCCACTATTTCATATGATTTTTTATAGGATCTTCTATTTCATTTAGTAAACATAATCGAGAGTAAAAGTACTAAAAGTAATAGTAGTAGTAAAAGTAGATCCTGAATGTAAAGAGCACCCTAGCAAGGATTCGTAGATTACGATATTTTTCCCACGATTAAGAAGTATATTTGAAAAATATCTTATTTTTCGCGTAAAAGTACATTTATGGTAGATGTTTCATTTATTATACATACGCTATGAAATATACGCGAAAATATATTTTTGATATATTTTCCAGTATGCATAATTCAGAAATACAAATGAAATATATTGCATTTTTTGACAAATATATCTAATATAAGTAAAAGTATACTTTTGCAAATACGATTTTTCCATGGAAAATCTGAACATATAGTCTGTTTTGAACATATAGTCGTGAGGTTTTACTATTTTGAGATATTCCGTCGATATAAATCGAAAGCAGCGACTCGGACAGCAAGTATCTTGCTGCGACGTCCTACTCTCATACATATTGTAAATTCGTTTGCGATAAAAAAGTAGAAGGAAAACGAAGTGACGGAGCGACGGAGAAGAAGCACGACGGTCATAGGTCGTCCCGCGACGAGCCGAGGTCGACGGGAACACGCGACACGCGCATCCGTGCCCTTGGCACGCCGCCATGGCGTTTATACTGTGCCAGACGACGGGCAATACGTCCGGGACGACTACAAGCTACCTTCGTGAAGGAAAAAAGTCGCTTGGCCTCTCATCCCTGTGATGAAACAATCATCCCAATAAAAGTTCTTCGATGCATAAGTTGCCACAGCGTTTTCTTATCTAACGAGTTTGTCTGTACAGAACGAGATAATTGATTGTGGTGATGGTCGTCGGTTTGAAAAAAAAGTGTCGTCGAGTCATCATAGCATAAATGAATAGTAAACAGGTAATATATACCAGGAGTAAACGAGGGTACTAAGTGTAAAACAAGGATGTACTTGTAAAGATAAAAAAAAAATTATGGAAATTGAAAAGTGCGATATTGCGCTTGCCATGAAAAAAAGTAATCAGTCGTTGGTTGGTCCAATCAATTGCTATTTTACTCGGTTTCGGATCTCATAAATGGTGGTTTTCACAAGTAATATATTTAAACAAGTCATTGACACTTGTGGTTTGTAAATCTTTACTTACATGAACGTGTTATCACGTCACAAGTAAAGCTCATTATTATTACATTATTAATATTATTATTTACTCGACTGGAACTGCATAGGCTCTTCTATTGATGAACTTACGAATAACTTTTGATGAATAAACTTATGGTACAGCTTCTAAAAACAACTGCAACTTACATCTTTTCTTTTTTCTTTTTCTGTTCAACGATTTCATGATTTTTGTGACACCACCAATATTCGGCTATTCGATAATGTGGTCGACCATTGTTCTTATGCCGGAAACAGCCTGCATTTAGACTACCACATGCGTTGTCATGTACCTATATACGTCAGCATACGTTGAAATACACAGAGACGAGTACACATGAACACAAATGACGTCGCTCTTTATACAAACCGTGAGCACAATCATGCTGAATAAATTTCAACAACAGGACAATCTGAGCCTGTCTGGATGTACTATAAAATCAAGCAATGAATCGGCGCAAGACGAAATAGTATACTGATTTCCATGTAATTATAATCGCAGCGGAATTTGATAGAATTACCACGATAGAGGGATTTACTGCTTTTTTTTTTGTCAAATCATGGATTATTATTAAAACAAATTCGTACGCTCGTTACAATCATAGTAAAGTTCGTTAAGTGATTCGATGCCAAAGGAAAAGCTGTCAAACTTAGCTCAGTCGATTCGTGCGCGCAGTATTACTTTTTGGTATATTTCGATACGAATGACCGGCGAAACTGCAACTTAATCTTGTTGCAGTTTCTGGAATAAGTTTTTCATTGATGCAATTAGATGATACAAGAGACTATGGAAGTCTTAATCGATCGAAGTTAGCATTCAAGGTATATTTATTTATTCGTATACTATTTTCATTTATTTAGTCGAAGCCTAATTATCTTTTGTGCAGTTACATTTATTTATTGATATATTTTAACATGATACAATGCTCAGCAATGTGTATTTGTAAAACCGACAAAAACGAAAATGGCGATAAAAAACTAATTTCTGACGATAATTTTTATTCATCGTCATTCGTCCATTTATTTTATTGAGAACTTTGTTATTTGAGTGAGTAAACAATTTATTTTTGCCTGTTATGTAGTGTGCTTTAAAGACTTTTTTTTTTAAATTTCCCCTTTTGTATATCTTATTTTTTGCTGCATGGTGCATTTATTATGCACTCAGTTATCATGGTTTTGCTTAAATGAGCACGAAAAACCATGAATTTCGAGGTAGACCGCACACGACAATGTTGCCAAAACATTTTAATTGTAATTATTCCACTTAACTGCCAATATAACATTCGGCTAATGCGATTTTCCGTGTGTGTATAAAATAATTATAAATAAAAAATATATAATTTCTAATTGCACCATGACTTTAATATATATTATTCTATTATCATTGATTTTGTAAAAGAACTTTTAGCACTTTAAATAAAACTAAATGACGGATACATTCCGGGAGATCGGAATACACACTGTATTCCGGTCTTCCCTACGACAGTTTTTTGATACGTGCATGTCTATAATTGATAAGCTTCGCCTGTGCATAGGAATGAGCTCGAGGCAAGCGATTCTCGTCTTGTTGTTTCTCTCCTTCGCGAGCCGATTATATCCGCGACACATTATCACCCCGATAATCCCAGATTATCCTCCGAAGGTTCGTCCCATCCTCACAAACACATACATTACATTCACCTTGAGGTATTCCGGATTTTAAATCAAAGAAAAAAAAACATGAGACCTGAGATTGCATATCTTTTCACCAGTAACTTATCGCTTTAAGACCGATGATAACCGTGTTTTCGGTAACCCACGGGTTACTGTAGAAACAATTCCGTTCTTGGAACAATACACGATTTTCGTGTGTTAATAACTCCCGTGGTTTACAACAAAGCACGTGAGGCGTGTTGTTTCAATACGTATTAAAAGTGTGATTAGAGAGTGAGGTACATATTAAAATGTTGGACTTAACCTTAAAGTGAGGCCTATACTCAGTCGGTAACAAAACTTTCCGTGCAAATTATTTTTGTTATTGGTATATCAAGTTTTCGGGAAAAAATCGAGTTTAAACTGATAGATCTACTGTGCATCAGATGAAGATTTGATCCTATAATGATGAAACCAATTATTTCGATACCAAATGACTACCAACTGGCGCCATTTCAAGTCTCGTTGCATTGCACTACGGAGATCGAAAGCTTAATCTGCTATTATCCATCATGCCCGGACAATGTCGTCTTATCATGCCGGAATCGCTGCCATGCTATATTTAATAATACACAAGCATCTCTTGAACAGTTCTCTAAAATAATGATTAAAATATTTATAATGTTCTTAAAAATATAAAACTTTGGAAAATTCCATTGAAAATCGTTTGAGCCTAAACTATGAAACGGTCAATATTTCTACGAATTCTAGGTTATTAGGGTAGGTTTCTAAGAGTGCTTGGAAGGCATTTGTTACCTGCCGGAACCTGCGAGAATAGGGACGAGGTTCAGGATCAGGTAACAATACAGATAAAAGTGGCGACGTTTTTAATAGTGAGATGCATCAACTGGAATTTTCCAAAGTTTCGGGTGGAGAGATATAGCTTGCAAATCTTCATCTACATCGAAATAATTTGTTTTAGCTAACAAAACCTGATACAGAGAAGACTGCCGTGAATGTTGTAGTTTCAAAAAATATTCCTTAAATTGCAAAACATATTTCGATTCAATTATCAGGGGTACAAATTGAAAATGCGGGTTTGATAACAGATGGCGTTACTAACGCTATACGCATCAGGCAGTACTGTGACTATGTTCATGTCAAAGCTACGTCTTATAGCTTTAATTTTCAGTATGTGTCAATTTGTCGCAGTGTCAAATTCATAGTTTTTTTGAGCTCTCAATATGTCGAGTTTCGTGCCAACAAAACAGCATTTGCGGGAAGTTTTAATTTACTTCTTTAATTTGAAGAAAAGTGCTGCTGAAGCACATCGATTGGTCTCCGAGGCTTATCCGAGTCATGTTCCATCGGTTTCAACGTGCGAGAGATGGTTTGTGCGGTTTAGAAGTGGTGATTTTGACGTTGAGGACAAAGAGCGGCCGGGCCAAGTGAAAAAGTTTGAGAATGCTGAATTGGAGGCAATACTCAATGAAGACTCGTGTCAAACTCAACAAGAGCTCGCAGATTCATTGGAAGTGACACAACAAGCCATTTCCCATCGTATAAAAGCCCTCGGAATGATCCAAAAGCAAGGACATTGGGTGCCGTATGAGCTGAAGCCGAAAATCCCGCATTTTCAATTTGTACTCCTGATAGAAAATTTTGACATATTTGCTACCTCAGAAAGCTTTCTCAAGCTGTTTTCGTGAAAAAAAATATTCTCGTGATTTTGATGTCAGAGTACTTAAGTACTCCTAAAACGTCAAGAAATCATATTTAGAAAAAATGTCCGTGTTTTGTGTGCGTGTGTATGTGTGTGTGTGTGATGAGCTCGCCAAATTGCAATGAATATATCTCGGGAACGGATTACTTAGATATCCTTTACATACGGGTCGGGTCGCGACCTCCGTCAGTTTGCTGCAGTTTTCGGCTAAATCGCTACAGGAGTCTCATTTTATAGTTGTTTGAATTTTTCGAAAAAAGAAGGTACGGCTTCTAGCTTTTGTACATTTTTAACTATGCAGTTAAAACTTTCTACAAGAAGGCGTTCAGATTTTAGAGAATCATGAATTTATGTAAGTTTTCGAAAAAAAATTATTGTTGCTCTAACTTTCATAAGTTTTCATCTATCGAACTGAAACTTAGCATACAAATTGACTAGGATACAAGAATACTTGGTCTTGAATTCGGTGAGAATCGATCGAGGGGTTTGAACTTTATGAAATTTGCAATTTTACCAATTTTTCAATTTTATTGAATATTTGGTAAATGTGGAGAAAACGGGCGTATCGCCAAATCACCTTCTAAATAGGTGCATTCGACGCGTCTCCCAACGGGGAACAACTTTTTCCTCTGCCATTTTCGGCGCTTCGGCCCAGGAACGAAGATATAGGTTCTTTAGGTTCTTTAAGTTCTTTAGGTGCTTTACATATTATAACCCACCCCGGGCGTATATGCGTCCAGTCGTGATGACCTTCCATTAGTATGTTTACTACTTTCGTACACGGGAGCAGTTCAGTTACTTGTTTCTGGTGTTTTAATTATAATGTGTAAAGCAATGAGACTCTTTGAATTTCTCTCACTATGTGAAAACCGAAATCAATTGATTGAATTTTTGCGAAAATGTGCAGTAATATACACTGAAATGACATGTCCACGATGTGGTAATAAACTTGCATTGAATATAGAAACATTGCAATTTCGGTGTCGAAAAGCTATTACAATTAAACGCAAAAATAAAAGACAAAAAAGACAATGTAATTTTAAACAAACTATGAAGAGTAATACATGGCTACATTATAGCAATCTTGATAAAGCCCCTAAAGAACCTAAAGAACCTATTTAGAAGGTCATCGGCGATAGGCCTGTATTCTCCACATTTATCATAAAAGGTAACTTGAACGCTCAATATCTTCGTTCTTGGGCCGAAGCGCCGAAAATGGCAAAGGAAAAAGTTGTCCCCGTGGGGAGACGCGTCGAATGCACCTATTTAGAAGGCGATTTGGCGGTAGGCCCGTATTCTCCACATTTACCGAATATTTTAATACAACTTCCTCTATGAAGAAGCTAGAATTGAGATAACGATTCCCCGTAGAGGAGAATCTGTTGGTTAGCGATAATCATGAATACACAATGTGAAAAATTCAAATTTACATGCCTTTTTATCACTTAACATATTTTCGTTGATGTAACAAAAAATAAACGTCTTTGGTCTTGTTTTTAAAAAGAAATATTCGTGATATTCCTATCGTAAATTGTTTTGTTTAATGTACAGTCCGTGCGCATAGATTGCTCCCCTTACACCACGATAATAAACAAAAATCTTGATTAACGTAGTCCTTGGGACAGATAAGCCAAACTAAGCACGATTTTTATGTCGACTTTGAAAGAAATTGCATCCACATATTATATCGAAAATATTTATATACGTTCGTATAATGAATTTACAGTTTTATTCTAGTACGTGTATTATTTCTTTATAAAGAATTTTTACTCTTTTGTCTCGAATTTGAGTAACTTCGATGACTCCAGAAGTATACCCTACGAGAAACCTATTCATCACGGTATATCAAACTTTTCTTTGATATTTCGTCCTATTTTTCGTACAAAGATGGTTCAACCGTTTCGAAGACGCTGCAGAGTCTCGGGCGCATTGATCATGCAGAGAGAAAATTACATTTTCATACTAATTTGCCTACGAAAAATTGAAAAATCTCTTTCCGACATTCGTTTATCCCACTTATTCAATGGTCAACGTAAAATTTCAAATCTAATGAACAAAAAGAGCATTCGATTTCGTAATTTTCCATTATTTTTGTGATTTATCAGGTAATAATCAAACGAATATGATATTTCGTATATACACGCTAGGCTAATATTGCATTTCTTATCTAAAAAATTGTCGCTAAACGGCTCGTATATTCAAATTTTGCGTTTACAAGACTTTTGCAGCTGCAAAATACGTTTTCTAGTATGTGGATAAGTCCAAAGATTATCTTAACCTAAAATTTTGTTAATTCAACGAAATTGTAAGTAGAACAGAAATACGGGTATTGAATACACCTAACTAATTCTTAAATACATCTTTTTACGTTAATGTGTGGTTGGCATATATTAGAGGAAAATAGCTCAAACGGGTTTCCACATTTGTATTACCATAGGTAAATATTATACAATTTCTAGAAATTCCATTATAAGCTTTAGCTGGGCATTCGGAATGTTCGGGACGGTGTTAATCGCTTTGATATTCAACTCACATACAGATTTGTATATTTATATTTCTACGCCATAGAATTGAATAGACGGGAGTTGTCACCATCCTAAATATGTTTGAGGCGCACGTAACCAAGTGCATACTTTGCGAAAAAAAAACACAATTTAAATGAATGGTAAATACAGTTTCACGAAATTCCAACTCACATACAGATTTGTATATCTATATCTCTACGCCATAGAATCGAACAGACGGGAGTTGATACCATCCTGAATGTTCGAGGCGTACTTTATCATCGAGTGTGTATCTTACCGAAATTGCAGGGCTGTAACAACTTGTAGTTCTAGAATCGCGTTTATATGATTTTTAAAAAAGTTTTTTTAATGAACGTATTTTGGTGCTTTATGATCCACGTCCGTGAGATTAACAAGTGTATTTATCGATTAAATATGAAATTTTAGTGACAAGCTCTGTCAACCTCTCATGTATAATTAAGCGTTAATACAAAAAAATCTTTTCTTTTTTGTTGAATATGTCACGAAATTTTTCATTATTCTTCTCAGTCATCAGGGCTAAATTTTAGTTTTATAATAATAACAACCAATAGGCGTGGGACCTTTCAAACATAGTCTGAAGCTAGAAACTTCGTCGGCCATTCAAAACGTGCTTCGCAAGAACCAAACACTTTTTGTGCCTAGTTAAGACGCAAAACTCACCATACAGCCGCTCCTCAATAACCCTTGCAAAAAAAAGGAAAAAAGGAGTTTAAAGAACGCGCAGGAGCGACAAGCATGGCGCCGCAAGAGCGACAACAATCTTCGGCTTTATGGGCGACCTTTCGAGGGTCCGACGCTCCGCCTCCACCGTCGGATAATTCGAGAAACAATGGCAGCTCACCGACATGATGATGTCGGTTGAGTCACGAGAGCCTCAACTCGACGATGCATTTATCATATTTTCAATGATTTTTAAATGAAAATTTGTAAATGAATCGATAGATATCGCAGATATTCGGTCATTAAGACCAAAACAACGCGACTTTTGGTCATTAAAACGAAAACTCACGATCAGGGAAAAACCTTAAAATTATTTTCCACATGAGTTTTCTATTTATGACGATGGATACCATGCGATCGAATATGTAAACAGGCATGACATGATGGAATGACAAATATTTTCAATAATTATGTCGTTATCGATCGCGATCTCGTGGGAAGATTAAAAACAAACTGAACAAAGTTGAAATATGTGTAGTGCTACTGTGTACACGAGCAGGAAGTAAGCAGCACTGTATTGTCTGTGGAAGCATCACGACTTCCTCGTTTGCGGACAACAAACCGTGCGTAAAGTATATACCCGTTGCCATGACCTTTTACCGGTTGATGAATAATTTTAGAATGTTTATGAATCTTCGAGAGTTCATTTACGATCGAAAGTAATACTGAGCATACATCGAAGCGGCACATTAATCGCATGGTCGTTAAAGAGAAAATACTCGAAGGAATATCCATCGACATGATATCCGATAAAACTGGGCTAAGCGCGGGCATGAACGATGCTTCGGAATCGCGAAAGCGTCGATTTTATAAATTATTTTATGTTTCAATTTCAATACTTGGTGAAAGTAAATGCTTGCTGATGCATCCAGTAAATGAATGTTCTTAATTAATATTTATTTTTGTACCAAACACTCGTGGTTATAGTAATTTAATCCAGTGCTTTTAGTGCTTTAGTTCATTCAAGTTGTATTAAAGTTTGTAAAATATATTTTGGAAGTTATTTGCAATTGGAAAAAATGTTAATACGCTGTGGATAATTGAGTAAGTACATCGTTCTTCCTGTCACCTTGTTCCATAAACATGGTTGTAAGAATGTATATATATATATATATAAGCTCGATCACCTAAATTATTTATGGAGACCTTAAAGTTTCCAATGGATTCATCTTATTATTTTCAAAGTTTGTTAACCGAAGGTATAAGTTTAAAATTACGAACTGAATTCTCTGTTTTTAACGTCTTCTTTCGTTACATTCGTAGTCGCAGGAATATAATAAGAATATTAGTTCAGGTGTCAAAACAGATATAGAACGAATATAAGCTGACTATCAATTGCATTTATTAATCATTATTGTCGTCGAGGTACGCCAAGTAATGATAACGTATCTAAGGTTTAAATTAAAATACAAAAACTGAAACTAACTAAAAAGACATTTAACTATTGCAATAATATTCGAAGACAAACGAGTCTCTCTAGCGCTGTTAACGTCTAGGCGCTGAACATTTCAAGCAGGAAACTCTGAATAACTCTAATGATTGTAATAATAATGATAAATCAACGCGCGAAATAATTGAAATCTAACAATCGTCAGCACATTGCGCTATCATTTGTTTGAACAATAATTCAATTCGTATGAAACAATTATTTTCAGCCGCTCCATACAATTTCCTCAGAAAAACAAAAACATTTTTTTAATACAATGTGAGCTGCTTCAACCGGGCCTCAGGTCAAGGTTACCCCAAGGTTCCGTTCTCTCGGAATAACCTTAGGGATACCATGCCATTGACACGTATAAACGAAAAACACAAGTTAACGATGCCACGTTGCGTCTGAGTAAAATTCCACCTGTTTTTCGTACAACTCTATCATAAAATTTCGAGTCAAAAACCATTTTAGGGACACAACAAGAAAATTCTGATACTGGTAGAGAGACACATCCCTGTATCTCGTGGTGAGAATAAGATCTAGTCCGAAACTTGTTTCGGAGCGAGAAAACGCCATTGTCGAGGGACAGTCTCGGTCCGTTAGCGTACGTCGCCTACCTTCTTAGGCTCGAAGAACTCGGGACGGAATCTCTTTACGAACTTGAATATAGTTCTATTAGCTATATCTGATTATTCTTTTAGTTACAATTGTGAATATTTACCTTATTTTGGAGCGCGTCGATGAGTACATAAGCGAGGTACGTGATTTCCTCTTCGTCGGACCCGAGAGCATTACCCTGTAGTCCGGCCGTCGCCACGTAAAGGGCGACCAGGTGAGTCGGGCCCTTTCCGCCCATCATCTGCATTTCCGTAGTCCCTCGGTCGGGCGCTCTAACGCGCCGTCAAAACCAATATCTCTCTTTTCCTCCACGTACTCCACTGTTTTTCTTTGTTTTTCCTCCCTAGAAATCCGTGTCTACGCACACTTTTTGCACCTCAACCAAAACAGCGTAACAATGTATCACGAAATATCGTCGGACACCGTCTCGCGATTCACTAGAGATGCCACAAGAATATATTTCTACACACATTAACTATTGCACACTCGCGATTTACTCGTGCCAGAGGCCTAAAAAATAACGTTTTGTGTATACTTGAACAAAAAGTATTTTTATAATCGTTTCAAGTTGATCAGGGACATGAGAGCACCGTTCGGACCCCAACGTTATCGGTCAAACTTTAACGATAATACATTTTCGAGTGGTTCTGTCGTCTCTATTCGATCGAAAAATGTTGGTTTTTTTTCTTGTTTTCTTTCGATATCTTTAGCAATAGTAGAGAAGAGGTTATGGCGCACCTCTCTCGCACGCACCTTGACGATCGTACTGCCTCTCGTTCTCGCACGCTCTCACTGCCGCCGATCGCGCTTCAAAACTCAGAGGAAACCCGGAAAAAAATCGACCGATCTACGATCTCACGAAGCACCACTCTATAACCGAGTTATATATTTCTTTCTTTGTTCTCGCCCTCCCAATTCAAAGGTTTTTTGTCGTTAAAGTCCTGAAGGAAAATACGGGGAGTCGATAAGTGAGAAAAAATAACGTGAATTTGTAGTAGGAGAATTGAGGTAAAGGCTCAACGGAGAGGATATAGTTGTGCCGTGATGTGTACGTCGGACTGGGCCGACCCCGGTCGCGTGCACTGTCGTTGGCTCACCTGGCGACTGCGCGTCGCTTACCTCCAGTATCCCACACCGTCCCGACGCTGCTTATTCGTCCACCACCACCAGCACATCGCTCACCTCGGTCTCGCTTGCTCTATTGCCAGTTGTGCTTTGTCGCGCGTCTATCTACGGTAACTATTCACGTACACAGATACCGGGCTGGTGTGAGCCTTGCGTCGTACACGTACAATGTGTATACATGTAAAGCAGCCTTACAGTGGTGAAACAGGCGTATAGAAGATAGATAGACACGAACACAGGCAAACTGCGACAGAGAAATATAAGAAAACGCGCGTTGCTCACCGCAAGAGGTGTACTGGTACTACTGCCACAGGTTCTATTGCTACGATCGGTGCCGCGCGCGCAAACGGTAAATGTCGCGCGTACTCGCTCTGTCCCTTCACGATCGCCTGTTGCTACTGCACGATATACCAAAAAAAATATTATGAATGATAGACGTTAATGCATTTATTCTGCTGTGTCGAATGGCAATTAGGATTCTTTTTCCATTATTTTTAACAGTGAAAATAGTTTTGTCGTTGGTCTTGGAATGGATTTTTTGTTATTGTATATGTTGTGGTTTATTATGATTTTTCATTGAGGAAGAAAAAGGAGTCGAATTTGAGTAGGATACGGAATATCATTGGGCTGTTGCCGAAGAGCATCCAGGCAGTGAAAATCGTCAGCTCCGCTGGAGCGGCAGGAAAGGCCCCTGAAGGGAAAGGCGGACTAAGGCGGCTCTCTTGCCGCGCCACATCCAGGTGCACGCAGACCTTCCACTCGTTCAACTTCTCCTTCCTCGATCGACTCTTCGGTATAGTCTGCGCGGTTTTCCCCTTGTTTGAGACTCCTGATGCCCCTCTTCTTTCTACTCTCCGCCTGTGCGTCTGTGCACTCCTGCTTCTTTATTTGATCCTTTCGTTTGAGGTATACCATGGAGTTCGATCTTGAAGTACGGGACAATCACGTTTCCGTCATGTTGTTTCTGAGATCTTTACCACCCTCGATTCATATTTTTTTCTAGTGTCTCATCCTTTAAGTTTCCTCTGCAACCTTAGAGTTTGAAGTTTGAAGAATAACTCATGTGGCGCCACCTAAGTACGCATTATTTTCTTTTGTCGCTCGATGAATGAAAGCAGTGGCATTTGGAATATCGTAATCAATTACTGACCGGTTCAAAGCTTTAAACCATCATATTTATATATTAGAAACTAAAAGGTTTGGTATAAAATTAACTAACCTTTTATAAGTCACAAAAATATCCCCACTCCTCGGCTCTACCATGATCACGCGTTACCCCCACTCTACTCTTCATAGACCCATTTCGGGACGGTTTTAGACAGTGTGATTTGTAAAGTGCCAATAGTAAATTAACAGATGGTCAAAGTAAGGGGGGGGGGGTGTCAGATTTCGTCTTTAAAGTTTTTCTATCGATACCAATTTGTGTTCGAATTGAAGCCATATTGACCAATTTACATTTTGACCTGATTTGATTGATTTTGACATCGGCGTTTACAGAAACTCCAAGGTACAGATTTGCATTAAAATCGTTTTCTTTTTTTTGATTAGCCAACTTGAATTTTGCAATATTGTCTTTGAATTCAAAATCGGTGGCCTCAAAAATCCCAAGACTCCAATTTTTATTAAAATCATATTATTTTTAGTTGTTTCTTTTAGTTTAGTCATGTTGTTTTCGCCATTTTTCATTTTCTAAATTATATTCATCTTTAAGTTCAGTTTCAAAGAAGAAACCTGTAAAGTTTCGTGGGAATCGAGCACCACGTCAGACCGTAATCGCGGAACAAACGTATATATATAACGAAAAGCCAAGTGATTCAGTTCAATCAAAGATGTCACTTTGATCAACTACAAGTGCACCTAATTGTTAATATAATTTTGGTATTGCGAATAAGTATATGGCTTCTGAAACATTTATTTTTATCTACCGCCCGGTTTAAAAAAGTATAGTGTCAAAGATGCAGGTCGTAGGGAAGTTGTTCACGATGACCTAGACGTCGACAATATCCGCACAGATCCCCGCAATGTAAAATAATATTTTTCGACCACCCGTTATCGTACAAATCGGAGGCAAAGAAGAACGAGGAACGAGCAATTAGTGACACTAGCTAGAGAGACTTTCGAATAAAGAGATTTAGGCGTAGAGACTTCACCGTTTGGAGATCTTGGCATATTATACAACACAAATATTAATGGCAGACGGAAATAATGCTAGGTCGTTATACTGATGAGCCAAATAATTATGGCAATAAATGTACATCCAACCAATAAACAATTAGTTGATCCAATCAAGACTTTTTTTTCGTAAATAAAAGTATGACACACGTAGCAATAAAAGTACCAAAAAAAAAATCGCAAGGCAATATTGCGGACTTTGGTAGTATTTAAAAAGCCGCAGACCAACGGCATTCCGAACAGTAGTCAAACCAACAACCTTTGGAAAGGTAAGTCAATTTTACTATACAGTGTTGAAAAATAAATGTTTAACGAGCATTACAATATGACGTTGTGACTATCTTTCAACATGAACACGAAAATCTTCGCATTACTGAGGTGATCAGGAAAGTTTTTGTTATTTTGGTATCGCAAATTACAGGTTACAACTGAAAACCATAAGTTGTAATCATATTTTGTTGCTTAGATTGCGATCGAAGTTAAATTACCGGTTTTGGAATGTTCGCTTCAGGATACTCTCATAAGATATTTGCTTCAGGTCACTTGTTAAGGAAGTTGCAAGAAAAAACTACGAAGATTTTGCTATAATCCATTTATCTTCCAATGTTAACAGTTCACATATTCTGGATGTGGCGGGAACAAAAATAACTTTGAAACTGAAGATGAATATAATTTTAAAAAGTGTTCCAAGTTAACAATTTTTAGATTCATTTAGAAATCGTAGATTAATCAACCATCGAAGTCTAGGTATACAAAATTATATAACTCTTTGTTCAGTATTGTAGTTGATCTTTAATAATTTACACCGCTCAAAACTGTACCGGAATAAAATTATAGAGAGTAGAGTGGGGGAACGTCTTGTTATGTTACAGTCGTTGAGTAGGGATATTCTTGTAATTTAAAGAGGATAAATTCATTGAAAGTTTTATACTTACATACAGCTGTAAGTGCATAGAAATCCAGGAAGATGACAAACGCAAAATTATCGATAGAAAGGGACACCCCGGCGAGTGCCCGAGACATCAAGCATGCTTGAATTTTCCTAACCGTGTAATTTTTGTTCTTTGCTAATTCAAGGATTTCTTAAATTTGTTTCAGTATGGTGTTGCGTAATAACTCTTTATGATAATATTCTGACCTCTTTTGAATAATATATGGGTTGTGTGTGATTTTTTTGGCACGAAGAAAAAAAATTCAAAAATATCGAGGCGGCCTCATATGCCAATTACTGTTATATCTATAGCCCTTATTAAAATTCCATAACTGATGCCTCTACTTATAGAAATGATACTCACAATTCCGTTATTTATTAATTCAGTTAAGTACTCACGTACCTCATATAACAAGGGAATAATTAATTTCATTCGATAATCATACGCATCACATAGATATTCAGATAAATTGTACATTGGATGATGTGACAATATCAATCACTGAAAGAAGCGATATTGTGACAAATTCGACACATTTAATGACGTTCTGTGAAATTCCCGACATCACTTATGAATCTAATGTCAAAATAATTCATTTATTCCAGAAGCCTGCTAATCGGCCTCGATAGATCGGGTAGTTACACACATTAGCGAGACGCACTCTTTATCTCACAATAATACCTTTCCGAGGCTTGTAAACATTATTTTCACCGTTCGTGGTACATATCGCGTTATCACAATTTATCCTTTGATAAAATATCAAACGAAATACGCTAGACTCACAAATGTTGTGCATTCGCTATAAATAATATGCAGTTTTAATCACTTTAACACACCATAAAGCATCTACTCCGAAAAGAAATTCGGAAGCTTTCGATAACATTAGAACAGAACGACATTCCTTTCCGTTTCAAATCGCGGTAAACAGTTCAAGGTTCAACCAAACTTATCTTATTTTCGCGAGTACGGATGGCCCACGACGTACGGTGTGTGAGTGCGAATGTTTTTGCTTCACGCAACTCTCGAAGTATGAGGTACAACGGTCGAACTAGCGCACTGACGCATTACCGCGATTATGGCTTGTAAGAAGTTACAGCAGTGGTAATCCTTATTCTTGTGTCGTTGCTATGCCGTTGATTTTCTTGAGAATGAAACCAATTTATGATTTCTTTTGGCTCATAATTTGACATCCCCATAGGGCATGTATTCGTCAGAACTTAATTAATGGCCCAGGCACCCTGTATGTTCTCGTCACGTATGTTATACTTATGTTTATGGTGTCACTTTTATATCTCGCCGCCTATGCAAATAGTTTTAATAATACTTTTGTTAGCTTAGACTTGTATCCGGTGTGAGGAGCCACGAATGACTGGGGAAAGATCGTCGCGAATACGCGTCAATTTACCCGATAAACTCGCGCGATACTTCTCTTAGCTAACGCGTACATACGTGGTGCCCTCGCAAGACGTACTTTTCACACTAGCTATGTGTCCGTTTATTTGAGTTCGATTTACAGCCGGTCTATTACCATTCGCATTATCTATTACTGTTACAACCGAGATCGTAACCCCAGAAATCGTGGTTTACTAATACTAGGAAGGGTACGAGCAGAAGCTGTTACTCGCCAGATCATACACTGTTTAATCGATGAGTTTTCGTCCACGTAATCCCCTTTGGAGCCTGAGCCCTGTTACGTATATATATTTACTGCTCGTTGAAAGACCATAAAAGTCCGGCGTCATATACTAGGAGATTACTATCTGGGGTGCGGAATTCGGTTAAGATAGTTACCATAGTCGTTTAATGCGATATTCTCGTAAGGTGTGCAGCTCGATGGCTGAGAGTTTTCGTCAATAAACTATAATTGACGCGACGAGGATGTTGGCAGGGGCGAAGTTCGTGCAATGGAGTCAGGGATAAAATGGCGAACGCTATTTCGCGGTGTCCTTGTACATATTATAGGCAGTTGAAGCAGAACTAGAGGGTGACGAAAGAATTAGGAGCTGGAAACCGTAAATGTTAAGAGAACGGAGATGAAAGTCCCGGGAATGAGACATCTCATTGTCAGTGTCCTTCTCCTAGTCGATCGTATAGTATACACGAAAAGATAAAAATAGTTGGGAAAACAAGTAAATGGTTACCGTCAACAATCCGGAATAGGTGATACAGCATCAACTACTTAGTTCATTAAAGGAACTACAATGTCGTTCGTATAACTTTGATTTACCGGTTGGTTGGTGCGACCAACCAGTTCGGTGAGATCTTTGATGTGAAATTAGGTTATGTACACGTATTTACAATGGCGAGGATCACCAAGTATTTGGCGCGATGGTTCTACAATTGGAGGTCATCCATTCGCAATATTTCACTATTTACTTTCCATATATTGAATAAATTCGACAATAATTCCACGTTCTTTCGAGCGCGCATGTCCATTTATGTACAGTTATCGCATCATCCAATGGCGTTGTTTGCATTTCTGAAAAATTTACTATAGTAGCAAGAACCAACCGGTTGGTTATGGGAAAAAAGTGATTGGTTAGGAACTAAATCGTAGCTTGCTGGTAACATCTCAATATAATAGTGTCGTGATGAGGACAGAACTGCGATTGATTGCAGTTTACCCCGAGAGCAAACATCCAGAAGCTATCAGGAAGCATCATCGGAATCCTTTGGGTTTTATTTCTATGTAACTTCCTCCGAAAATAATAATATAACGATCCTGTTTACTCCAGGCCAGAAAGCCTTATAGTTGTTTCGAGCAAACGGAAATTAAATATATGTTTATTCTTTTCCCATCTCGTGTACCGTAAGATTTCGCTATATTCGCCTAGTTCGATGAGTTTACTTTTTTCTGCACTGCCGCCTGTTCTACGAAACAATAAATATGAAAATATAAATAATTGTTTTTTTTTTTTTCGTCGAGATATTTGAAATATTTTGTATCCACTGGTATTTCGTAAAACAGTTAAAATGATAACATTACTACGTGTAAATTTATCGAAGGTGAAATTGTTTACCGTTAACACAGTAACCATCCCCATTTCTTGTTCAATGTAGCGACGAGTACAGTCGTCACGTCGCATAGTACATACTCAAAGGGAATCTGAAAAAATATCCGTGGATAAAAAACCCACGAAAATACAACCGGTGAAAAAAAAGACCCAAACTGAAAATCTTACCGTTAAAAATATTTAAGTCATTCTGCGGGAAGTCAGTCGAGCATTGATCTCGTATTTTTCTAATCGAATGAAACTTTTGTGAAAATACAAAAAAAAAAAGAGACACGTTAGATTTTTCTCGATCAAAAGATATATTTTACTGAATTATATGGCATTTAATTTTTTCGAAAAACGAGCGCACGTCCTTTCAACTGCTCGCCGGGAAAACGAGCGTTTCGCGGTGATGAGCTAATCTAAGCGATTTCGTTTTCAAAATAAGTTTTACCCCAAATAATAATTTTTAAAAATGTTTGGGTGATCGAAAAATGCGTGTCTCTTCTTTTTTTATGTATACTTAAGATAAGAAGAGTTTAATTGGTTTAAAAAAATACAGAGCAAAAAAAAAACCCGAATCTGACTGATTTCATGTGAAATCTACCATTTGGAAAATGACAATACTTTTATAGGAAATATTTATGCATAAATCGATATATTAAATTTAATATACAACCATGAAGCAATATTCAATTACTTATATATTAAAACACGACGTTTTTATCGCATTTAGTATGCCGATTATTAACTTTACTGAATACTTTTATGTTAAATTAAAAATAACAGTTTATGCAAAAATGTTTCCTGTACAAGTAATTTTTATAAAGAAAATTTCTACAATGCTGATTTTGTATCACGATCGTTATAATGCATGTTTATGGCGTAACAATACGGGGCGATGGGATGCAGAGAATTCGACAGGCAAAATATTATGTTGTTTAAAGTGTACGTGTATAAGAAAACGGCGAAGGCAGTGTGCGAGTGAGTATACAATGCCAAAATTCAAGTTCCCAGAATAAAAGTTACATTTTACATGCGTGTTCTACATATATTGAATACAATTGATGATCGATGGGACGGAGGTGCGATGGCACCGTGGAGTCAAGGGGACGAAGTACTCGATCACCTTCACGAGCATGCACGTATAAAATTTTTTTTTAAACAAATAATATGTTTGTAGAATATGCTTTTGCTGCGAATTTATTATTGCAAACCTTTATTCCTGAATTTTTTCTTACATCTGAGAATTGCGTGTAGCTTTACTCCATGTGTATTTTTTCCGTGGATTCTCTTTCCGCCGATATCTTTTTGTAGATTCCTAAGAAGTACGCTACACGCATACACAGAGCCTAATGGAAGTTATCTTCGTCTAGACCCCGTCGTTAGTTTCCACCATTGAATAACAAACATTGATTAATGGAAAAAATAAAAACAATAGACTTAAAGTTCGATGTAGTGCCGAAGGTCACAACGCCTTTTAGGATTCCGAATAACACCTGTACAACGCTACAGGAACACAGTTAGTTTCCATGCAAATGTCTCGTTGAAGAAGACGCCTTTACCAGTTGTCGCAATTAAATAATATGTAAAAAATATGGCAAAGACCAGATTCACGTTCAATCCTTCTTGTTAACGGGGCCGCGCGCATTTTGACCGTTATCCGGGTGTTACAGAATACGCGGTGCATTATGTATCTGCTCGCAAGCATTTCGTATGTACTCGTGCGTTTCATTCATGAAGCTACAGAGTATTGTACTATGCATATTGTACTCGCATTACACGTTTCGTAGGTGCGCTCGCTCTCTGTGATAATTGTGCATAGAAACATCGTGCATTTCTGGATGTGTGATCTATTGGTATTTCTTCCATACATCATGCTGACATAAGTCTGCTGGCTCTGTCCTCATATTCAGAGTCTATGACTTCTCGTTTCATCCACTGTTATTGAGCCGTAAAGATACGACATAATAGCCAGCGTTACTAATTGCTTCGTTCATTGACTTCCCGACTTTTTGCTGTGAAATTCAAACAGTACTGCAGACTGTTTCTTTGATTGCGTTCAATTGAATTGAATTCAACAATTCATTCATAGATGAATTATTTAAGGTATTCGGGAAGAAATAAAACGTAATGAAATAAAAAAATTGATTTATATATTATTATGTGTCATTCAATATTCATGTGATATTGAATGCAGAAGGCTTACTCTGAATCTTCCATCGAAACATTCTGATTAAAAAGATGTTTAGGGTCATTTGTAAAATATGTGACGGTGCTTGGGGAGGGAGTGGGTCTGTGGAAGCGTCAAACTTTGTCACACGGAATGGGGGGGAGGCTCGAAAAAAATTACGACACGTAAGTTCAAAGAAATTCCATGGGATATCGCTTGGTTATTGGTGAAGCGTGACATACCGAGAGGAGTCTGCGCTTGTGAGTGTGGTCTATACCTCGCATCTTTGACTCCCTGGAAGACTCCTTGGGAACGTATAGTAATTTCTCATGATTTTTGACCTTTCGCAAAGCCACCTATGAGGAAATAAGTTGATTGATTTTGGTTTTCTCATAGAGAAAGTTTCATCAAAGGTGGACAATATAATGAGTAAGCAATGTGCAAAGTTTTACTTTGCAGGCTTCATTAAATACTGTCTACACTAGCTCTTATCTGCTCAAAACCTATAAAAGTTAACGAGCGAATCATTTAATGGCATTTTAATATTTTTTTAATGTCAATCCCAGACAAACCCAACACCAACCAACCTTGATCTTAATGCCACGGTCTAAAAAGAGTTATGCCGTTAGCGTTAAATTTGCTCTAATTGGTGTATTTACATCTTTCTGCAATGCTCCATGTCTTCGAAAAATATCATTCCAACATACATTAAGCCGTTCGGACATTTTACGAGATTAATTTTTGTGTGAGCAAGCGAAATTTTAAATTATCATAACTTTTGAACCACTTTATCGATTTTTATTAAATTCAAGAGCGGTCGTCAATCGTCTAAGCTTCAGTTTTCCCTCAAGTTTCAGTCCGATCGCTTGAAAACTACTGCAGTTGTCGCGTTCACCGACATTTTTGAAGATATTATAAAATTTCTTTTATAAAAAGTCTTATAATATTTCTACTGTCTCAACGATTGTAACGAATACTACAAGCAATGATGGGCAATGTGTGTTTTACTTGAGTATTCTTGAATTATAAACGCTTTAGTTTTAAAGTCCTTGGTTCGGATACATATACACAGCCATATCGTATTTTTTAAAAGTATTCTGACGTTAAAATCTCAATATTTTGTATGTCATGAAAACAAAGTCATTCAAGTATATCTACTTTAAGCATTATGTCCTCTAAAATAGGCCTTAAGACTTTGCTGAGGTCGGTGGTGACGCATCAACTCACGAGAGTTACACAAGTTTATTTTAAAAAATTTATAATGACCTAGGATTAAATAAATTCAGTTAATACAGTGAACAGATACTAAATATTAAAAAATTACTTTTATTTTGTAGATAGCGGAATAGTTTCACGTCCTCCACTTATCCCGCATCCACTTGTAAGTTTTGATGTATATCAAAGTGGCTTCTCCTGCATCTATTCCTCTGTTCTCTCCATCGAACGTTATCTTATAAAAAAAAAATAGCAACACTATTTATAAATGACTGTATGATACCTGCATAAAATACATGTACTTTTTTACAATCTGAATTATGGCAATTGTAGATTAATATGATTAATCATATGTAAGTTCAATAAATATTATTTAAGTAAATATTGAATAATGCTATCGCTTTGCGGGTGCGATAATTTGTGTATATGTTCACTGCATTTTCTAATGAGTCTGAAATATACATTTTGTAGGGCTATCTTCCTCCCAGACTCTGTGCGAGAATCCATGCTCCATACTCATTGTTTCCTATGCAGACGTGCGACAGTCCTTACAGAATTAATAGATAATCGCGTAATAATTCGGCTGTGAAAAGTCAATCATCTGCATGAAATATTCTGTGTATCACATCGCACCTTAACGATATTAATATTGCACGTATACCAAACTTACTTCGAAGTGTAAATGCGACACTTAACATTTTTAGCTTTCACGGTATATTTACATTGTAAGATGCAATAGTATTGTACCGTGAAGTGAAAGACTGTCAGTACAATACCATTGCATACAGGTACTTCTCACTCTCACTACCTCTCTATACTTTGTACCTATAATTAATATATCTTCATTGATAAACCGAGTGAAACAGGATATATGCTGGATTACATCGATCGTATCTTTACGTCTCGAAGAGAACGTTCACCGCTCTAATGTAATTACGAGATGGAATGGAAATTTACGGGGCCTCGAGCGAGGGAAGAAACCGGGAGCTTGCCACGACATCGACGACTCGTCAGGGGAAATAATATAGCTTGGAAGAATTTCGGCAGCAAGTTGGTAGATCTCTGTGATTGTACGAGCTCAAGGTATAGGTACAGTATAGCGTGATGTACGTATATCTATAGCTTGTGCACGTACCGGTTTATGCAAGCCACGTGCGTACCTCCTCGTCGTCGTTGCTGTCGGTATAACCAATGGCCTGTTCGACTCTAAGCGGTTCCTACGTTCCCGTCAAGCTTTTATACGTACAATACACTTCAAACGCACGTTCGATGCATCCTAACGCTCGAATAAGCAGAATGAACTTCGACCTTAACGATTCTGCGGTATAATGTGCGAGGTGACAGCATTGCATTTAGGTGTGCACAGAGCATTCTTTGTTGTTGGTTTCTCTTGTCTCTGTTGAAGACTCTGGATTATCAGGTGCGCTTACCGGGTATAATTATGCTCACCTGAGAACAATCGATGAATATGAACGAGCATATTGTCTTGGTATACTTAGCTTGTAAAAATATAGAGTTAAATAAATGTGAAATATTTTTGAAGCATAAAGGCATGCGTATTTACGGCCTGATGGGTGTCATAAATTCTCTATTTAAGGTACTTTTACGCTAGTGAGGCAAAAACTTCGTGAGCCTCAACGGTGACTTAGCCTCGTCGACAGAATAGGACAACACATTTTTATTCCGTTGATGGCAAAGTGAAGTGGCGTTAAGATCATGGTCGATAATATAGGCATCTCTCGTCCCTCTGCACCTCTGCCACCATTAGCATTGAGATCGATGTTAATATGGCTGATGTAAGTTTCACCTAAAGTTATGTGAAACACACAAAGGTGTGGGAGAAATAATTGCACATCGGACACATTGTAAGATATCGCGCCCGATGATGATTCTTGTTTCTCCCTAATATGTTAGGCATCTCTGAATTAGATTCCATCAAATTTTTTCTATTCTTTTCACCCTATCAGATCACCTCTAGGCACCTTATGGAAAAAAAACCTCTCACTCTAACCGTGTAAAATAACATACGAAAAAACAAGGGTATACATTCGTTCGTCGAATGGTGGAAAGAGCTTAGTGCTTTTCTTAACTTCAGGCCTGAACGTGCCAGTGAATTTAGAAAACTGATTTATACAGTACAACCTTGTTAGATGTCCAACAGCGGGACCGGAGCTTGAACGACAGTCGAAGTTCGGATGACTTGAAGAGAGTTGAACGACGTTCATAGCTTGCCATCACGCACCGACGTCGGTGCTTTGCGTAATGTGGAGGGTACTGATAACCCCCACTAAGTGTGGACCCAGTCACCGCTGCGAGATTTCCTGACAACAATCAAGATTTTACTGTATCGTATAATTCTATTTTTGCGAGGTTAAAATGCAAACCCGTTGGCCCATTTATCTGGCTGTTTGATTGATTATTGACAATGTCACACTTTTGCTTTGTTTTTCAATGTTTTTTCTCAATTGACTCTTCCCAATTAGTTCATTTGGAAATACTTGTATGAGATTACTTGTTATTTCTAGTATTAGTCGGACCGCCGTTATTTATGAAATATCAAGATGGCGTTTGATGCTTAGCATAATGCATAAATCTAGCATTTGAATCCACAAGAAGACAAGGTAACTCGGCTACTTTTAAGGCTAATTTTGGGACTTAAGGGAATATGAAATACCGCGACTGAGTCAGAAAGTTTTCGGTTTTTCATTCTGTCGGAGCCAGTTGATATTACGGTCAAGAGCAAACACGGTTTGCATAGTTCCATTGGCTTAACGTGTGAGCCTCAATAGTTTTTACACTCGAAATATTATCCATTGCTGAGAAAATAAGGTGCACAGATACACACCGACGGACTCAAAGAAGCAATAAATTTGTCGTTATGTCAGATCACCTTATCCGTATGCAGAATAGGGAAATGGTTGGACCATTTCCCCCATTCTGGCATCCAGCGACAAACTCGCCGATCCCCTACTTTCAGTGCATAAGCCCGGTAAATTTTAAAGTGCGCCAATTAGGAAAAAAGTTCGAGAGAGGCGAAGCAGTCATTGAGTCCGTAACGGTAGGAGAGAAATAATTTTAGTTTTTCCGGACAATCACTACGAGTGTTCACATATTTACGATGCCGTAGGCGGATTACTGATGAGTAATTCACTCACAAAAACAACACATAACCGTCGCACGTGTCAATTACCGCACCTGTTATTTGTGTTTCAAACGGTAAGGAAACACCTCCGCCAAACTCATGTCCGCTAAAATCCATCTGTGCCAAAGTATATTTCTGTCAAAAGATACTTGTGCATCTAATCAGCTTGTGGGATCGCTGAAGTGCGTTGTGAGCTCGTTCTACATCGTTCTATTTCTAAAAAGTGTCAAGCGGGCACCATCGAAGAATCCGTTGAACGTTCAGATTCTCGACGGGATTCCTAATGACGTCGTCTCTTAATGTATATACCGGGTGGTGAAAAAATGTGATGCGGGGACTTATGGATGTACCCGGGCGATGAGCTCAATGCATTTTAAACATATATGTATAGTCGTACCCCCTTAACAGAGGTCATTACGGTTTAACCAAAAGCTAAGTCTTACGATCCGAAACAAGTAACTCTATAAATCGTGAGATTTAGCTTTTAGCACTGTTTATGCCGATTACTAAAATCATAATCAGTTATAAGAATAATTATCCGACGATAACCAGTAGAGCTTATCCAATGAAAATTCCTTTCAATACATTCCACTGTCAGTGAATTTTTGTCGATGAAACCGCAACGAAAATGACTTCCATTAGTTATCCATTTCCAGTGGAAATTCATAATTGAAAGGATGTAAATTAATTACCATTTCAGATGTATCCTCGCCACTAGAAATCCAATGAAAATGCTTTCCATAATATTTTTTATTAACAAATCTTTATTAGGATTAGAAATTCCTGATAGTACGTCAAAACCTTCGACATATTTATCTCGCAAACGCCATTGTCAAAAGCCTTTCGTCTTGTTTACAAGTGATATTTCTCAATCGCGACAGCGCGTCATCCGGTGGAATAATAAATATCCCTATAGTATAGTTATATATAATTTGTATCTTCAATACATAAGTCTTTATGTCACGCTGATTGCCCCTTTACACCATTCTTTTTCCCCTCCGCTCTAAAAGCTACGCCACAGTAACAAAGTCAGACTTACATAGAAGCATAGGGATACAGCATATAACACAAGGATCTAGGTGGCGCTGACTCTAACCGGGTTGCGAACTGCCAGAAATTTTCCATCATAAAAACTTGGTCTATAACATTGTCGCTTAAGATTTATCACTCGATAGAAGCATAGGAACTACGCTACTATGTAAGTGATTTTATTATTATTATTATTATTTATTATTTATTAATAATATTAGTGATTATTATTAGCTTCAATAAAATTTCGCAATAGTCACACGTCGTTTCCTCATCGATAATAAGCACAGCAACAGCAGCCGAGATCACAGCATGGTTCACACCCAAAGGACGATGGAGTCAAGAAATCACGTTTGAGCTGCAATGCTATAAAAAAAAATAATACGTTGGAAAAGAGCCGATCAACTTGAACTTCGAACAGTCTGGATGGGGTAGCCACAACGAATCCGGACTGTTCTCTTCATGAGACATGAGAGACGAAAGCGGCGTGTCAAGTCCCCGGTTTCTCTCTATGTACGTGTACCACTGGTAACAACGAACGACAGTATACTTACAGAAGCAATAGCAACAGCAGCGAAGCGGCGTTCACGATCGGGGAACGAGGAAATGCTGCGCCAGTGGAATATCTTCGTGCTGTGGTCCTGAAACGTCGGACAGTCGCTCAACCACACGCACACGGATTTTAACGTGTGCGTGATTCGTATGTGTGAGTATACCCATAAGCGTGGTGGAGCGAGAGAAGCATCTCATTGGCCAGTCACCTGTTGCTTGAGAAGCTGCGATTGGCCATTGGTCACCACTAGGGAAAGAGACAAGTGCAACGAGACGCTCTCGACTCGTGCGTTTGACGAAAAGAACAGCTTCAACGAGCGACTTACTATACTAAAAGAGTGGGGATCGCAGAGAGAGAGAGACACTTGGCGCCGGAGGGGAGAACAAGCACCTTCGCCACCCGTTTCACATAGTAACAAACCATGTGCAGTGGTATTGTGGTGACTCCAAATGTACCCGCTTTGACTCACTTTGGAAGGACGCTGCGGCTTTCCTGTGATAACCCCTTTAACGGGAAGAATTTATGGCGTGCTTTAGAAATGAATGAAACTATGCAAAGCAGATTCTGGGAAAATAAAATAGTCATTTTTTGGATTTCACTACGAAACGAGAACGCTGTATGAAAAAAACAGTAAAAATTGCGATTTTTAATCGTTGTGAGATAACAAGGTGACCGATGTTCTCTTTGAATTATTAAAAAACTGGAAATTCACCAATAATATTATTTCACAATTTTTTCTTTAAATAATACAAAGTCTTATGGACAATTAGTTGTTAAAAAATTATAAGAGCTCAAACTGTATATTTTTGTTTAAAGTTTACCCTTAAAACATAAAAAAATAAGATTTCTGCTGTAAAAGTTAAATATTAATAAAAATAATAGAAATACATTGAATACTTCTACTTAGCAGTACAACACTGTTAAACATTTTCTATTATTAATTAGTAATTTTTTGCCTTAATACTCATTTCAATAACTTGAAACAAAAAATAGAAATTCACAGACGCCAGTGATACGTAAATGTTTCGCACGAAACGATTGTGGATTATAACATAACACTAAATACGCACGCACACACACACGCACGCACACACCAATTTTTTATGAAGAGACTTTGTATACTAGAATGTATGCATGTACTTACGTCTTTATGTGCGTGGCTTTTAACCCTGTTTCATTCCCTCCGCCGCGTCCTCCGTATGCCGCAACGCTGCTAGTTGGCGCGACAGGTGTCCAACGTCGTGGCATTACCGAGGAATGCATAAGGAACAGTTATCCTTCGGCCTTAAGGACTCTGACGTCTTGTTGGCGTTGACTGAATAGCGGCTGAATCTTGTAGCACAATGCAAGGAATAACAGATTAAAATAAGAAATACAGTGTGACTCTGCATAATTCATCAACCTGTTTATTCTCATAACTGCTAATATACCCTTGCGCATGCACCATGGAAAATTTGCGCATGCCCGAGGAGTGGGGGTCGTAAAAAAGTATAAATAATGCCGCGACCAACTTCCATCGTAGATGTAAGTTAAACTAATTTGACTGCAATTTAGAAATTTGTTATCTAGGTATTATATAATACCTCAATATGATGTGGCTTCAGAATAATAACAATATGCCATTGGTAGGGTTAAAAATAGTTAGAAATATCTGAATGGTTAAATATGTCCAAGGTTATCAACTGACCAATCAGCTGATTGACTGGGTCAACAAATCAGTGGTTGGCACAGTTATCAGTAGAATCAACCAAATGATTAGATGGACCAACTAATTGATTAGCTACAATAAGCAAATAGTTGTTGGCCTAACCGACTAATTGGTCAGTCCAATCAATTGGTTAGTAAAACCAACCAATTAACTGGTTGGGCCAACCAATTGCTTAGGTGGGTCAACCAATTGATCAGTTGTATCAAACTGATTAGTTCAGCTAAGCAAGTTTGGCCAAAAAACTTATTAATTATTTCGAGTATATTTAGCCATTCTTTTGCATTATTGTATAATTACGATAATACCACAGGTAACTATTTCGGAAACTAATATTTTCTGTGCAAAAATCGATTGAGGACGTCAAACGGATTAAAGGTAATATAAACACCCGATGCACCTGTCGTGCACCTGTTTCACGTACCCCAGGAACTTGGTTCCTACACCCGAATAACTACGAACAATAAGTGACGGTGAGCAAGATGGAATATAACGCTGTAAAATTTTAGTATACTTTTTCGTGCGAACCGAGCCACTCGAAGGTTGACAGAAAAAGGGGTCCCAATGCCAGGACGGCAAAGGTTCGAGCACGCGCCCCCTCTCGCTGTGGAAAAAAAATATAATGTACTCCAGGTTTGACGAATTAAACCTCCCTTTACAGCGTACCGAAGCAGGGCGAGTATAATCACGGCCGTCCTGCTCGTGACATTTTGAATGAACGCTCTACTCTCCACTCCTTTCAGCTCACTTTATTACTTCATTGATTCAGGTACGACCGACCGAATAACCAATAATTATTATGTCGATTTAAATGACTTTTTGAATGCATTAAACATGCGCGCAGTCTCGTAAAAATATTCTGTTGCAAAATATGTCAGGGATACAGTGTTATCACGGAATTTTCTCTGTCTCGGTTGATTTAATGCTTTATCATCGTCCGGGAGTTAGAAAGGACTGTGTTTGTGACGCACAAAACTGTAACTTGACGAAGCCTTCGCTACGTAATTCCTACTTTGAAGCACACTCTCGTACATGCTTTTAACGATCGAGAATATCTATTCTGCAGTTTTTATCTAGGACAGGGAATTCATATACCTGCACCTGTAATGATCCCAAGACGAAGGATAGTGCGTTCGTTACGTGCAAACGCATAGGAACGAGAATGGAATCGGGCATGCGCGAAATCGATCGAGAAATCGCGTGAGGAATAATCGCCACTCTGAGATGAGAGAGCAAAATGTATATTTACAGCAGCACGGCTATTCCTAACGACAATCCTTTTCTCTCGTACTTACATCGGGATCTCGATCACCGTACCGCACCAGTTCTCGCAACGGGAGCGGAAGCCACGGCATTTTCTCACGTACAATTAACAACCTGAATTTTTTTTTCACAACGAGAACTCCCTGTCTGTTGGCACTGATTCACATTCATTCATTACTGGGTTCTGATGGCTTGGCTGTCGCCCTTTTCAATTTATTTTATTCGTCAAGTGTAGCTCTGTTGAAAAGGTCTGATAAAGATCGATAGAAATAGACAAAAACCACATAGATCCAGATTCTGTTTGAATCTCTGCGGTTTTTGTCATTTTCTGTTGGTTTACTTATGTATATCAAACGTTTTCAATAGGGATCGATAACAACCAACTTTAACGAGAATTAATTTTATACGACAATAACTGTAAAAGATGTAATAATTTAAATAGAATATTTCTTTAAAAATCGAATATTAAAATGTAAAAACAATCATGTAGATTTCTTTATTGTAAAATACTTATAATTTGAGGAGTTTGTTCTCACAAGTTAAAGAAAAATTGACACCAAGAAAAATAATAGGTTGTCATAATTACCGTTAAGTTAATTATTTAATTGTCAAGATGAAATATGCCTCTGATAATTACGTAGTGGTTGGCCCAACTAATCATATCGACGAGCCGTCTGATCATTCTGGACAGCTAATTAATAAATTGATTCAACTAACTCATTACTTGAAGCAACCAACTGATCAATCTGGATCCATGAACTGACCAGTTCGACCAGCCGACTAATGAGTTGATGCAGTCAACTGATTGGTTGACACAAAGAAACTATTATCATTATAACAGTTGTAGAAATTCGTTTTTTTTTTCGTGTAAAAGTCAGAATAAATTCTTTATTAATAATTGCAAAGACATTTTTTAAAAAGTTATTCCTCCTATTTGAAGGTTCAACACTTTTGAAATGTATCATCGACGGAAGACAAAAATATGTAGCGGTGTACTAAATAAATACAAAGTTTTCATTTTAGAATTTTTATTAACCATTTGCACTCGGGAGGTGTCTCGTTTACTCAATAAACGGTGAGCGAGAGTCACCTCTCGAGGGCAAAGGGTTAATAGCAAATATCAACGATTCTAGTTTGCGATTTAAACAGTTTCAGCCTATACACACTCGGATTACTTTTAGATTATCAATTTTTTCTATACCGAAGAGAAATCGAATTGCGCCATGGGTTTTCCCTAAACTGCGTATGCGATATGTTATTCAAGATGGAATGTACGAGGAAACTGGAAAGGCCTAGTCAGCTATGACTACATAATTAAAATTCCGAGGTTCTACACCTACAGGAAGGTTCATCACAAAATGAAACGCTGCGATTGCGTGAAGTGACTGGCCGAACATTCAACAATTTGATAACTGTAAGTCCAATATTTTCTGTGATACCATATATCACCTAAGTTACTACACTCATTATCTCTTAACTGAGTTACAGAAAGAACAACAGCCCAACAGCTATGAGCCGAAGCGATTCTTTCATTTTTTTCAAGACTCGCTCCCTCGCACAGTGGCCTAATAGTCAATGGGTAGTCAATGTAAGTAGAACGTGAAATATTTTTTTATGTACATGCGCATCGCGTATACCTTATTTTGTTTGTTTTTTGGCTACGTATGCTTAGTAGAAGCGACGGTGCCAGGGCAAGAAGGAGTTACACGTTCGACTTGTGAGGAGTTGCTGGACGAATCTGAGCTGTTCGCTCGCGTGGTCGTTAGAGGACTCGTATATCCGGTTTGGAAGTCGCGAGAACGCTCGCCAGCAGCTCCTCGTTTAGTTCTCTCGCTCACACGCTCACTCAGCGAGCGGAGTTACGTAAGGTGCAGAATCATAGGCGCCCATACCTTCAACCGTCCCATCAGTCAGTACGGCTGATGAAGTTCCGTGGAGAAGATGACCGAAAGAAGAATTGAAGAAAGAAAGCCAATCCAGCAATAAATAAGTTTACAGTGCAAATAATGAATTTTACAAACTTTTATGGTTCTATAGATGTTTTTGGTAGTCTATTGGGTTTTAAGGGGGTGGTAACTCTTCCATCAGAGTCGACAGCTTTGATCTTCTTCCGTACACACTTGTGGTTCTAAGGATAACATTTTCATTCATAAGTTTGATTTTAAGTTCGAACTTATTAAGATCGAGGGAGAGAGAGAGAGACTGGATATATATTTTTAGGCCACATTTCTAGAAGTTTCAAGTATTTTTAAGTATTCTGATAGTAAGGTAAGTGTACCAGTGATTGCACACATAAGACGCCGTTCATTTTTTTATAACGACTTAGCACATTAAAACCGATGTGTGGTACAATTGATTTTAATCAACTTGAAGGTTACAATTTCTAGATTCTGAAGCGCATACAATATTCATTATAATATTCAGTAATTTATTATTCATACCGAAAAAATGGTCGGAAGCCTGAATGTACCAGCGTTGGCTCAAATATATGACATCCATTACGTTCCAGTGCTCGGACACCATAAGACCAGTATCTGCACATTATATTACCCTATTCGAACACTAAAAAATCCTGTAACCGAGCGCCGATGAATCTGGAATAATTGTTTACTATTCATTTTAACGTGTCATGGATGTACGAGTCACGTGACTTATGGTCCCAGAATCGACAAGTGCGGGAGAGACAGAACTAACATTTTCTAACACATTTTTGTCGGACACAAATTCTCCGATAAATGTCGGATTTTGTAAGTCTCGCTCTCTGTCGCATTCCCGCAGTGAGCTCCACTTTTCTGGCGTTCGAAAATGTGTTGAAAGCTTAGAAGTGAACTGTCGGTATGGAGCCTCACTTTAAAATAAATATTTAAGGTATCTCAAAGTAACATAATCTCGATAAAAAAGAGAAAACAACTTTCCTAACACAGATTGCACATAACAAAATTTATTAAACATATGCATATCATTGGTGAGAATTTACCAAACTGTTTTTCAAATAATATTTGCTTATCTGATTTATTATCAATGTAATAAAATTAATTAAGTATCAAGATATAAAGTGATGTTGGTAACACATGCACGAAAAGTAGCGAAAGTGGCGCGTTTTAGTAAGGCGTGCGGAAAAAATACTGCGCATGCGTAAATCATACTAATTACTTTTTCGCACGCTTTTACCGCTCTACAGGCATAAAAAAAGGGAGTTTTTTTGTGTATTTATTACAAAAAGTAGCATGTGACACCCGTACGAAAAAGTGGAAACTCGACAAAGAGTGTGAAGTAGGCCCACTCGCCTTTGGCTCGCGCCGCTGCAGAACTCGCTGTCGGCTCGTGCCGCCTACTTCACAACCTTCATCGAAAGTCCGTTTTTTCGCACTTGTATCACAAAGTACTAATTTTTCTTAAGTAGGAAAGAGATCATACGGTTACTGGGGATATTTAACTACGTACGTCCGTATACCAATGCCCGAACAACGTTTCGACACGAGCACAGCATAAGAGTTGCCTGTCTCAAAATAACAGAACACGACGATTATGCTGTCAAATTTAGTTTTACGGGTTATTAAATGTCTGCATGAGATTCACTACGTTTACCTGAACAAAATAAGCTATAACGTATGTCGAAAATATGTACAAACTAAATGAGAAGTGTTAAAAAAATGTCGACATTCTTTAGCAGTAAGATACTCGTATACTAACATTAAATTGTTATCTATGCAGCAAGATCATCGGCATTTTTCAGATAAATCAATTAAGTATTGTCGAGGCTCACACGATTATTACATTTACGATGTTATTCATGGAATGGTTAATAAATAGATGTATTTTCGGTGGTGTGCGACTATTGAGACGTGTGCGACTACAGGTTAACTTAATATTCTATGATATTAAAAACAATTTATTTCACTAAAGAAAGCGTTCCCTACGAGCAAACAAAATAAATCTCTTATAACTGAAAAAGGGATAGGACTAACGATTTAAAATATGGTGCGCCAGAGAAAGAGTTGCTGTACCTTCATCGTTGTGAATTTCATTAAAATTAATTCTGTCCTAAATATTTTATATGAGATCAATTATTTTCACGAATACAAAACGACGTAACACGCTACCTCGTACAAATTCCAAGCTATTGAACTCCAACATTTACTATAAGTGTGTTCTAAGGTTTTTTTGGAATTGCATTTGTCTGGAATCGACAAAGAGTTTTACAACTCGTGACATTTTTTTCTTAAATTGACTACATTCGATTTAACTCTTATATTGGCACAAGTACTGTGTAAAGTATTGAGCTTGAATTTAGGACGACTGCGAAGCAGTTACTGTCGTGACTATCGTAGCAAAATGAATCAAGATCGACATAATCATTGAAACTTTATCCGTTACATTATTTTTAAAAATGTAAAACGACGTGAACATCTTAGCTCGTGTAAATTTCAAGTTAGCGAAACGAAACTTTCTATATAAATGACAAGATCGATAATGAATATTAAAAAATGATAAAATTTGGCATTAAAAATAACAAATTTTATTTGCTAACAAAGCGAATCAATTTTCTATAAGTCACACCTCTCGAAATCGTCCCGGAATGGGACTATGAAGAGCCGAGTAGGGGTAACGCGTCGTTATGGTAGAGCCACGGAGTAGGGATATACTCTTATAAAGAGTTAAGTCTTTACAAGTCACACTGCCCGAAACCGTTCTAAAATGGGACTACGAAGAGCAGAGTGGGGGTAACGCGTTGTTATGGTAATGCCCAGGAGTAGAGATATTCTTGTCTTGTAAAATCGTAAGTGCGCGTGCGCGCTCGTTCCTTCAGCCTTTTTTTCTTAATCAGTTTTTCCGAAGTATTAAACCATTTTGAGTGTCCTGACGTGAAAATAAAAATAAAATGTTTTCATAAAAACAAAGCTTTGTCCATGAGGAAACAAAAATAGAACATAAAACTCGCTAATCAAAACACATTTTACTTATATATTATGAGTGTTGCTTGTATTAATTGTTATGCAATTATTTAAACTTAATTATAATTAAGCTTACCTGGCTCATGCGTAGAATGAGCCATAGAAAGAAGAATAGTGCAGACCAATGCTAATTATGTGCATTAAATAATAATAATAATGTTCAGCATGTATTATTGGCAATTGTATACCCAATTTTTAGTCTTCAATGATAAATCTCAGAACGCTTTAGTAATGTTAGGGAAACTCTCAGCGAGTTCGTGTGTGGCACGAGTAATAAAAGTATAAGTAAAAACTAATCCGGTTGATAGGTGAAATTGTATGGAAAAAAGGAAATGAGGCATCGACACACCCGTTATATATTTGTCCAATCTTCTCTCCTGCCGTATACTTTCCCTAGTAGTTTATACGTCTGTTTTTACTAGTCCGCACGATACATGCATTATGAATCTAATATAAATAGTAGCATGAACGTCGTAAAGTCTCCATTTGCTTTTCCGGAGTCGAGGTGAAGTCGTGCGCTTTAGCTCCAAGAATCTCACGCGAATCTGCAATGGAGCCTCGACTATGCTGCGCCTTAGAGACTATTAACTCTCAGCTCTTCTCTTATATATCCAAGCGCTAGATATTCTTCGATATCCTCTATTCTCGTCTCACCACGGGCGTTACGTGAAATTGAAATTCATATTATAACGTTACGCATTAACTCGCTCGCGAGTTATCTACACAACCGGATTGGAAAACGCACATCGTCTGTGCACCTGTTGGCGCCCTCGATACGCAATAATAATTACGTGTCTGTATGAGCATGCACTGACAACGAAGTGCACAGTACAGGGTATGTGAGCTCGTAAGAGCAAAACAGTTAGCGCGACTAGCACGAAAAGTTCTGTATATGCTGCATAATATAACTTTTACGATGCGAAATTCTCTAGGATTTCCCGACCCTCGAGCTCAGCCTCTCTGCATAGAACTTTCTACAGAAATGTACATACTGCAGCCGCAGAATACGGAGTATGTACATACTTTAATAACCCACGCAGTTTATTAGAGCGGATGTTAACAACTTCAGAATTTCTCGGGATTAAGCAGTTTTTTTTTCTCACCATTCGAGTTTCTGCTGCTGGAAAAAAGTATAATACGGTGACATTGTAGTATGCGATCTACCTGCTTTTTTGATAAGTCGTTTGCGGTCTCACTTGAATTTCATGGTTTTTTATGCTCAATTTAGTAAAACAATGTGAATTGTGTGCAAAATAGATGGAATATGCAATAAATGTATACATAACAACGGGTAAATAATTGATGTCTCAAAAACAGATAAAAACAACTACAAAAAGGTAAAAATGAATGAAGTAATTGCATAAACTGACAGAGTACTCAACAAAATAAATTAATAAATAACATTGAATCATAATTATTTAAAGAACTTAATAGCAGATTCCATTATTGCGATTATTCGATACAATTCAACTACGAGTATGATTACAGCGAATTTGTCTTGACAAGATTCATTGTGTTGACGTGTGTACGTGCGTGTTTGTCAATTTATGAAATTTTAATCATCACATGTTATCTCCAAAGATGGAAAATAATTTAAAAAGATAAAGTAAATAATTTAGTACCATTGCACATTTAATAAAATTTAAATCCCTCGATCGATCCTAACCAAATTCAAAATCAAATATCCTTGTTCCCTAGCCAATTTGTATGTCATGTTTCGGTTTGATAGATAAAAATTTATGAAAATTAGAGCGAAAATGAATTTTTTCCGAAAAATTACTAAAACTTATAATTCCATAAAATCTTAATGCCTTGATTTATTCATGTTGAACTCAATACCAAGTAACCTTGTTCTCTCGCCTATTCTTGCAGAAAGTTTTAACTCAATAGCTTAAAATTTACGAAAGCTAGAGAGAACACACACTTTTTCGAAATTTAAACAACCATAAAATGAGACACCCACTACCGATCTAGGCGAAAATTGCAATACACCGAGGGGGGTTGTTACCCGACTCGTGTGCAATGTTCCAGGGAGATCGATCAACCCGTTTTCGAGATGTAGTCATTTCTATTTTCCTTGCTCGTCGCACCCACACACACAAACGCGCACACGGACGCACGCACGCATGCATACGCACGGACATTTGTTCTAAATATGATTTTAAGTACTGTAACATCAGTCTCGAGAAAAAAATTTTTTCACGAAAACAAAGCTTACTCCGAGGAAGCAAACAAGTATTTGAATATCCTTAATCAAAAAACCCTAGCTTGATATGTTGTCTTAGCCACCACTACAAATTTTGTAGATAAACTGGGTGGAAATGATTATTTTCGGCATCTAACATCATAAAAGTATCAATGTACAGTATTACATTAACGTAAAGACGTCAATGCGATCTAAAACTGTGGCAGCAAGATTAAAAGGTTTCAGTATACTGACTTAGCAATGGCAAAGTATTGCACTACTATTGTACCAATTGTGGTTGACAGTACTTGAAAGAAGAAGTGTTCGAAGCCCAAGTAAGAACTGATTTAATCCTGGGCATGTGTACCGTCTGCCAGAGTTCAGCCAACAATAGCGTATCGCTGTAATGATATACGTGTAACTTAATGTTCTGGGGTGATATCGAACCAGTACTGCTAGCCGACGCTTCCTCAAAAATATTAATGAAAGTATGTATCAAACTAATTGAAAATTAATTTTACATAAAAAATCTGAGTGAGTGATAAATAAATATAAGCTTATCGCAGAGGTCCTTATCGAAAAGAATACAATAGAAAGAAGAAACGAATATTTACATTAATGAATAAAAGTATTTTTCATAATTGTTGTATTAACGTTGTATTAAAATGTTTTTCGTGTAACCATTATGCCGTTGTAATTACATATGGTTGCAATGAAGTAATAAAGTATCATTAGTTAATCAAGCATCCGTATAACTAGTTAGTACGATAATATGCATGCAGACGTGGCATTGATACACAAGTTTCGAAATTATGTTGCCCAAGATGAACATCAGGGCCTGGGGACCTTCTAATGGAGAATTATCAAGGACTGAGGGGGACTTAGATTGTGTCTGCCTATTCTTGTACGCGTTAGCGGCGGTGGTGAAATATTTTTTATGTGAAGGCAATAATATAAACAAAAAAAGGTAAATAACGCATTGCAGCTTTTCTTGGATTTTTATAAAATAGAAATATTATGTTGCTGAGTGGATGCGATTATTACTTTATAATCAAGCATGTGGTTGGAAATAAATTTAGCTGTAGTGATTACAAATTACCACCAATATTATTGCAGCTCATGATGTGCTGGAACTGTGCGTGCACATTGTTGGATGCAGCACGCCGTGCCGTCACAATGTTGTGAGATGCGGACGTAGAGAACTGCATTCTGCCAACATGACGTATCAGTTGTCAAGGCACAATTTTCTTATAAGGATCCTTCGAATTTTGGAAATCGTTGTATGAAGTTTTTCATTCACGTCATATTAACATTTTTATTCCAAAATTGAATTTGAGCTGATAGTCGTACTTCCTTAAATAAAAACAATCCCCTCTTTCATAGCTTGTATCGCTTTTTTGATATATTGCTGTCCATGACGCTTTATTCATCGTCCGCACAGTATGTCGAGGTATCTGCAATAAAACTTTAAAGTACTCGCACAGAAAAAATAGTCTCAAAAGGATTCCCTCCGGGACTCCTTTCGAAAGTTCCAGCGGGACAGAAAAATCTGTCTTGGACTTCATCCTGGACTCCAAAAATATCTCCTGGACTTCATACCGGAATTTTTTCAAAAATACCCGATGAACCCGAAAATTTATCCTGGACTCCGTCTCGAACTCCCGAGAATCCATGCCGGATTCCACCCTGGACTTCTGTAACTCCATCCCGGACCCCGAGATGTCATTGACGAAACGCTTACCAGCGTTGGCAGTATGTATTTACTTCATACTAGGCCGATCGGTAAACAGCGATTTGAATAAAACTTACTCATCAATCAGATTGGCCAGATTGTTACTAACCAGAATAAAAGATTAATCCCATTAGGACGATGGGCGTGATCAATCCCCCAAAGACGCTAGTGCACGCTCAAAAAAAAAAAATAAAGATATGGTCGGAAAGTGAATACAGACATGCGAAGAAAAAGAAGTGACTGAGAAAAACAAGTCAATAACGGAATGGCATTGCGGTGTATGGGTACGAGGACAGTTGGTTGCACGCGTCATTGATGTTTTAAGTGAGAAATTAGCTGGGTGCTCGTATTCAGGAAAAAAGCAAAGAAAATACAAGCATCATAAGTATAAAGGCTTTTGGTCGACAATATAGGAGTCGTAACCCGGATGGAGTCCTTATATCCAGATGGAATTTTCGTAAGGAGTCCGGGGTGGAGTCGAGGACAGATTTTCAGAGTCCGGGATGGAGTTTAGAATGGAGTCCAGGATAGAGTCCGGGATGAAGTTCAGGACAAATTTTTCAGTCCCGCTAGGACTTGCGAAAAGGGTCTTGGACTCCATCCGTAGTACTCGTAAATATCTACGTAGGAGTCTTGGACTCCTACGTAGTAAATATCAAATTGTATTCACATAACCTTAAAATACAGTAGAAAAATTATCTGATACCGCAAGTAAATCGTGATTCAATACATCAATATTATTTCATTATCGTTATCGCACGCAATAAACTATAAAATAACACTTTTTAATTGGCGACATTTCGTCCGGCGTCTGATGATACTCTTAACACATGTTCGTGATTAACCTCATATTCTGTTCAACAATTAAACATCCGGTTGGCATAATTTTCATTTAACATTAATCATTTTAATTCACACGTAAGTTTCTTTAGAATAGAAAAAATCATTTTTTCCTAGGCAGCGGATCTTAGCTTACAAATTGACAAAAGTAACAACCGATTTAAAAAATGTACAATTGAAAATGACAAAAGAATTAGTTGTCCGTCGTATTTTTTAAACGGCGGAATAAATTGCTATGTGAGATTGTCAATACGTATTTATAGATATTGAGGTATTTGGCATATAATCCGCTCTTTGCCATTATACCCCTTTCTCTCCTATGACTGTAGCATCCAGATGAGTCCTTGCGTTACAACTGACTGTTATTGCTCAACCGTCCAATCTAAATACAATCGTGGTGATTTTCAACAACACGCTTCACGCGATGAAGGCTTCACAACAAACCTTCTTGCATGTATTCATTTTTTACTCTTCTCGCCTTGTCCCTGGGCCACGTACGAGCTCATATGGCGAATGCAAAAAAAGATTGTTGATCTTTGTAATTTATCGTACGTAATCGTTTTCTTTCTACGCTTTTGGAATTATTATTATGACTTAGATTTTAATCTGATTGATCTATCGAAGGTATTGATGGAAAGATAAGTTTCACAGCTGTCTCGAACTCCTCTTAGCTTCCTGAATAGGCAGTAGTTTTATGAGATGTAAATAAACATACATTAGAACCAGTGTTAAGTTTTTATATAATAAATTGAAGAAGTCACCTAGAGCCTGACCCGGCTTTTTATAATACGGATGCACATATAAATGTGTTGTCTGCTGAAGATTTGATTCATAAAATATTTAGTTTACACAGTGTTCACCTTTAGATCAAGTGTGTTGTTAAGAGTTATGCGCATTCATTAAACACACTTTATCCATGTGCAGTAAGACATTATGAAGCGTGTTGTACATTTAATTCCGTTAAGGTACAGCGCAAGTGTATTTTTCCAGCGTGACTAATAAGTGCAATACACTTACTATGTGTATTGTATGTTATTTTAACACCCTTAGTGATAAGTGTGTTAAAACTTAACAACCTCATTGCTCGGCGAGCCCAGCTAACTCCTGCCACGACAATAGTCGGCATTGTCACGTCACGTTCTCATTGCTCGGTGCAAAAGTATATACACCGCGCACTCCGTATACGGACGAGTATCTATAGCGCACAGATATAACGATAGACCAGCATCGCTGTAGAAATCGTGATATCTCGTGGAGCTAGAAGAACGCGAGACGAGAGGAGATCAGATCTGGTTGCCAGCCGGATAACTGGCAAAATCACCGCCAAGTTTATATTCGCCCTTGCAGAGTCCTACGACCATGCGCCATGAGTTGTACGAAAGAATAGTTATACACGGGGCAATGCGGTTCACCGAGAAATACGAGTTAGACTTATTGTTAGTTAGACATTTGTCCACGAATTACTGACCTTTATCTTTCACGCTGACTTAGAATTCATTAAAAATAATGTTCTAGTACATAAGAAGTTCATCATTTTTAATGAATAATAAAAACTAAGCTTTCTGTTATCGAGAAACAATTTCAGTTACTATCCATGTTACATTCAATTGAATAACTGTTGGGCAGGTACAGCTTAGGAAAAAGTCTCATGAATAAGAAGTTTTTGTCTAATCCACCATCTGTGGTATGTGGGTCACAAACGTTTTAGCACGACGTGAATGACTTGGAAAGGATTTAGTTTCGAGATGACGATGGCATTTCATTCTTCTGGCTAACACTGTTAATACGTAAGTACGCGCTGCTTCATGTTTGCAAGGGGCCAGAAAAACGTTTTACAACGGAACATAGTTTTAGTCTCTTTTCTTCTTCCTGTTTCACAATTATAATATTACAGTTAACTACATACTTGAGTTGTTTGGAAGATGGCGAAAGATTTAACTGCAGTGTCGATGTGATACGAATCAAATATTTCAAGAAATATATACTTGTGAAGAACAGCAGCAGCAATTTGTCTGGAGCTGGCTCTGGCTGGGTCACTAATGCACCCTTTCGGTACGACCATGTGACTACTTACTACTTTATTATCGTGCGTGTGAGGCCTATTTGGATCATGGAGTGGTTCGAGGCGAAGAGAATATGAATATTATGTACGTCGTACTCGTAGACGAAAGAGAACGACAGATAGCGCGTAGATCGCGCTATTGTTACACCTCTAGTTTTGGAATTCAAAGTCAAGATATTGGGAAATCACAAAAGTCACCATGACATCTGGTGGATAAGTTTTAACTACTCCATCTCAGTAGTCATGATCTATTATTTTTCGTAAAATGTTATATGCTGCATCATTTAAGCCAGGGGTCTCCAAACTACGGCCCGCGGGCCACATTCGGCCCGCGGACAGATTTTGGACTATTTCACTTTTTACCACCGGCAACAATGATAATATGGTTTTGGCCCTCGGAACTTACTGGAGTAATCAGTATGGCCCTAAGGCTGGAAAGTTTGGAGACCCCTGATTTGAGCCATTGTTCACATTCTAAAAAAACTTTCCCTTACAAATATTTATTAATACTGTAATATTGGTCATTTTCGAGGATTGCAAATCTTTGAATGAATGGGTTAAAGCGACCATTTTTCCCTTGTGTTGATTTCCAATTACATCAACGTTCAATAATATGAAATAATAATACCGTACTGAAATCCCTCACAGAGCGAAAATAACGTCCACTTATTCGCTATTGTAAGATTCCAAATGGCGTCGTTTGTGGCCAGTTTTGTTATATTGGTACATCAGCTAATATACAGTTCTGTCTCTCTCGCTGCGTCCCCAATACCCGATAACATAACCCCACTTATTAAAATGCCAACGTAGATCCGCGTTAATTCAGGGAGTCTTGCAATGAACTGTTGATAAAAATCATAAATTCTCGCACCTGTATTATCATCTATTCTGATTAAATACGCTGTAACAAAAGAGTTTTTAATGATTTTTGAAAAGTATACCATTGAGCATTCGTCAATAACTATTTCTGCTTTCAAGGCACCGTTATTATGAAATATTAAACGACAAGAGTCACTTAAATAAATGTTTACCATGTCTATTAAGAATAATTTGCCAGATTTCAATAAACTCGAAAGCCATTATTACGATTCTTTTGACTTAGGCCGGTCACTGATGGACTATATCATATCTCACTCTCACCAATCGCCGATATAGTACCACAACCTATCACTGCGAATGCTGGCTGTCGATCTCGGCTCGGAATTAAGATCACGCACGGAGCGCATATAGTCCTGGCGATCAATACGCAGTTTAAACTATCTACGTTGTATACAAACGATAATACATACAACCAAACGATGAATGATATGTATTGCAATTATTATATTGCCATCACTGTTATTGTTAAGATATTTTGAAGATGACAGCTAATGAAGGCTTTAAACGATAATTAAACCTTTTTTAAATAAACGAGCAATCACGTTACTAACAAGATAGTTTATACGCGAAAATACTATTCGATTATAATCTAGGACATTTGCAAGCCCTAAGCCATCTGTATCACATACAAATAATGATTGTATAGGTTTGAATTGCGAGACCAAACCTACGCAGCATTGCGTGGTAATTGGAGAAAAAGGAAAGAACTTCATAGTTCATAATAATTAGTTAATAACGGTGAAAAAAACATTTGTTTACCCTTTTCACCTAAAAATTCTGATTGGAAGCAATCAAAGTGATCCCTCTTATCGTCTCTTCTCAAGATTAAAGCCAGAAAGTATTACTTTAATAAACTGTTATGTCTTGGATGAACGAGATCGAGAGAACGCTTGAGAACGTTGATTGATTAATGATTATAATCAATATTCTGATTCAACGCGCAAATTGTTCGTTTATTGGCCGAACTCTACACGTGAAAGTAGTTCGTCAAGTCATGCAATAACTATAAATGTATGTATATATATATATGTATATAACTAGGAGGCCTTCGTCATTCTCCACGGCTCGGGCACCAACCCCCCGTTTACATTTTATGCATTATAAAAATATCTCGAGGTCGCCTTGAAGGAGAACCTAAAGAACGTAAAGAACTTGGAAAATCAGAGCTTGACGGCCCGGCAGTGGCGACGAGATATTTTTATAATATAAAGTGATAATTATACGACCCTATGTTTGAAGATTGATTGAAGACTGATTTGAAGATTTGACGAACTCAGAGAAGAAGGCGTAGATAGGTGAGCATAAGTGGGGGCATACAGAAAGCCCGTTCTACATTAGTCACAAGCAACCGTTCATACGATCGCAAGTAATACCATTTCCGATTGCAAGCTAGTCGCAAGCAGAAATAGTAAAGTTTGTAAAAATCCAAAATTAGCGACTCTGCGATCTTGGGACAGATGATCAGCATCGAGCTTTGCATATATCGTTTAGAGTACTTTGCCTATCTCTTCGTTTCCATGTTCTGTTCACTTGATTCGTAATATTGAGGTTAAGGGGTTAGGCCACTCTAGAGGCCGAAAAATAGGCTTTTTTGGGGATTTTTTTTCAGAAAAACTACAAAATAAATCAAGATTACAAAAAAGAATGTTTATCATACATATCAGTGACTATATACAATAATTTTTTTGACGCGATTAATTTCAAAATGGCGGCTGTGCAGCGTTTTTGCAATGACGTCTCCGTTTTTCCGGGGTCCACGGCCGGACAAACAGCTCCTGTAATTTTTGAATTATTATGAGCCAATGGATTTTTTCGATCATATACAGGGTAGCCGATTTATCTGAAGACGTTGAAATATCATTATATATTAGATATTTCAAAAAATACGCATCGGATAAAAAAAAGTTCTGAATAAAATTTGTTTGCCTGGAAGGGGGTCATCCAATGATACCAAAGTCGACCCCTCACCCCTAGCCCCTGAGGTGGGGGTGGGGGCAACTTTGAAATCGTAAATGGGAACCCCTATTTTTTATTGCAGATTCGGATTCCCCATAAAAAAAATAAGTAACTTTTATCTGAAACATTTTTTTTCGATTCATGATGGATGGCGCTGTAATCGCAAGAAACTTGATTTTTGCGAATATCTCGAGAAATTACACCTCGGATCGAAAAAAGAAAAAAGACATGTTTCATTTTTCAAAAAGGGGAGGGTGGATCGAGCTTCGTATCGCTGAATAGCTTGTTGAAAAATGAAACATGTCTTTTTTCTTTTTTCGATCCGAGGTGTAATTTCTCGAGATATTCGCAAAAATCAAGTTTCTTGCGGTTACAGCGCTATCTATTACGAATCGAAAAAAAATGTTTGAGATAAAAGTTACTTTTTTATTGGGGAATCCGAATCTGCAATAAAAAATAGGGGTTCCCATTTACGATTTCAAAGTTGCCCCCACCCCCACCCCAGGGGGTAGGGATGGAGGGGGGGAGGGTGGATTGAGTTTCGTATCGCTGAATAGCTTTTTGAAAAATTAAACATGTGTTCTTTCTTTTTTCGATCCGATGTGTAATTTCTCGGGATATTCGCAAAAATCAGGTTTCTTGCGATTACAGCGCCATCTATTACGAATAAAAAAAAAATGTTTCAGATAAAAGTTACTTATTTTTTATGGGGAATCCGAATCTGCAATAAAAAATAGGGGTTCCCATTTACGTTTTTTTAAGTTGCCCCCACCCCCACCCCAGGGGGTGTGAGTGAGGGGTCGACTTTGGTATCATTGGATGACCCTCTTCCATGTGAACAAATTTTATTCAGAACTTTTTTTGATCCGATGCGTAGTTTTCGAAATATTTCAATGTCTTCAGATAAATCGGCCATCCTGTATAACAACAGCTATAGAAGTAAGTCGGATTTGTTCGATATATTGATTTTTGGCCAAATGGCGCACTTCTAAAGTGAAAAGTTGAAAATTTGCCTAAAAATCGTCAGAAAATTGTTAATAACAAATTATCTATGCAATATAAAAAAAATCCTACGCACTTATATAAACAATGTATTTTTAAAGATATATTCAAAATTTCAAGTGAATCGGTTGAAAATTGTCTGAGTTATGTTTCCGGCCAACTTGAAAAAAGCAGTTTTAAGATAAACGCGTTTGAAGTTTTGAGTAGTAGAAAATCATGAATAATTTTGCAATCCCTTTAATCTGCGATACCTGTCAATACCTGTCTCTTGCTGTTGCCAGATGCCGTTTTTCCTCCTTTCTTCCCACTGTACACCACTTTGTCACTCATTGTAAAAACAAATCAATAATTACAAAGGGAAAAAGAAATGAAACTTCACAGAAGTATCGAGAAAAACGCTCACAAAAGGAGCTCGCTGTCGACCAGGTGGCTTTGAAGTAATCGATTTTTCGAAAATTCTAGAGTGGCCTAACCCCTTAAGTAATTAACCTATTGAGGTTAAGTTAACTCGTGGTTATAAAAGTCGTGGTTCATCGCTCTAGAGTTTTTGCTGTTCATATATCTTACCTTATAGTCTAAGGCAGGGGTCTCCAAACTACGGCCCGAGGGCCACATTCGGCCCGCGGACAGATTTTGGACTATTTCACTTTTTACCACCGGCAACAATGATAATATGGTTTTAGCCCTCGGAACTTACTGGAGTAATCAGTATGGCCCTAAGGCTGGAAAGTTTGGAGACCCCTGGTCTAAGGAGTCCAGGCTCGTCTTTTAAGAGATTTTGCTCCCCAGGTCCATACCTTAATGATTTTTGGAGTCGACATTTACTGCTCCATCATTTTTGTTGTGTAGATTCACAGCTCCACAGCTCATAGTTTTCGGCAAAAAACTATGATAAAACGAACCTAAACTCCGAAAAACATGACGCGACGAACTGAAATTCCAACAACTATAACGCGATGAGTAGACTGAGAAAACTATGACACAGCTATCCTATTCACCCATAACTATGAACCGAAGGACCAACAATTAAAAAATCCCCGCACCAGTAATCTAAAATTTGCTGGACTTCCGTTTTTACGCAGAGATGTTTCGGTTAGTTATTTTTGGGGGATATGGCATTTGCGATATACGATTTAGGGTTACTCTCGACAGGCAATATATTAATTTAAAAGTAAACTTTCTTTTTAACAGACAGCGTTACATACGTATTACACCCGCCGACTAGTTTACATGTGGCACAGAATGTAGCTTTAGCCTCACGCGTTTTCACTCTCAGTTCCCAAACAACTGTGCATATACGAGCGATCTCTCTCTCTCTCTCTCTCTCTCTCTCTCTCTCTCTCTCTCTCTCTCTCTCTCTCTCTCTCTCTCTCTCTCTCTCACCCTCGCACCCTCCCTCTTTAACTCTCCTCGTCGCTTTTTTTTGCTCATGAACTATTCGGCTCGAAAATCTCAAGGCTAAATAAGAAATCGTTTAGACCAGCCATCACAGATAGTTATATGGAACTATGTTTCTTACTTGAACGATTCACCGGTGTGCGTCATGACGTACGATGGTCACGTCTATTGCGAAATACATACATTGACCGTGAATTTACAATGTTTTTCTCTCGATAGCCTTCTTCCTCATCTTCTTCTTCGTCTCGCGACATATTTATAGGTATACCATCGCTTTCGTGAGAATGCCACGCGGATGCTGATGACCTCGAACCTTCACCGAAACCAACGAATAATATAATAGTTGTTTATGTTACCGAAGCCACTACACAATGCCCCACGATGTAGTCAGAATTTATTCTTGTGATATAGGCTTTATGGACAATATTAGAGATACAGCAGAGGTACAATAAGATTCATAGAGTCTCTCTCGGAAATGTGCGCAGTTACACACATGCATAATATACACATAAAGAGGCAAAAGTACAGAGGAATCTGGAGAGCCATTTCTCGAACGGTCATGGTGCATAAGCGTTTTGCAAGTACGTTTCAACCGGCCTGTGAGCACGTTGTCGCGTTTTTAACGTCCAATTTCTATCCTGTTTCTTCTCGTGATTACGTTATTTTCTATTTTCTTCTTCGGAAACACGCTCACTCCCCATACAACGATCTAAAAAGCTTATCCAATCTCCGACACAAACGAGAGACGAATCGGTCGATCTATCTATTAGATCTCGAAAGTAAATTCAGCATATAGACTTGACTCTGAACTTTGCGATCATTTTCGTCACGTAAAATTTTTATATTCTCGTTTAAAAAAAACGGTAGAAATATTTTTAGAAAGCTACGCGAGCGATTCTCAAACGGGATGATCATTCATCATTATTGACCTCAAAGGGACCAAGGTAAATGTCCCAATTTCAGATAAAGTTACAAGCAAACTCAATAAAAAGTTTATTGTTAAACAATAACGAAAATGTAATTCGTGGATCAAAATATTTATGTTACTATTTCGACAAAACGATTTGATTACGCGAATAAAAAAATATTCGCATACCATACTACTTTTGATATCGTTAATACGATAATAACGTTACGTTAACTGCACAATTAGAAAACATTGTTATGATAAACCTGCATTTAATTGGAAATTTTTTAAATGCAAAAGAATTATTTTTTGTGGAAGTTACACTTATTTCTAGTGGTCAAAATCTAAATTATTTACTCCTGGGTGACGTTACATGTTCAAACATTACATAAATATTTGAACACAATAGATATTAAGATTAATCAACATTTCTTTAGGTGTCGTTGAAGTTTTATGGACTTGTTATTTCAGTGATCGATATTTGGCTCAATTGATCAGTAACTGAGATGTTTGTATTACAGCTACGAATGACCAATCTGTGAAACGGTATATTTCTATATTATTATCATTTGTTAATCATAATACACAGAAGATATAAAATTTCAGATATATTAGTCATTGTTTATGTATGGCGATTTATAAAATAGATGGAGTAAATTAGCCTTTCACGTCTTTATCCACCAATAACAGTTATAGTGGTAATGTAAACTACCCAGTCAGTGACCGTGTACCAATTAGTGACTGCTGCGAAAAGATGTACCGTGTTAAAACGGTTAGCTTCTCCCACCATTCGACGAACAACCAATGTGTATAGTTTTGTCAGTAATTGATGCACTTTTACTTCCTTGTTTATCCCTATGAATTAACATGGCTAGAGTGAGAGGTTTATCTTATAAGGCCGTTTACCTTACCATTCAAATGCCATTTATGTCATTAACATTTTTGTGCTCCAATAGTTAGTATGTCTGCTTTAATTGCAGTATATTTGATAGTATATGTAATACAAAAGAAGGTAATTTACTGGTCCATCATTTGCATGGAAAAAATAATCAAAAGGATGACAAAGAAAAAGTTTCAACTGACCGCTGAAAGAGTACTGTTCAAAAGGAACTGTTGGTGTTCCACAGTCAATTTCGAAGGATCAGCTTTACTATTTAGCCAGCACAGAAAGAAGTAATGAAAAAAAGCAGTTTAGCTTCTCAAGAGTCAGGACTGTTGGCAAATATATGTTCTCTGTTAGTGAGGTTCCTAGACTCTAGGCTCTCTACAAATATATTCCAAGTCAAGTGAAGATGTGGTGGTAGCGCAGTATATAGGAGAACCCGGTGAAGTCGAGCGAGTGTGGTAAGAGGATAAGTGAGAGGAGTTTGAAAAGAGCGGAAGAAAAAGGGAATAGTGCGGGTAAATAGTCACATGCTGTATTGCAAAGGCCGTTCTCACTGGTAAGCAGCGCATCAGACTCACCGTGTGACAAGAGACGCTCAGAGCTAGTGGAAAGTCACGAGACAACGAGAGAAGAAATAGAATAAAAACGAAATTGTTGGCAAATATTCATTTCTGTTGAGGATTTCAGGATACAGCCTCTTCTAGACTTGGAGAACACCTACATTCCGAATGGAAAATGTAAAACTGTGTGAAAGCCGAGCATTCGGTTTGTGCGCTAGTTAGCAAGAAGAAGCGGAAGTATAGGGAAAAAAGGTAAGAAGCACGTTAGATAGCGGTGAGAGGACGAGTGTGCAAGAGTCGAAGAAGAAGAAGAAGAAGAAGCTAAGGGAGAGATGGTGGTGATGGTAGAGCGGGGCCATCAACAGAACCAGCAACAGCATCGACGAGAGCGGATGAGAGGAGACTATACGCGCCGGTGAGAGAGCGGCAAGCGTGTAAGTATAAGAGATAGTGGTCGCTGACCCGCTCGGAACGTTGACTCCATGTAGTCAGTCCCCTCCTTTACATTGAGCTGAGAGTTCTCCTCTCCTCGTCCTCGTCGTCTTAGCGTATATCTTACGTTGCCTTGCCTTACCTTGCCCGGGCTCGAGCGTTTACCGCGAGGCGAACTTGCCTTGCCTGAACGCGCGCGCGCACCTACCTCGCCTTACCATTCTCTCCGCGAACTGTATAGGTTCAGCCGAGTTCTAGCCACGGCCTAGCTCAGCTATATTCCAACATTCGTCTCGACTATTCAACCGCTCTCGTATGCGCACCATATAGTTCAATCTTCTACAAACCACGCTCCGGGTCTAAGTGCGCAAAGAGAACTTTTGGTGTTGATCCCACCACGTTCATCTCCAGTTGATGGGGTTTGCCACGTGCACTCTTCATGTATGAGAAAATATTTCTGGAGAAACTAACTCGACATCTGTACAACTTTTAGTCCTTTGATAAAACGTACGTTGTTATTAAGGGTGACCACATATTGCTTCTTTGAAATCGATAACCGTGTTCCTTTATTTATGCAATAATTGATTTATCATCAATTAGTTTAATAAAGCGACACTCACGGAATAATGCGCCCTTGAAACAAGTATAAAAAATGTACAAAATTAAGTATTTTCTCGATCTATCATGTGGTTGGTCAACTGATTTGAGAAGAATCATCATTTGACTAACCTAGCCTGCTGGTGGACCAAATTTTTTTTTTCACAAATTATCTCCATTAATTACGTAGACAACCAGGAAATTGAATGAAGATTTGATATTTTACATCCTCATAGATTCGCTTTCAAGAAAGTTTTGTTTTCATAAAACAAATCGTATTGGAGATTTTCACGTCAACGCGTTCGGGATGAATCAAGACGAAAAAATAAAATTTAGAAATTGTGTGTGCGTGTGTGTCACACTCGAAACATTTGAACCTCCGTAACTCGAGAATGCTTTAAACCAGGGGTCTCCAAACTTTCCAGCCTTAGGGCCATACTGATTACTCCAGTAAGTTCCGAGGGCCAAAACCATATTATCATTGTTGCCGGTGGTAAAAAGTGAAATAGTCCAAAATCTGTCCGCGGGCCGAATGTGGCCCTCGGGCCGTAGTTTGGAGACCCCTGCTTTAAACTATCAAGTTGAAATTTATCACGCAAGAAGAGGAGGCAATCCACATTTTTTGTTCCAATTTTCGGCAAAATGCTTGCAATCATCAAGTTTTACGTGTTTTTTAAATTTTGTAAAAAAATGTCTGCGCACCCATTTTTGAGCTATCGGGTTAAATAATTATATTCAAATAGACTGTTAGGATCAAATAATATGTATTAAATTGAACCGTTGCAATTTTAAAGATATTTAATTTTTGTGTTTGTTTTTAAATTACGATAAAGTTTCTTCGTTGATAAAATCTTGACTTTTGGAGCTGAAAGAATATAAAAATGTTGAAGACTAAAATCACCACTAGCATAGAATACAGTTGCAATCAATGTAGGCGTACGAATTTTACGAGATTAAACATTTTTTACATTGTTTGAATAACTGCTATTAGAATCTTTAAATTAATCAATTCTTTGATTGAATTATCGAAATTTTGAGAAGATAGGCTGGTGTATGCGGGATGTAAACAAGTCTACAAAGTGAAACCTTGCACGTTGCCTCCTCATTATTTTCCGACTTTCACAAAGTTTCCTCTATGATATCGCCAAAATCTATCAACATTTACTTCCTAATGTGGCTTTGTAAAAAGTGGCAAATAATGAGGAATCTATGTGCAAGGTTCTACTTTGCAGCCTTTTGGTTCCTCATATAGAGAAAGCGGTTTACTTAAAAAAAAAAACCCCGAGATTTTACTGCGAAGCGGTCAGTTTCCTGCGTTCGTTACCATTTTCATGAAGATTCATGTTTGGATTAAGATGATGTGAATTTAAAATTGGGTAAATGTTTGTAGATGGCCGAACTTTTATAATGAAATTTTGAGTTTTTTTGAAAAATTACCATAATTGCTCTAACCCGAGTAAACTTGGAACGATCGAGCTCATTTTTGGCATGCGAATAACAACTTAACAATGCTTGGTATTAAATTTGACGAAAATCGATCAAGAGCCTTAAATAAAAAATGATAATTTCACATTTTTTATTTTACATTAAATAATTATTATTCTAGCAAATCTTTAGCTATCAAGTTGAAATTTAATACTGATGTTTAACAGCGTTGAAGAAACCATAGAATTGAAAAATCGTCGATGCTCGAAAAAATGAAAGGTCCGTAACTTGTAAATGACTTGCAACTTTCTACTTTCCATCCTTGTTTCTAGATATTCACGCCACTGTTCTAAGATTCAGATCCACATCAGATTTGTAACGCACTATTAAATAAAAGGAATAATATAAATAAATAAATAAATAAATCTGACTGACGTTAAGTTACCGAAAGGTGCAAAACGTACTGATACAACGAGATTTTAGAGCATTAACATTCTTCTCATCTCTTAATCATCTTAATTTTCGTTGTACTTCACTTTCCACTTTTTTTTTTAACAAAGATGCAAAGTAGGACTTTGCACGCTGTTTCCTTATTATTTTCCATTCTTCACACAGCTTACTTTCTTACTTAAGTCATCAACTATTATTACATCCCTATTAGCGGTGGCTTTTTGAAAAATGGAAAATAATGAGGAAGCAATGTGCAACTTTCTACTTTCCCTCTTTGTTTCTAGTTGTTTACGCTACTGTTCTAAGAATCAAATCCATATAGGTTTCCCAACGGGCTGTCAAATAACAATAATATAAATAAATAAATAAATCTGGCTGACGTTAATTTACCAAAAGGTAACATATTGAAACAACGAGATCTTAACGAATTTAACGTTTTTTCATCTCCTAATCTTCTTAATTTTCGTTGAACTTCAGTTTCCACATTTTTAATGAAAAATGGCTTTTTGAAAAATGGACAATAATGAAGAAGCAAAGTGCAAGTTTCTACTTTCCGATCTTGTTTTTTTTTCGTTGTTCACGTTAGTGTTCTAACAATCAGATACACTTAAGATTCGTAACAAACTGTCAAATAACAATAATATAAATAAATAAAGCTGGCTGACGTTAAATTGCCATTAGGTACCATTCGGATACACGATTCTGTTTGATTACAAAACAACTAAATGAAATTTACGGTATTTACAAAAAAATTTTGTTAGATATATATCTACGCCTAAAGTACGAAAACGATAGTTGATAGAATTTTCAGTGATTAAAATTTCAACGAAAAACATTTATGATTGACAGCAAATTTACCAAGCATGTAATATTTACAAGAAGTATGTAATATACTTCTGGTAAATATACCTAAAAGAGTTGGGACATAACACAGTAGCATATTAATGATGCCACGGTATACAGCGAAAGCAGGATAATACGAAACTCTAATTTTCATAAGGCAGGCGCACGAACACGTACTGCGGCGAAACTTCTGGTCCCCGTGATTGGATCTGCCGTTGTCCCTAATTGGTGTTTCAATGGGCAGGAGATACCGCGGGCGAACATACGCCGCGGGTGATTACACTTCCCACACGGAATTCCCATGTAGAAAATACGGTTATCGGTAATCAGCACGAGAAATCAAGCGGGAAGGGCTCGTTACAGTGAATTATTGTACGATGCGGTACCGCAGACGATCTTGTCTATTGCTTAAGTTCTATATACATATAGATAACACTATTCCATACTCTCGCGTGATGAAACTAAGCAGACTGATTTCATTAACTTACATATAATTGCAAGTAAACCGAGTGCCGTGAGCGTGCTTCGCGATGCCGATTGTTATGTGCTTTATTGTTGAAACGCACTTTAGTTTTTGTTTCCGCTGACAATACGTGCAGGCCGAGAAGCATTGACTCTCAGAGTTTCAATTCCATCCTATTATTTATGAAGTAGACTTTAGTTCTCGCAAGGCTCATTCATCTGCTTTGCTTCGTATTTCGTGCGTTTATCAGTATATTCTGTACGGATGGTCTCAATACTTTCGCGTGTAATTCTCAACCTTAACAGGTGAGTCGGTGCGTGTTCATCCACACGCTGCCTTGCTCTGGCGCAAGAGATCTTTTCCGGATTCGGTACCCAGCCATCGCTTGAGTGTTGTTTTTTTCTGTTTATTTCGTTTTACCTTGCACCGAAACTCGAAGAGCCGGTTTCGGTCATTCTCCGTTCCATCGGGATTAACTTTTTGTACGTCAGCCACACTGCCCGCTCTAGTGATGGTGATGTTGCGGGATTAAAGAACTTGCGCAGTAGAAGCTATTGGCTGCTACACGTTCATCTGGTTTCTTTATTCTTCATCTCGCACCGGTCTATACGCATTTGACAAAATAACATGACGTAAGGACTGCTCGATTGTTCTTTCGCGTATCTTTCGTATTTTGTATGTTAATTTTGGTACCGTGGTGAACATTATATTGACAACGGTGGAAGAAGATGTACAGCAGACCTACCGTCTCAATCCCCTTGCCAGAGGGATACCGCCTGCCTGAACGATTCTTATGGATGGATGTACTATGTAGCTCGCATCCTCGCGGAAGGGTTGTTCAACCCGACGCGATGCTTCGACCGTTCGGGTCCGTTTCCTGAAGTTGTGCCGGCTCGGAAAGGTTCAAGCAGCGAAGCGAGTCTAGCAACCTTACGCAGGGCCGTGTCGGCGCGCGGTTATTCTTCCAAGCTTGATTTTCTGTCGGTTCCCTTGTCAAACATGCAAGTACATATCCTTGCATCTCTAACGCCCCTGATTCGAGCATTTATTAATTTATAAGGCAAATGTTTCAGTTAGTCAACAAAGTTATTTGATAAATCATTTAATTGATTACAGATTTTGGTAAACTTTAAGGATCTAGATTCTCTGAAGAAGAACAAACAACAAATTATTTAATTTCTAACTATTTATTAATCATAATTAATTAATTAATTACTATTCAATGCTTATCTTCGATAAGTCAATGAATTAAAAAACTTCATATTTATCCGTCACTATATTATGATTTTTAATAAAAGTGTATGTAAATTGACTGAAAAATTGGAATTAAAAAATGTAAAACAGATTTTCAAAATAAAACAAAGGTTTTAAGTGGCCCTTGCAAATGTGGCAAATTGTAATAAATTGATTATGACAGGAAAATCGTCTTTATCTCTAAAATAATGTTCTGTATTTAAATATCACATAATTCTAGCTTCCTCTAAAAATTATCGAATCATCTGTATCTGAGCTGTTGATTACGCAAGTTAAAAATTCTTATAGATCCGTCAAGTGTTAGTATTATTGAAATAACGTGTAATTGGACTCGGATGATGGGGGTCTTGTGCAGTCTTGCAACGATCCTGGCACGCTAGATGTAAACGGAATTAGTACCACCAGATGGCGTATCAGGACAAGCGTACAAAATGTGGGTAATGTTGAAAGCAAAAACTTGGACATTGTTTCCTCACATATTTCCATTTATTTACAAAGTCATCTCTGCAAGGAAGTATATTAAAATAAATTTTTGCTGGCTCATAGAGGAAACTGTTTGAAGAATAGAAAATAAGAAAGTAGCAATATGCAATATTCAACTTCGTATCCTTGTTTTAAAAAAATAAAAATAGAAACCTTCAGTTTAACGGTATTTGAGTGATCAGGAATGTAAAAAATTCAAAGTGTTTTAAAATAGTATTACTTCGATATATTTAAACGACAATTGTAGACAATAACGAGAAACTATTAGTGCGTAATTTATTTAACAAATGATATATTAATTGTTGAAATTATTTACGAGTTACAGGACTTTTGATTTCGTAAGCCTCAGCAATCGTAAGTGCAATGTTTTATTAAATTAGGACGTCTCTATCGATGTCACCATATTTTATATTAAATATCCCTAAATGTTATTACACATGAGTCTAAGGTTTTAGTTCGTTTCATCAAATGTTTCGAAAGATGAAGCGGTTGAAAAATTATCATTTGAAATTGCTATAGAAAGTTAACACTTCCATCGATATTCGTCAAATTGACGCGAACCACTGAATAGGAATTTGTTTCTGTAGAAAATTTGAATTCAACTGATCGAAACTTACGCAAATTAGATCGACGAGGTAAGGTTTTTGAAAAATTCAAAGCTCTGTATAAAACCTACCCAATAAGAAAATCGTGCCGTGCCGGCAGAATGCCGTCATGTACGTCCGCGTCAGGACGACATTATGACAGCACGAATTTTTAACAGCACAGAGTGCCAATACCGTGCCCGTATGGTTCCAGCGAGACGTGAGGCTCTACAACATGCTACAGCCATGCAGACACAGTGTTGTCACACCGTGCTGTCGGCATGTCGTGACGGCACGGAAGCAATCATGTGTGGACGTAAATGACTCCACTCAAAGAGGATTAGTATTGACTCCACTGTACCGTCACGCCGTGCCGCCGCCGTGTAGACGTCCCCGTGCCGTCTCATTTCTATCTGGATGACTTCTTTGTCGATTTCGATCAAATTCAATACCAAACATCCTTGAATGTTACTGCAATTATGAAGACCTATTGACCTCAGAGAATCTTCAGTGAATTATTCGAAAATTCATATGTTCACAAGATTATATAAAATTAGGGTTTTGTACGGCTTGGGCGGTACGTGCCTTAGCAATCTATCCTTGATCCTCCTCTGTTCCTACCTCCGCGACCCGCTCATTGATACCAGCGTTAACGGGCCGGTGGGGAACGCTCCAAAGGTAATAATCCGGGTTTGGGACCAGCCTTATACTTCAGCGACTCTTCTCCATTCTCATTATAATATAGAGATATATATGTACACAGATAAGAACCTGTGTATCAATTTATCGAATATGATACCAAACGCGTGCCTCTGCTTCACTTATGACAAAATACAGCGCGGTAATAGAAATAATAATGTTTGAGATATAAATATACTAGGGGTACCGGTTAATAATGCGGAGTTTTTTTAATAGATAGAGTTACACTTACCTTGATATACAGGGTGGCCGATTTATCTGAAGCATTGAAATATTTCGAAAACTACGCATCGGATCAAAAAAAGTTCTCAATAAAATTTGTTCACCTGGAAGAGGGTCATCCAATGATACCAAAGTCGACCGCTCACCCACACCCCCTGGGGTGGGGGCAACTTTAAAAACGTAAATGGGAACCCCCATTTTTTATTGCAGATTCGGATTCCCCATAAAAAATAAGTAATTTTTATCTGAAACATTTTTTTTCGATTCGTAATAGATGGCGCTGTAATCGCAAGAAACCTGATTTTTGCGAATATCCCGAGAAATTACACATCGGATCGAAAAAAGAAAAAAAACATGTTCAATTTTTCTAAAAGCTATTCAGCGATACGAAACTCGATCCATCCCTACCCCCATCCCTCCTCCATCCCTACCCCATTGTGTTGAAAATGGAAGTTGCTTCAAAATCGTGATTGGAAAACCCTATTTTTTCGCTGGTTTTCCATGACTAAATTCATTGATTTGACTTTATTGGTGATATTAAATTTTGTCACACATGGCGCTGCAATCGAAAGCATGTATTCGTTTATCAATAAGCAACAACTACTTTTAGTGTTTTAGGTGAGTCCTAAATAGGGATGGGGGGAGGGTGGATCGAGTTTCGTATCGCTGAATAGCTTTCAGAAAAATTAAACATGTGTTTTTTTCTTTTTTCGATCCGATGTGTAATTTCTCGAGATATTCGCAAAAATCAGGTTTCTTGCGATTACAGCGCCATCTATCACGAATCGAAAAAAAATGTTTCAGATAAAAGTTACTTATTTTTTATGGGGAATCTGAATCTGCAATAAAAAATGGGGGTTCCCATTTACGATTTTCAAGTTGCCCCCACCGTCACCCCCCGGGGTGGGGGTGAGGGGTCGACTTTGGTATCATTGGATGACCCTCTCCCGGGCTAACAAGTTTCGTTCAGAACTTTTTATGATCGAATGCGTAGTTTTCGAAATATTTCAATGTCTTCAGATAAATCGGCCACCCTGTATATGCTATTTTGTTGTATCGACAACACGCTTCAAAACTTATGTCAATTTTCTAAAGGTACATCAGATATTTTTACGCTTAAGAATGTCGAATTTTGTGCCAAAAAGAGCATTTACGGGAAGTTTTTATTTATTACTTAATTTAAAGAAAAGTGCTGCTGAACGTTATCGTATACTTCGGGAAGCTTATAGTGAACATACTCCATCTTGAGTTACTTGTGCACGCTGGTTTAAACGCTACAAGTGCGGATTTCGATGTGAAAGACAAAAAAAATCCAGGTCAACCGAAAAAGTTTGAAGACCAACAATTACAAGCATTATTAAATAAAGATGCGTGTCAGATTCAAAAACAACTTGCAGATAGAATAACCGTTGCTCAACAAACAATTTCCGATTGTTTACAAACAATGGGAAAGTTTTTAAAGGAAGGAAAATGGGTACCACATCAACTGAAGACATGGCAAACTAATTTGCTTCATGATAACACTTTAAAACGAGTAAAAGACATATTAAAAGATTTTGCCTAGGAAGTATTAACCCACCCGCCATATTCATCAGACCTTGCTCCATCGGATTACCACTCGCTCCGATCTATGGCACACGCACTTTCTGAGCAACTCTTCAAAACATACGAAGAAGTCAGAAATTGGGTCTCTGAATGGTTTGCCTCAAAACACGAAAAGTTCTATTGGGACAATATCCACAAATTACTCGAAACATGGGGAACATATGTAGATAGCGACGGATATTACTTTGAATAAAGTACTTTTGATGTTTCTCTTATCGTGTTTTCTTTAATTACAAGATCCGCATTATTAACCAGTACACTTAGTAGAGGTGACGAATTTCAGTTGGACAGACTATTTTTAGTATGCTGACATGAAAATCTCAAGAGAATCAATTTATGGGAACAAAGCTTCCTCAATAAAGAAGTAAACAAGGTGATAATTTGAGAGAAAAAGAACGTTGCAAAAAATCTCTACAAGGAACCAAATCTTATACCAACTATCGGTGATGCTATGTAATTTGTATACAATTCCATAAGGAGAGAAAAAAGGGCTTCAATTATTTTTGGACGGAAATTTTTTAAAACTATTTTATTATAATAAAAACAATTATAAACAATGATAACGATACGATGGGCCAACGCCGAAACTCATAATTTGCCCGCAAATTCCCACACAACCTCTTTTTTTTAAAATCATGTGACACACTTTCAGAAGCTGTAATCGATAACAGAAACTAATCCAATTTAATCGGAGCCCGTTAATACTTTTGACAATAACAAATTCGGTTTCACTTCCTTTATTTACTTGCCAGTGAAATCGAATTCGCTTTTTTCTCAGTAGAATGGATTACTGTTTTGGTTACTGATCTCTGGAGGTGGGTACATCGTCTTAAGACGTCGCCTGATATTTCTTAAAGAAATTTACATTTCAGTATTCGTAACTGACCGAGGGATAGCATATCGTCTCAAATTTTATTTACAATCAGATATATAAAATAACGTATTATTCTTCTGTTTCTAAATAGTGATCTACTTGCAAGTGAATGGCGGGCAAAAATAGAGTCAGGAACGTAACCCACTCTATTCTTAATATGCGTATTTTACGTAGATTCGTACATTCCCACTCCGAGCAACAGATTTCGTCGAGAAAAGTGTAGCGCGACAATTGGCGAGTTTTTCGTGGGAAACGACCGCAACAGGTACGATTCCGCGGCAGTCTTTACGTCAGGATTGTGCGACACGTTAACGTCTTCGAGACTCATCTCGTCGGCCAATTTTGTGAAATCCCAGAGTTTCATAGTGCTGTCCAACGCTCCTTTAAAATATTAAAAAATATATATTTGTGACCTTTAATTCTCGTGAATAATGTAAGATTTTCACGTCGTTTAGTTCTTACCAGATACTAAAATATTGCCATCTCTGCTGAAGCAAAGAAAGTGAATGGTACCGATGTGACCGGACAATGCGGCTACGAGATGACCGTGAGCCAAATCCCAAACGAGAACTCGATTGTCCGATCCCGCGGATGCGAGAAAACGACCCTCCGTCGAGAATGCTAGAGCGAATATCGGTGATTTGTGACCAGTCATCAATCTCACTTGATTTCCGGTAACGCAATCCCACAATCTGACGGTCATGTCGCTGGATCCCGATGCTACGTAATTCGAGTTTGGATGAAATTGTACCACCTGTCAATGAGGGAAATACAAAATATGAAATTACTTGCAATTGCAACGTCAATCGTAGCAAAGAAATTCGCGATGAAAAAATCGTGCTCACGCTCTCGCGCGCATGATGATTTGAAAGATAAATGGCGTGTAGCAGATCACCATAGAGACGACCGATTACAGCAATTGGGTTATCTGCAGATATTTTTCCAGTCTTAAAATTTAATTTCCTTTTTAATCATGTTTATCAATTTTTTTTTCACTTGTCTTTTTTCTTTTTTTAAAATTATTTTTCACCTGTCTCTCTCTCAAATCATGATGCGTGCGAGACAGCAGAATGCTACCATCGCGAATTGCTCCGCCACGATTGCTCCGATCCGAAAACACGGTAAACTGTAGAATTTTGAGACACAGTTCACCGTTCTCCTCTTGTATCCGACAGATCAATCCAAGTGAAGAAAATTGCGTTACAGTTATTGTTACGGTCCGAGGAGTAGTATATCGCCCATCCCGGGCCCAGTCGGTGACAAAAATGTTCATCTATTTTTTCATGGGTGCAGGGGATACTTCTGGACAAAGGAAAATTAGGTAAATGTGCTTAAGGGGGGAAAAGGGTCTGAGATACAAAAAAAAGCATATTTTTGTGATTTTTTTTTCAGAGTACCTTATTAGTCAATATTTTTTAAATTTATTACGTTATTAAGCATTATTCTAAGAATATTCTGCTAAATTTTCATTAAAAAATATTGAAAAATAAGCCAGTGGTAGTGGTGAGAACCGAGTCACTTCAAACAAAAGTTTGCATGCGGTAGTCAGGATAACTCATGATTGCTTCATCCGAAATTAAAAAACCAAAAAGATTTCTTTAGTACATAAGTTTATCTTGGATTTGAACAAAGGAATTAACAAAATATTTATTTTTTAATTTTTTAGTAAAAGTGCAATCAAAAAACTCTGATTTTTGCCAAAATTGCTCTTTATGTTCAATTAAAAAATAAGTTGTAATTGAAAAAAAAAAATCCTTCGTTCAGAACCAAGTATTTGGTATGTAAAAGAAGTGTGCAAAGTTTAGGCGAAATCGGTCCAAACGTTTTCGAGAAATTTTGACTACCGACTTAAAAAAAAAGTTTTGAGAAAAACGCGATTAAAGTCTCATGACGGTCGAGACCGAGTGCCCGGAGACTCAATTGTCTATAACTCGAAAAATTTTGCTCCTAATGACTTCAAATTTTCTGACAATATTTCTTATAAGTTGTAGTATCAGAAAAAAAGAAAAAAACCAATTTTTCGACCCTTTTCCCCCCTTAACCAATGGAAGAAGAGATAACTAATTGGCCTTTATCCTGAAACCGTCTGCGGTAAGTCATATAACCTTAAGATGTTATGGTACTACTCGGTTGGTAACAATAATTGTAATCCGAATGTATCCGTCACGGTTAATCCGTCGGATAAAAGCCGGGCACTTTGCCTTCCGTCTAACGATTCTGCAAGGCGACGTTTTCGTCTTTTATCCTATAGTTCAACCGTGTCGAAGTATTTCGGGATCGCAAGGTTAGATCTCTCTTGCAACCATAAATGTTGTAATGGCGACAAGAATCATTCAGGAACAATTTGACTAGAGTTTAGGATGGAAAAAATGTGTCATCACGGGATTATATGATTAGAAACATATTTACGTCAACGTCGGAGTAATGGCCAGCGAAGATTCTCAGTGGTTGGTGAGAATCAGTAGCCCAGAGTCTCGCCGTCTTGTCGTGCGAACCGGTAGCAAAATAGTAGCCGTGAGGTGAAAATTTTACGGACCATACCGGATACAAATGGCCCTTGTAACACACGACGCAAGTCCAGGTATGAAGCGACCATAATCGAACTGCAAAAGCAATATAAACCCAGATTTTGTCATCGATTCTAGATTGACATTTTTTTGTGCTGTGTACATTTAAGTCAGATACCTACTCGTCGTATCCTCGGACGAAGATAGTAAGAGATTACGATCTGGACTGAAAGACAAGCTGTATATAGGGCCACTATGACCATACAGGGTTCTCGAAGTTTCTGCAGTTCTATCATCCATCATTCTTACTAATACATCATCTGGAAAATAATAATACCGTAGTTTGACATTCACACGTTATAATACAATTTTTGTAGACCTAAAAAAGTAATAAAACGCACCAGCTTCTCTGTCAATATCTTGTAGTTGCTCTCCGTTCTTCATGAGCCTCAATTTTTGCGGCACCAAGCTCCAGACTTTTAACGTCGAATCGGCAAATCCTACCGCCAATAAACTTGAATCTTCCGCTATTTCGGAAGTGGTTACACTAAAGTACGATAAGGAAAAATTTATTAGTTTTTTTGCATTTATCGTCCTTATTTTTAACAATTTAATTTAAGACTACACGTTGTCTGCTTCTCTCAGATATTCATACGCGCGATACAGAACAGAATTTTTTCAACGCGAATTTCTCCGGCTCGATTGACCCTTTGATTGAAAGAAAAAAGCTGGGAACTGTAGAATTGCGAAGCACAGTTCAATATTCTCCTCTTTTCACCGAAATATCAATCACGGTGGAGAAATTTGCATTACAGTTTTTGTTAGCGACCGAGCAGTAGCATCACATAACCTTAAGGACTTACGTCTGAGCAGCATTAAGGAGTGTGTAGAAACAAATCGACGGTAATGTTTCGGGCCCGAGTACGACTCTCTTTGAAGCTTCTCTCAGAGCTTTGACTTTCTCCAATTTATCTGCGTCTTTTCTATATTAAAAAAAGCATCCAATTCAGTAAAAAATCATTCGCATAATTTTGGATTGATTACATTGTGAATGTAACAAAAATGTAACTAACAAATTCGGTAAGGGCATCCTACCAACCGGTGGAGCGTTAGGATCTGATTTCGTCTTCTTCGAAAACAATGGATCCTTCTTAGCCTTTTTCTTCTTTGGTTTATCTCCCTCACCGCCACCAGCATCGTCCTCCTCTTCCTCCGCCGGAGGTAAGCACTGAATATCGGGCTCCTTCAGCAGACCATAATAAACTTTAGCCTTATTATCTGAATTAATATTTTTTAAAAAAGTAGCATCAGTCTCTTGTTGTTATACCATAATCCATATTCAAAAATAATAATTTTTGAGATATCCACCTTGTCTCGTTGCCTCCCCAAGCATCGCGCCTGACGTAGCTTCTATCTGTTGTTTGTTTCGAGCAACTCCTTCGTACATATCAAAATACAGATGCTCCTGTATTATGTTTAAAAGGACACTGTGCTTTTTCTCTTGTAAGTGCCTCTTCAATATCGAGAGGGTGTCTCTCGATATCCTCACAATGAACTGGTTGGATCTATAAAAAATTCAATCCAATTAAGCGATTGTTTCACAATTTAGACGTTTTAACATACACAGTTCAATATAAATGTAAAATATAACATTTGTTAGTAATGTTAATTGTTGGTTCAGAATACAAATTAAAAAAACTTAATACTTTAAATAATCGGCTTCTAATGTGATTTCGGTGATAAATTTTATGAAAATAATATTATTTTATAACTTTTTCGAGGATTCATTTCACGTTTCACGATTTATTCACGATTCGTCACCGGAATTTGTCAGGTAGAATAACTGTTCAATTTGTGAAATCAATTATCATTACCCCATGAAAAAAACTATAAGCGAAAATATATTGTTACAGATATTAAATACATATTCTTTTACCAAAAATTGTATAAATTGCATATATTTTGAGATATATCTGATATAACGTTGGAAATTTTCTCTGGCAATGGATAGCCTCGCTTGATATTAGCCGTTTGTGGCATGATATGGTTTTTTAAAACCTCAAACGACCTTCATATCCATTAAGGCCACCCATTGACAAAGAAAATTTGTAATTATCGATACAGCCTGATATCTGATATATTCTGGAGAACATATAAAAAACATTTTTAACCTAAGACTTTCAATCTATTGAAATTTTCAACAGTTCAGAAAATTCCTGCCTGGTATTTTTTCAAATGCTATTTCTTTCATAAAAAAAATGTTGACTATGTTTTTTAGTAATAAAAATAAATTTAAAAGTAAATTTCTTTTATACTATAGATAATTTCTAACGTGTAGTTTATAAGTATATGCAACTGTACTTGAATGTATCGGTGAGTTCATTTCCAACCATTAGTTCACGCGTTGTTACATTTGACAAGCGTTTTAAATCTTCCTGACGGTACTCTTCCAAGTTGCCACTGAATTTATCCATGAGTTGTTTAGCTTCCTTCGAATGATTATTGTAGACGAGTTCGAGATACATGTGTAATAAAACTGGATAAAGAATAGTACTCAACTCGTGCTGTGGAAATCAAAGTTACAAAAGTCACAAAATTGTAGAAATCATAGTTAATCCAGTCGATTACACTTCAGATAATCGTAGATTATCTATAGCTTTGATAATCTCACCTTATAAATATCCAAAGATCCTTCTACAAATTTTTTCAATTCGGTATATGCTTTTTCATAGAGCACAGGATCACCCTCACTCTTGTACGCCGAGAGTACACTACTGACTTCAGAGTCAGTTTGCGCATTTTCATCTATAGGAACGTCGGTCAAGTTTGTTTCCTTTCTAAATAGTTCTTCGGTTCCCTGCACAACATTTTAATGATACAATTAGAGAATCAATACGATTTACGATATGTTCAAGAATGAATAGTGATGATGATGTGAAAATAACAAATTTTGAAATTAGATAATTACAAAATGTTTGGTTACATACCTTCAATTTGTATTTCCGCAGCAGCTGCAGTACTGCAAGCATAGTATTTTTGTCACTATTCATGATTGTTGATTTTGTGTCAATGAAAGATCGTAAATGATAAGAAACCAATCTCAAGAGACGCGCATACACCGATGCCTTCGATGTACACACAGCACAGCACCAAGAGCGAATGAATTCAATGAATGCGAATACGAATACAAGTTGCAAGCATTGCAAGCGCGTCGCGTCGGCTACCACCACCACCACCCTGGCCCCCCGGCGGCAACTGCGCAACTAAGCGACTAGCGCAGGAAACAAGACTATAAGCTATAAAGTCGTTTTCCTTTTGGAGCATAGTGAAAACAACTATTTTACAACTGTAGTTGAACGACGTAGTTGATTGGTTTGGATTCGACTGTTGGCAGGCTGTGGCCAATCAGCGTAGCCTATGTATAATACGCATTATTATCGTCGTAACTATCTTTTGTTTCTTTTTTTTTCAACAGCTCACCTTGCGACGACTTGCATTGCGCAAAAGGTGTATACGCCAGTCATGAAAAGGTGCCAGCGAAAAAAATGCGATTTTTTTCATCGCCGTTAATTTTCCTTAGCGATAATGTTTTCGAGAGAAAGAGAGCCCGCGTGCGACAAGCAAAAGCGCTAAACAAAGTAGCGGTAACGAACATTTTTTTCCGTCTTAGTTCAATTTGTTTTTTCAATCACCCGGTCTAGCATTGCTCGCATCGAGGTGTGAGCGATGGAAGGCCGAGCCTATTATTCGTCATCAACAAGTTCGTCTATTTAAGTGAAAACTAAATTATATTGAATCAATAAAGGTATGTAGGCGACGTGTGTCAGTTTCATGACATATCTTTATGAAGTTGCAAGATTTCATATGTTCAAACACATTTTGAAGTTTACATTATTTTTATATGACTTATTAATTTTTATAACGATAGGGTGACTCCTATTACTCGGTGGCCTTCAATATCCATCTTTTTTTTGCAAATACTTTGGTGCTTTCAATCTGAGACTTTCTATTGACGTAGAAACCCAATGAGAAACCAATTAGTCTGGCAGCGTCTCTTGCATATACCCCTAATTACACTAATCCGGATGATGGTGTGCCGATTTCACGTTATTGTAGCTTTACCTGAGGATATCGATGAGAATTTATTGTCTTTATAAATAGCCTGCTGGTACGTCTCGTTATTGTCGTATGGCTCGCTCTGAGGCGCCCTTTCGTCAAAAGGACAATAAACCACCGATACCGCGCATCAACCCTTCTGAAAATTTTGCTATGGAACGCGTACATGCGACTTTGTTTGCAACGAGTGATTGATCTCGTTTTTATTGCTCAATAAACCAGTAACTGGAACAGTCCATCGGTGACGACGGTGTTGGGATCGATGTACAGCATGATTTCAGGAAATCTTTACGGGTGTAACGAGTCGTTATTAATATGCCCGTGGACATGCACTCCGCAAACCGAGTATATAACTTACAATTTGAGGTACCTGTCACAGGTATCTAGTATATCGTGCTCAGCTTACCCACGTTTATTTACAAACTAAATGGCAATTGCTCTAGTTTTAAGATTGCAAACAACATATGTTCATGCCGCCTGTTAGATTAATTTGTTTAGATTATGTCCGATTACTCGAATTAATTGAGTTAACCGAACGTTGACAGCCCCAAATCAATTAAGTATATCGCTCGGATTATGCCCGCGGCTTTACTTTGAATGTTTCTTCAATATACATCGGGAATTCCAGTTCAAATTCACGATTTGGCTACGATCGTCATTATTTTAGACATTTGTTTTTGCCAAATAATAGGTTTTCAATAAACAAAAAAAGCTGGAACTATTTTTTCAAAACTGATATTACGGTTATCGTTTATTTTGTAACCGCAAAGTATTTAACTGATAAAACTGTTAGACTCGATTCGCTATGTTAAATTTATATATTAATTTATTTGTAAACGAAGAATTTTTTTGAGATATCCACCAAGTTCGACGCTCATTTTCGGCGAACTATGAACATTTTTATTTCAACGAAGAATTTATTGTCTAAGTTTAGCAGTAATTGATGCCATTCAGCAATAACTATATCTTGAATATAAAATTATGAATAAACGTTAGGGAATATGCTCACCAATTGTTTAAAATTTCTTCATATATATGAATAATATTCACTGGATATCGTTCACTGTTAGCATCAGCTTTATATGCAACATGTAACAGTCCCAATTAAAAGCTAATTCCTATACTTTTTATCATCAATTTTTATTCTATCTTTGCTTACATCATATGAACTGTAGCTGCTACAATCGTTGGGGACATGAAAAATATTTTGACTTTTAATAAAGAATTTGTTGTTTGAAATCAGTTGAAGGTTGTGCATTTGAACAACATTGATTGCGGTTTCGATAATCTCACTTGCTCTTCTCAGAAAATTGTAGGAGGTATCTTCGTTGTGGAATCAGTGGAAAACGCTATTAGCATCTGATTGAAAGAAAATTATTATTCCAAGAGCCAAAAATTGTGCTGTAGAACTGCTTTTCTATTTTTTAATAAGCTGCCGGATCTTACATATCGTGTGTTTATAAAGGCTAATAAGCTTATGCGCCAAGTTACGCCGTTGTGACATTAGAAATACGAAAGTAACATGCATCCAATCCTCCATGTCATTTGAATCAGAGGAAGTTAAAGGGCGTATGTAAGATATGACTAATGGCAATCTAACCCGTAGACAATTTTTTATCTGAAAACTATTCATCATAGAAATAAAAGTAATAACATAATATTTAATAACCTTTATGGTTGCAGCTACACTGAGCTACAATGTCTACACTCGAGCAATTTTTCCTACAGTATACATATCGAAAAATATACAATTTGAAATCCAGTCTACACCTCAGTGTACCTTACGATCAAAAAGTACCCGGAATTTATCAATAAAACGAGCAACCCTTGAGATATTGTCAAAATCATTTTTTTTCTAGGTTGGTTCATCTATCAGTTGCTTACATGTCACTTTTAAGCGCAATGTGTCAGATAGTTTGTGCGTAATAACTTTGTAAACAAGTCATTGTTTGGAATACTCTGCGAATTTCGCTATGTCGAATTTAGATGAGCAAAGAGTGTGCCTGAAATTTTGTGTTTCTAACAAAATATCATGTGCGGACGCGTTGAAAGTGTTGACGGTAGCCTACGGGGACTTGACAATGTCGAAAACACAAGCATACGAGTGGTACAAAGAGTTTAAAGCGGGCCGTACCGTGGTTGATGATTTATCTCATTCCGGTCGCCCATCCACCTATGTGATTGACGAAAACATCGAAAAAATTAAGAAAATTGTGCTCGAAGATCGTCGTGTGAGCATCAGGGAGTAGCAGCCGATGTTGGTCTCTCGTTTGGATCGGTGCAGAGCGTTATGCACGATGTTTTGGGCATGATACGAGTTCAAGCGCGAGAAACAACTCGTGGTTTCTTCACCACGTATTGACGTGAGCACCGGCTCACACATCTCATCTTGTACGCGACTATTTGACCAAAAACAACGTTAATACCGTGTGAGTTTTTCCTGTTATCACGACTCAAGTTACCACTTCGCGGAAAGTGTTTTGAGACGATTGAGGCGATAAAGGAAAATTCGCAGGAGCTGAAGGCGATTCAAAAATCGGCCTATGAAAAGTGTTCTAAAGATTGGAGGAAGCGTTGGAATATGTGTATTGCTTACGATGGAGATTACTTTGAAGGGAATATTCGAATAATAAAGGAAAATTCGCAGAAGGAGCTGAAGGCGATTCAAAAATCGGCCTATGAAAAGTGTTTTAAAGATTGGAAGAAGCGTTGGAATATGTGTATTGCTTACGATGGAGATTACTTTGAAGGGAATGAAATAAATATAGATGAATTATTGAACCGTTTTCCTTTTATTGACAAATTCCCGGTCCTTTTTGATCGCAAGGTAAATCAACGGAAAATGCTGAAAGTTTTCAAATTCCCCGCGTAATGAAGTTGCGCTTTACGCGTTTGGATGTCGACCTATCGCAGCGATCGAGTCGATTGCACGTCGACCTCTCTCAGCGCATATTTTTATTTTTACACACACACACACACACAACACGCGCGCGCTCTCATATCTCGATCGCAAGTGCAATTTCGAGCTGCTGCAGTATTTATTTTGATTTGTCAAGGATGGCTGTCAAAGAGAAATTGGAATCGAGCGAGGATTTCGAATGGAATGTAGAAAACGAAATTCAGTTATTCTTTGCTATGAACGGCCACAAGCCTGTTGGTAAGAGATGCTTCATTATATTTTACCCTCACACTTTTCGATGTGATAAATGCTGCACAGCGAGGTTAGGAGCGACTCAATTTTGCTTATGATCGTTTCAGGCGTTAACAAGTACTTTCATATGGTTTGTATCTGGGAGAAATTTCGCGCAGCCACTCACAAGGATGTGTGCTTAAAACCTATTTGGGATCACTTAGAATCCATGTACGATCTAATGGCGCTCGACGACACTGAGGAACTCCCTTTTCCGAGTAACGAGGTCGACTTCACACTCCCTGAAGTAGAATTTCTAGGTCTTATGAAATTTCGCAAAAAGGAAGAACCCGACAACAAGGCAAAGGAGCAGAAGGACAAGTTCAAAGAAATTGTCAAGAGAGAAAAAGATATTAAAGAAACTCCAAAAAAAGATTTGCCACCGAGAGATCAAAAAATTAGCAAAGAAGCAGAGAAAAAGAAGGAAGAAGTTAAAAAACTGGTGAAAGAGCCGGAAATTAAAAAAGAGAAGCAACGAGAGGTCAAAGATGTGAAAAAAGATTACAAAAGCTCTAAATCCAGACCAAAGGGTAAAGACGAAGCTGACGAGACTTCTCCCAGTGAGTATAATACTTCTATGAAATATAACAATGAAATAGAGCGAAGGAAGGAAAGAGAATCTTATTAAATTGAAAAAAAAACTTGTTCTTCCTTACAAATTTCTTGATAATTTAATGTTATTACAGCGCAACCTGCCAAAAAAGAACGCAAAGACTCGGGCTCTAGTAGAGACGAACTGAAGCGAGTACCAAAAAGACCCACGAGACAAAGCACCGACAATACGTCTAAAGCATCGTCCAGTCCCAGAGATACACCGCCTCCAAAACGTAGACGTATATAATTTTCTCACTGTTACTCAAGTTAACTGGATAAATCGCAGTATTGTCTTAGCAACAGTTTCAGGTTGTTCTCGACAGATAATTGGTGATAACAATGTTTTTCACTAAGTAAATTCTAAGTATCGATATATGTAAATAAATTTACTTTTCCATAAAAAATAAAGACTCTTCGTGTTGTTAAAATGCTGTTGAATCTTCATGTCCTTGTATATCTTTAGATTACTAAAGGATTTTGAAAATGTTGTGTACATATTTGACTCTTAGGGGTTGTGTAGAACGTTTTTGTTGGAAAAATGAGATAAATGAGCATGTAAAGAGTTTTTGTAGGAATAATTTCAAAGTATCAAGGTCCTTATTTTAATATGTATTTTAAATAATTTTTTCTCTGCTCATAATCTTTTTATTAATAATGGAAGAAATTATATTTCTCAGCTCTTCAGTTCTTGAATTTTTTACTCTAAATTCTTAAAACGTTTTTTACTTAAAGTAAGGAAGCCAAGAAAAAAGCCAAGCAGAGAGTAAAAATTGTGATGAAAGAGCCAGAAATAAAAAAATAGAAGTAACTTAAGGTCAAAGTAATAAAAAAGATCACAAGAGCTTTAAAAACAGATGAAAGAGTAATTATTAAGCAGACGAGAATTCTACTGATGAGTATAATGCTTTTATGAAACATTACAATGAAAAGAGTAAAAAAAACTTGGTCCTCTTCAAACAAAATTCTTGACACTTTTTTTAAGTGAGTCCTGCAAAAAGGAAAGCAGACTCCGGTTCTAGTAGAGATGAGCTCCAGCAAATGCTAAAGACGCCTTAGAGATAAAGCATTGACAATGCATTTAAAGTCCCAGGATGCGCCACTCCCAAAACACAGAAATATATAAATAATTTTTTAGCTGTTACCAAAATTGGCTGGATAAATCGCAGTGGGCATTGTCTTCGTAACAGTTTCAAAATTTTCTGGAAAATTGCCAACATTATTCATTAAGTAAATTCTAAGTACTGATATGTGTAATAAATTTACTTTTTCATCAAAAATAGCGAAGCTTTGTGTTGTTGATTCTTTGCAGCTTCATATATCTTTAGATCATTAAAGGATTTTTTAAATATTGTGCACACAGTTGACTCGTAGAGGTTGTGTAGTGAGGGAAAAATATTTTTATTCTAGAAATGTGATAAATGATCATTTAAAGAGTTTTTGCAGAACTAATTACAACGTATCAAGGTTACTTTATATTAGTCTTGTTATATATTAAAAAAAATAATTTTTTCTCTCTTTATAATCTTTTTTGTCTGTAGCTCATTCCTCAAACTCTTTGTATCTAGCGCAGGCACAATTTCTGCTTGAGATGCAAAAGTTGTAACTAGCAACGACTCAAGTGATTTATAACAAAATAAATAATTGCTTTTCCTACTTCCTTTACTTTATCATTTTTTTTCTTACTTTGTTAAAGGTACTTTTTAATGTAAGAAGCACCATGGGCTGAATATTTATGAAATTATAAAGACAAAATAGATTGTTATGTTAAATTGATTGTAATGTTAAAATAGATTGTATTGCAATGATGAAACAATAGATTCTTAAAGTGATTGCATATTTGTTTTGCTTGATACATAGTTGCTCAGCTTGAATTCTTATAAAAAAAAAAAAATTTTTTTAATTGAATTAAATTGTTAATACAATAAAGTTTCAGTCAGTAAATTATATTTAATTGATATTAATTTCTAAACATATATGAAAAATAAATAGCTTGCACTGTTCATTGTATAGAATTGACAACAAATGCCTCTTCATAAAAATGTAATTCTTTAATTATTTTAAAACATTGCTGCCTTATACCTAAAAAGTAGGCTATTTTTTTTTTCAAAATAACATTTATTTCATTTGCATCCTTTCAAGACTAAATACATTTTTTTAAAATGAAGACAATGTTACTAAAAGAACAATTTGTTAATAACATTGACGTACAGTCAATGATGAAAATGAAAAAAAATAAAGGAAAGAAATATAAAAATATTCTTAACAAGGATTGATGGAAAAGATGCAAATACATCTCGTATACTCGATGTGACAAAATTTACTTAATTCTCCATAAAAATGTTGTTAAAATTAAATAAACGTATTGATACAGTAAATTATATTTAAATAATACAAATTTCTCAACAAACATGAAAAGTAAATAGCTTGCACAGCTTTCTTGCTGCATACAATTGACAAAAATGCCTCTTTACAAAAATATAATTGTTTCATCACTTTCAGATATGACTGGCAAAAGTATACTTTATACTTTCTAACTTTTAGAATCAGACTTACTTAACTTACATCTTTATAAGACAAAACAAATTACCATATTATTAAAAAACAGAATTTCTAATACAATTTACCTGAAGATGATGTTGAAAACGATAAAAAGGCAAAGTTTAAAAAATTCAAAAACATCTTAGACTCGATGTGATAAAATATACTTACTTGTCCATAAGAATGTTGCATTTTTAACATTGACAAGCTCCGTACTCTTTTTGTCCCTGGTGATGGCAAAATAAAAACGCATTGACAGTCTTCTGTTACAGTATGCGTCAGAGCGATTGCATGTTACTTACAATCTTGTTGAACAGAGATTGTACAACAGAGACGGCTAGGACTGTTACAATAGATGAACCACAGTTAAACCATCTTAGAGCCAATAAGTTTTCGTAGAAATAAACGTTAGAACTTGACAGGTTGTCGCAGAAATAAAAAAACAAGGTTATTTTGGTGGTTACCAGCTGATATTTATTGTTGTGGTGAATGTTGCAAAGAGAAGTAGCATCGAGTCGGCTCTGGCCATGCTGACAAGAATGATGGTTGTGTCAAGTAGCACCGAGTCTCGGAGATGTCGTCCTGGGATGAAATATCCATACCCGCGTCGATGACGATATTCCGTTATTGGAACCATCGTGAAATTGAGCAGCCGGTGACCATTTTTTCCGTAGTTGTGTGAAAATTTGAGGAATTCATCGAAGTCTTCTCGCTTCGCGCTCAGACTCGAGTAGGGTTAGGAGATCGCCTTCACGTACCGGTCCCTTGACGTTTCTGATGATCGAACGGTTTTGTTCGCCTAGGAACTCGACTTTGACTTGGGTACATTGTCCTTGCGAACCAGTACGGCCCAGAACTTTTGTGACACGCGCCAGCACTACTGGTTTCTCCATGATTTTTTCACGTGGCTTCGATGCAACAGCAAAAGAATGCTTAGAGGAAATGAAAGAGCCCCCGTAACCTTGTTGATCGAATGTCTCGCACGAGGTAAAGCGATGACGACTTCCGGTTCATTGTGATTGGCGTACGAAAATTACGCGGCGTTCAGTCAAATCAGTGCTTGTAATTCGAATTAGTAATGATGATGAGAGACACGGAGCATGTCGAGAAGGGTAAGTGGGACCCCCTTTTCGTAAGGCTCTCTTTTTTCTCTGATAGGATGTTCGCATCACCTTAAGGCGATGTGGTTCTACTCGGTTAATACCAAAATCTGTTCTCTGAATTTCTCTTTGTCACGGTTGATCTGTCGGATAAAAGTCGATAACGTTGTTCTCCGCGTAACAATTCTGCAGGAAGATGTTTTCGTCTTTTATTCGATAGATCAACCGTGACAAAGAAATTCAGATAATAGATTTTGGTACTGACCGAATAGTATTAGATCATCTTAAGGTGATGTGCTAGCCTTCGGTCGGTAACAAAACTGTAATGCAAATTTTTCCGTCGCAATTGATTTTTTCGAATAAAAGAGAAAAACGGTGAACCGCGTCTTACAATTCTACAGTTCATCGTTTTTATTTTTTATGACATATAATAAGACATGTAGCATATCGCCGACGATGTGCTACATGTTGTCTTTCTCTCTCAAATCGCCGATTCTCTATCGGGGCCGAGAATTCGTTGATTTGCCATGAAAGCCATGAAGCAGTTTTCATACTGATAAACGGCAAGAAGTCACTGTTTGATGTATATATATTTAATAGTCTTCGTCATTTTTGGCTACACACTCACATTCTTACAAACACCATTTTACATCGTCTTGCGGTAACATCGCGACCGGTTTTTCCGTATCACTCGGAATGACGCACGAAAAATATCTCAATAATGGAAAAAGTGATGATTTTTTGAGGATTCTCGATTAGGCTCTAGCCGTCCTTGCACGTTTTATATTTTCGTCGCTACAATGGTTCGGGTCCATAATTTTATAAATGTCATAACGTTGAACTATTGTTTGATTTTCATGTATCGATAATAGTCGCCGTCCCTCTCTCGGATGTATCTCGGTTAGAATTATCGCAAATACCTGTTAACGTTTAGTATAGAGACCTGCAAAGGTTCTTATATTAAAACGACAATAACCTTTACACAAGCTTGGCGGCAATATCGTGTACAAAATTGCGATCGCTCTTTGAATTTCTTATATTTCGTTAAAGATGAAGTGAACCCTCAAAACTAATCGTGAAGCGTCATTTAGGTTCTGTTATCTCTCTCGCAACCATACATGTTTCGCCTCTCCTTAACAGGTTGACAGTCTTTACGTTTACAGACTGTTCGACAGTGAGAAAGTGATCGAGCTATTAGAATTTCCGAGGCAAAGACTCGACGACGAGAAGGGAAGAGTTTCATTCGCGATATCAGTCAGCAGATAGAATACACGTGAAATCGACCATGACAACTTTATTTGGCTTCTATCATCCAACGAAATACATTAATAATGATTAGCCGACCCACATTATGTAGAAAACGGAGTTCTCGAGTTTGCAAGTGATGACAAATCATCGTCAAATTATACAAGAACGTTACATGTTGGAATTCATATTTCTTCAGTAAAAATGCCAAGGACATTCTAACGAATAAATCGGTAAATGTGTGAAAATTGCGTAAAACTAAAAGAAGATAAAAATATTGCATCAGACGGTTTATCTAAATGTAAAATTATTTATGCCGGTTGTCTCGAGTCCGAGTCTTCGAGATCATCCGGGACATCAGACGTAGGACTCGATAGGCTTCCGTAATTAAATTAAGCGAAACATTGCGTGTACACTAAAACCCCCTCCCTCTCCATTCCTCACTTGATCCAAGATTTACAGAAAATTCAACGAATCCAACGAATTAACCGTGTGACCACGGGCACACGAGATTCAAGCACCATTGACAACGACGACGAACTTATTATACGATCAAACCACCGTTTGGTTGCCCGTCTGGGAATGGGTCGAAGTTCCATAGCTCTCCCTAACGCATAGTTGTAAGCAACTATAATACTATAGCCGCAATAATACTAAGAGTGCAGAAACTAACGTGTTCGAGAGCTCGTTGACGCCCTCGAACGTTTGCTTGAATAAAACTTATTGAATGAGTATCTTCCGCGACCGTTAAATGATATAAGTACGGAGACCTTGTGCTCTTTAACGGAGGATTAAACAAATATTTCATAAATAATCTTAATCGGAATCGAATTGAACGAAGTATTTTTCAAATACCCAAAACTGAGAAGTATACTGCTCAAAGTAATCCCGTGTGTGGTAAGGCAAAATATATGGCGCATACAGCCTTTCTTTTTTTTGCAAGTAATAAAAATCACTGCATGAATCGTCTACAATTATGTAATATTTACATCGTCCAATATATTGAATTTATGTTAGTCATTCGTTTGCCATTACTTGACACAATTCAACGGGTTTGGGTTAATAAGTTCTGTTTTTCTCTCTTTCTTCAATGGAAAAGTAGATCTACGTTAATTTGTTTTCACAAAATATGATTCGTGTCGATTATTTTTTACAAAATCGATTCGTAATTTACAAATTTGCATTACAACGTCGCGCAAAGCGATTCTCGCTCGCTGTATCGCTTTGCGCATCTTTAGATTTCAGAAGTCTGAAATTTTTTGAAAAATGTTTTATCTCGATATTTCGTGTATACTTTTATTACCGTGAATATCGGAAGCTAAAAGAGGTGCTCAATGACGATAACGCGTAAAGATGGCGAAGCCCACGAATATGCAACATCTTTACCCAAAAGCTCATCATTCATAAAAATCTTTTGGATTTCATTGCAATTTTTCTTGTAATTCCCAAATTCAGTGTTTTTATCGAAAAGAATGGAAAAAAATCTTTTACGACCTTGGAAACTTTGTTTGCGACGATCAATAATGGACCGGCCTGTCGACACCATTGTACAACATCGAACGAATTAATCAACCATCTAACTATTTCCAATTTAAATTGTTACTGCCATAAGTTTGTTGAGAGAGTTTGGCCGGGTAACGCAGTGGTAGTGGGCTTTCCCAGTCCCCCCAGGGACATTTGAGACATCTGCTGCGGCAACTACGATAAAAAGACGATAATTAGCGCATCGATAATACGGCGGGACTTTCCCTCGCGCACCAAGGTTATGAGTGTACGCCCATTTGAAATGCAACGCATTTAGTTCACCTGCGTTGCGAAAGGCGTGTTCAGCTGTGGCTGAGTCGGCAGGTTGAAAAAGGGATTGCTACCCGGCGAGGGTTGAAGATTCTGCGCAGCCATCATCCCGCTCCAACCGTTGTTGCTACTTATATTATGTTGGCCTTGCATCTGCATCTGTGAATTAAATTGGGTCACGCCCTGCAGGTTTCCAGTTTCATGCAATTTTATAGGAGCTAATTATATTGGTTAATGAAGTTCTTTCATGAGCATCGCGATTGGATTAGCATCTGCATTTTTTACATGTTTACAGCTATAGCGTATACCGCAAGAGCTGTGCAATTTAAGGCTCGAATCACCGAACATTTGGATGAAATAATAAATATCACGCATAGCGCGTGACGTATGCGTCTTTGTTGTACATTTTTCGTCTCCGTCGATTAGATACAGATCAAAATAAAAGAAAATGTTCTCTGTATTTTAATGACTCTGCACGTCTCATCAAAAATTATAATCACTTAATATTTCGAAGAGAACTCTTCGATTATCTGAGCTGAGTTATTAAGTTATTTCGTCAGCGCTTTCATTGCATGGCTGGGTTAGCCCCACATGCCGCGTACCGCGTAAAAGACGCTTGCCTATCCCCACCTAACGCTGCGATAAAATTGCCTTAAGAAGATCTAGTCGGCACAGTTCCACTAAAACGGTACAATAAAAGACTAAATTATTTACACGTACTTTCAAAGAGAAAACCATAGTTATTGAAGTACGCGAAGACCGGATAGATCGTTACTCGCAAAAAAAAAATATTATTTATCATTTATACGCAAACTTCAACGATTTTATACCAATATAAAGCGATGTTTATTTTCTTCGAATTAAAAGAAAAAAAATCCAAATCGTAAAATGTACAAAAAAATGTCTGGCAGTTAATTTTATTAATTGCAACATGATCTGCATAGTTACCGAGTTAGGTCTTCGGTTACATTCTCGACAAGAGAAATTCAAAGATTTTTCATCGCTTTAAACATTTTTCTAATTATTTTTATTCGTTTTTGTTACAATCGTGAAGAATCTTCAAATCAAGAATACCATTGATTTCAACGAAAATCTCAAAAGAACTACAATTTCAGAAGTTTTAGAGAATTGACTTTTAAAAAGCTGCACAATTATAAGCTTTGTGCGATATTGGTATCAAATACGTTATCTTTATGTAAATAAATCATAAGAAAAATTTTACTGTGTCAAAGACATATTGGCAGAGTCTTGCAACATATATTTTAGCGAAACCTCACCGTGTTTCGTGCCCGGAATAAGCTATTTTTCAAACTGAAGAAGTACTACAGTTTTTTTCTACTACCACTGTACCAATTAGATTTTCTTAAGCTCTAAGCTCAATTACATCTATTAGATTGTTATTAAACATACCATTTGATTCTGCATAGCCATCGCATTGTTTGCCAATCCATTAATTTGACTGGCCGGTCCCATATGTAAACTGCTTCCGATCGGATTGACGGAATGGCCTATCTGACTCGATAAACCGACCTGATTCGTGACAGATATGCCTATTTGTCCTTGAAGCTGGCCCAATTGTCCCATAGCATTCGGTTGATTCGAAAAATTATTCTGTTGACCGTAGCCAGCAATGTTTTGGACGGGTTGGGAAAATTGCTGAACCGGTTGTTGTTGCGCGTATATTCCGCCACCTTCAAGCATTAGAAAGGACCCTTACCAACGGGAATTCACAAAATTTCGGTACATATGCCGATATACTTTGTAATTAGTCAAGTGGCAGGCTTATCGTTGTACCAGAAACTCCGAAAGGCGATGGTTGGTGGCTAGGAGTTCCGTAAAGTGCAAGAATACTATCTTTTGTCATTTTACTCTTTTCCTGCGGAGTAGGTACAGGCTGATTGAAAAAATTCTCTTCCTCCGTTTTACTCGCCGCATCCCCCGCGGAACCGTTTGTCACACCTGTCGGGGCTGGCGAAGCGCTTGCCGGAGTCGCCGATAGAAAGGAAGAGAATATGTCGTCGCCGGAGGAACCATTCGCGTTTGCCAGATTCACTGGAGCATCTGTGTACACAGAAAATCAATATAATCGTTTATTTCACTAAATAGACAGTAAATCTGAAAAGGTTTCATTGAGTTAATAAATTTATCTCGTTGTTGCGATGATTACCAAGGCCAAGAAGATCCAGAGTCGCCGAATTGTTTGCTCTGGTTGGTTTTGGACTGACGGAGCTTCGGGGTTTTGGTATTTGCGGCACGACCTCTGGTTTCTTAACAGGTGGAAGTGAATTTTGGTTGCTGCTCGACTTTGTACCTTCCTTCTTCCGTCTGCGCTGCCGCTCCGCCTCCTCGTCAAGTTCCTTGTCCCAATTCACCTAAGATTACACAATGAAGGATTAATTTCACAGATGGAACTCTTTTCCTTTAAAATGTACATTCTTTAGTTATCACACAGTTTATTTAATGTTTAACGTTTCACAAAAGGGACCATCAGTGTCAGAGACTGCACATATACATTTTTTATTAAATAATTTTTTAAAATTATTATACCAGATTATATGAAAAGATTAAACCAGTATTGTAGTGCAAAGGCTAGTGTGCTTGCCTCTAAACCAGAATATCGGTAGGTCCAGAATTCAAATACGAGCGGCACAGTTTGGCTGGAAATAAAAATATTCTGCCATGATGTAGCTCCAGGTGGGTATATCGTATACCTATAGTCTGAATGTTTACATTTTAGTAAAACGCAACTAGTTCCAGTTCTGTGAAGTGAACTTGAGATCTACCGTATCAACACAGGTTTCATGCAGTTTACCTATGTCCTCTGGTCGCTGTCTGTAGACAGTGTCAAGAGGCAAATGCAACACAGTAGGGGAAGTCAGCTGCAGTCACAATTGAAGAAACTAGCTCTGTATCGGTGAATAACATTTATAGTTATGACAAAATGAAAAAAGTCCGAGCTGGCACAGCTATAGGCCCAAGGCCAGAATATCAAGAAGAGATAAATAACTTTATTAACAAATAAATGTAACAAATAATAACAATTGTTAGTTTCTTCTTCACTCTAAGTTTATTATTATTCTTCACTCCAAGCTTGCTATTGGATTTTAAGAGTTTGAACTCAAAACTCATAAGGCAATGAAAGTAATTATTATCAATTTGTGCTGAATTACCTTTGGTAAAGGAGGAGGCACCCATTCCCTGGCAATATATTTTTTGTGCTCATACTTTGCCCTAATAAAGCTCTCGAGGCTGCAGTCTGTCTGGGGTCGTCTGAAGCTGTCTGGCAAGTTTGCTTCATACACTGCTCTTGCTCGGGAATTGCCCATTTGTTGCAGACTCTGATAAACCGATAAAACAATATTAGCACGAGTCACCATCAAGCATATCCTATTTCCCTCCCTGAATTTACATTATTTGTTATAGTCGACAGAAACTTTAGCCGATGACTGTACAGAGTACATAATGACTCGTGGTACACCTGGCATACTAAGACCATACACAGATCTGTTTACCACAGATGTTTATTCAAATTATACTTTCCATATTTAAAAATTACCTGAAATATGTTTGGAGATTCATAGACATAACAAGACTTTAACATAGCATCATTGAAAATTGGATGCGTAGCACTTACAACGACTTGCTCCGGCGTCCAAGTATCCAAGTTCACAGACTTGACCTTGCTTATGTGAACACCAAGATTTCTGTGTATACCGGCGCAGCGGATACACAGAAATATCCCAAGATTCCAACTTGCCCATCTTGGTCCTATAGAAAATGTTTATTATTGAAAAAAAAATGTAACAAACAAAAACGATTAGCTTGTCCCGCGTTATCGTTGCAACAATTATACATCGAGTTCGTGGCAAGAAGCTGTCCTTGGTCGTTTAATCGCGTACGCACCAGCTGCGGAACCGACCCAACGAAATATCGATGACGTTTGCCACTTTGGCTGCAATTGCTGTCAGTCGTGTGCAGAGTTGTCACGAGGGAAAGAAAAATCTATAGATTCGGTTGAGTGAAACTAGGTCGCAAACTAGGCCGAAATCGATAAAAGCTCGAGTGATAGATTATTCAAAAATTGCTTGCGGAAGGCGTGTTTCGGGAGTCACGATAAAAAATTTGTTGTCATCTGTAGCGGCTCGCAATAACAAGCACTTGGCACTCGGAGACCACATTCGTGCACGTACCTTTAGCATCACAGTCGACACAGTACTTGTTATCCTCGTCACGCAGCATCTGCGTGAGAAGATCCTGGCACTTGTCCTGTATCTGTTTTGCGCGCTCCTTCTCAAAGCGAGACGTCATTTTCGTGTATGATGTATAACTAGTTTTACGATGCCAAAGGAATAATGTATCGGGAATATTTTAACGGGTAAGGTACCGAACGATACGCGTACTAGAGACGCTGCGACGGTCGACGGGGGACCTTAGCCACTTTCCTTTTGGTAAGCGTAGTGACTGTAGTCACTACGGCTATAGTTGAGAGATTGTGCTGATTGGTTAAAAAACGACTGTCAGCCAGCTGTAGCCAATCAGCACCGCCGATTTTATAGTCCGCTGTCGACGAAGACGACGATGATGCACGTTGCGATTAGTGGTGCTCGACGGTGGTATGTAAAAACTTTTAACGAACGCCCTCAATCGTTGAGCTGATAAGTTTGCAATGTGTTTTCGTTATTACCAACACTAGCTTGGAATGGACTGGCGGTAAATTGAATTTCTCGCGTTAAGGCCGTTAAGGGGAGACGAAACATCTATGAGTGCAAAAGAGATAGAGATAGTTAGCGCTCGCGCTGTACCCGGTATACTAGTCTAAAAGAGCAGCATATCTGTGTAAATTGGAGGCACGGGCCACAGAGTAGTAGGAAGGAGATTACATTCAAGTCAGCATGCGTTGTGTTTTATACGATTGTAAATCCCGATTTGAGAAAGGAAAGAAATTGTCTTTCTTCAAACCTCTAACAGTAAGCGAAAGATATTAATACTTATAAATTTTTAATTAAGTTATTTATTGTATTTATTTATTTATTTATTTATTATATCATATTTCCCGTAAATCTTTACATAGGATGATATATTAATGGCTTGGTCAAAAGTGATTTGTTGCAAAGAGGAGCTACTAAATAAGACAGACACAGTATGTGAAGTGCATTTCAATGAAAGCGATATTGAAAAAGAGTACATCACAAGAATGTCTGATAGCACAATAGCGAGATTGCCAAGAGGACAGGCAAATTTAAGAGAAGGAGCTGTGCCAAGTCTTACTGAAAATCACCTGCCCACAAAGAGAAGAAAGCATCCACAAGGGACAAAAAATTGTAAACCTCTGGATAATGAGAAATTACTCTCTAAAACAGATTATAATACTGTTGTGAATAACTTCAATGCTATTCAATTGCCTTTTCTATTTTGGTTTGCAAATGCTTTTCCAGAATGCATTGTTTGGAATTGTTGGAGTGAAGAGGAACACTCATCTAAACGAGTTTTACTACGATCAAACTTGACAGTATAAAACAGTGTGAGATTAAGAAACAATCTTTTTTTGGAACTGTGTAATTAGAATAAAAATTTGTTTGTGACAGATATATTTATTCGACAAAAAAATTAACTGGAAGACCAAAGGCTTGTGCAATATACTTGAGATAGTCAAATTATAAGGAGAAGTGTTGCAGTTTCTTATGTCTGCTGGAACTGACTCAGGCAGGCAAAGTAAAGTGCGTGCGGCTCTGTGACATTGGGTTTGCGGTGTATATTAAAATCCTCCTCAATTTTTAGAGCTGAAAAGTGTGCAGGATATATTTGCATGAAAGTCAAGAAAAAAAAGGTCCAAAAGCAAGAGTTTGTGCCCTGTGTACGAGATTAAGGACAAAAGCTATAAAAAATAGTGGCTGCTCAGACTCTGCAAGTAATCTTCGCACGAAGAATCAAAAGCTACGTTATCATTGCAAAACTGTGAAGCGCCAGAATAATAGACTTCGTACGAAGGTACTGTATTATGAAATTATGTGCACATAACTATTTTGTTTTTATATTGAAATGCAGTCTAGATCTAACTACATCTGAGAGAAAAAAATCGAATCAAAGTATTTGAAATTGTAGCATAGCTTATTTGAAATTCAATAGTATGAATTCACATATTGTTGACATTAATTATCAGTAGGTCACTCGGCTAAAGAGAGTGGTTTTTCTACTAAGTAAGACGCCAAAAGAAAAGGTCGATAATAAGAGATTAAAAAGCGCAGTGGTTAAGCAAGAAGAAGTCCTTGAAGCTATCGCCAAACTCCCAGAGAAAGAGCAATTGGCTGTAAAAACATGTCCTACTACTCTGTGGTTGGAGGTTTCGCCTCGTTTTAAGAGGTAAAACCTACTCAGTTGGTTACAAAAACTGTAAACAACAGCATTTAGATGTAGACATTTCGGAAAAAAGCAAAGTGTCACCACTCGCGAAGTTTAAATCTGCGTGTACTGACACTTTGTTTTTTTCCGAAATATCGATAGTCTTTGAATGGCGTTGCATGGAAAATGACCAGCTATCTTTCCCGAACTCATATATGACGTCGTGCATGTTTCGCATCCCCTTAACGTGATGCGTTACATCATGGTCTACTGAGAAAGATAGCAGAATCTTCCTATTGTAAATTTCTCCGACACGACTGATCTTTCGAAGAAATAATAAGAACGATGAACTATAGAATAAGTAAGACTCTTCAACGTTCTTACAACGAAGAGACGTTTACCTTTCTTTTTGAAAAATTCTCTTTGAAAATCGTTCTTTTTCAAAATTGTGCATACATACCAGGTCTGTAAATATGAAACCGGAATTTGCCCATAGATGGCCTTCGCTGTCAATGTAGTTACCGTCAAATCGCGTCATTGGCGCCATTTCCTCGTTGACATCTCTGACAAAGATTTTCAACTCACAACAATACAAGTTTCATACAACAGCATAGTTTGTAATAGCGTTGAACATGTCGAATTTTGTGCCTGGAAACTATGATTCGCGGACAGCATTGATTTTCTGTTACTATATGAAGAAGACTGCTGCAGAATCGCATCGAATGCTTGTCGAAGCTTACAGTGAGTATGCTCTTGGTAAATCACAGTAATTTGGGTGGTTTAAAAAATTCAAAAGTGGCGATTTTGACGTGAGAAACTAAGAAAGTGGAAGACCACCGAAAAACTTTGAAGACAGTGAATTGCAAGCATTGCTGGATGAGGATGACGCTCAAATGCAACAACAACTCAGGGATCAATTAAATGTGACATGAGAAGCTGTCCCCATACGTTTGAAAGCCATGGGAAAGATCCAGAAGAAAAAAGGCAACACAAAGTGATTTTGCTTAATGATAATGCACCATGCACACAGCAAAACTGGTCAAGGAAACTATTGAGGCGTTTAATTGGGAAATACTTTCGCATGTGGCTTACTCACCAGACTTGGCTCTGTTCGATTACTACTTATTTAAATCAATGGGACACGCACTTGATGAGCAGTGCTTCACTTCTTACGAAAATATACGAAAATAGCTCGATGACTGGTTTGCCTCAAAAAAGCAACTTTTTTTTTGGTGTGGGATCCACAAATTGTCAGACAGGTGGGAAAAATGTTTAGCTAGCGATAGGCAATACTTTGAATAAAATTATTTTTAATCATTTTCATACAATAAACATGTATTTTCTATACAAAAATTCCGGTTTCATATTAATATACCTGATATTTCAAGATTCAATTTAAAGAGTATATTGGAACAAAACAACCAAGTAACCATATATCCTTTTGTTGTATTTATTATAAAGAAGAATCAACTTTTCATTCATGCATATAAGAGTTACGGTGTTATTTCTGACTGAATCATGACACTGTCACTGTCCACTTAATTTAAGGAAAATTTATACAATCAAGAACATGATAAGTGACATAAAAAACTCATTTATATCATGCACAGAGTTGAACAATATAAGAGTGAAAATAATTTCATCAACCTGTTCCACCATCACAATAACTTTAAATTTGGTGCAGAATGACATTTTTTCTACAAGTCATAGGAAGGGACCATGTAAAGGAATTTGTGGAACGATTAAAAAATAAGCAGCAGGAATTATTCTTCAATGCCCTGATCAAAGTATAAAAACAACAAAAGATTTCATTGATCAGGCAAGGATTAATATCCCAAGTGTAGAATGAATACTAGTAGTAGTATTTGTTCATAGAAATGGGTGCAATGATCACAAAAAAATATTGGACCCGCTTTTCGAGCGAGCTAAGTATATAAATAGAACAGAAAAGAAATATCTCCTTTGTATAGAATAATTAAAAAACACATTGAAATACGAGAATTTTCATTTTCAAGCAAGCATTCTGTTGTTAATGTAATGAAATATTATTACACATTGTATATTTTGTTTAAGCAAAAACGACTTTTATAAAAATCAGAAACTATTTTATTCCTTCAAAAATCTTGTGCATGCTTTTCTAAAAAAAAGTAAAGATTCCGATGTCTATGCTCAAGTCGACATAATTGGGCCCACAACCAGAAGAATTTGAAAAAAAATAGAGTTCATTCATTATCCATTCTGGACAAATGATAAACGTTACAGAAATAAATAAATAAGTTAATAAGATAGATTTGAACAATGTGGTTTTGATAATAGAGACTATTAAACTTAAATGTTATAATTACTTAATAATTGTTTTAAAAATTTTATTCCTTCAGCTTTAAAACACCTTTTGGTTAATCTTTCTACAAGTAGAACTCGAGGTATTGATGTTTGAAGTCTACTGCGCGTTCATTTGTGAATAACATTAATCATAATTTAAAAAAAATAAACATTTTGTTTTGACGAACAAATACTTCTTTTTGCATATAAAGGGTGGTTAAATTTGAAGGGCCGATGTTGATTTTGAATAAAACACAAATTATTTAGGAAATTATTGTTAATTCTTTTTATTATGATAATATGGTATGGTTCAATTATGTATGGAACAAAATATCGGCGAAATGGCCGCCGCGACCTCGGCGGCACATCTCCATCCGATGGTCCAAATTTTCGATGACGCTTAGGCATAATTGAGGTTCTATGCCGTTAATGTGCCGAATTATCTCATCCTTTAGCTCTTGAATTGTTGCTGGCTTATCGACGTACACCTTTTCTTTCAAATAACCCCAAAGAAAGAAGTCCAACGGTGTCAAATCACATGATCTTGGCGGCCAATTGACATCGCCACCACGTGAGATAACACGGCCATTGAATTTGTCGCGCAAAAGAGCCATTGTTTCGTTAGCTGTGTGGCAAGTGGCACCGTCCTGTTGAAACCACATATCGCCCACATCCATATCTTCCAATTCGGGCCATAAAAAGTTCGTTATCATCTCACGATAGCGAACACCATTCACAGTAACTGCCTGACCGGCCTCATTTTGAGGTGGACGGCTCTTCAGCCACACTATCGCGAACAGCAGCAATATTTTCTGCAGTACGATCTGTACGAGCATGCACTGGTGTTATATACCTCCTACAGACCCGGTTTGCTCAAATTTTTGCACGATTTTTCCGATTGTACGCACATTTGGACGATTAAATTGACCGAAAAAATCACAAAGTGCACGATATGCATTTTGATTTGAACGCCCATTTTCATAATAAGCCTGAATAACTTTAACGCGTTGCTCGATTGTGTATCTTTCCATGGTTCAAATTGAGTTAGTCTGAAATTGAGAAATGTCAAATGAAATGCAGAAAAAAACTTGACGTTTAGGTGTGGTTCACATTCAACATCGGCCCTTAAAATTTAACCACCCTTTATTTCACGTAAAAAAAGTTTAATGCGATTTTCCATAACACGAGGTTAATTGTCCGATTTGGTGTGGAATCGGTCATAAATGCAGGTTGTAAACATGTAGCGATTCCGTGAAACTATTATAGAAAAAGTTCTGAAGGAGACAGTACGTAGGTAAAATTGGAAAAGCCGTTCGATGCAGTAATCAAAATAACAAACCTGTGGTGTAAATTAAATGTAATGAACCCATCCATTGGTCAAACGCGCTTAATTTTCATACTTCTAGAATCCAGTAGCGGCTTATGCGACTCGCATAATAATTATAGTAGTTCAATCCACATTACATTTTTAAAAGACGTTAAGAAAACAAAAAAAAAACAATAAATTTATTTTCAATGCCTTTTAATCACTTTTAAATAATACAACTCAAAGTATAATTAACAAGGGTTTGAGGAACAATAATCAACAGGTATTCTTATAAACATAATTATCGCCTTTTGCGGTCTGATTATGCGCTTTTCAAGTATTTCTATTTTAATATACTTAATTTTTTTTATAATAAAAAGCCCAGACTCGCTGAGGACTTTAGCCACTTATAATCGTAGGGGAGGCATTTTTTATCGCGAAGAAAAGCTTCCTAAAAATAAGTCTATGGTACATGCCAAATATGTGACTTTGACAAATGTAACGATTTCCTGCAGTTCCTAAATATTTTAACTCCCGAGACCTTTTTTTTCGCTTATAATCTGAATGAATAGAATTCGTGTATGAATAAAACAGGTAAATTGAATCTGGAGATACTTATGAAAAACTATTAACGCTGACGAGGCTATCACAAGGGATGGTGGCTCATCACAATCGTTGACGTTATCAATTTTGAAGATATACTAAGTACAATAAAATTAATTCAGTCTTCCAAGCAACATAATCCGATTTTTTTTAAAACCAGTATTTATAGTTACACGACGAGGTCATTCTGCCGTCTTCCTTTAAATTATTAGGTCTCTGTTTTTACACCGAAAAAAAAAACACATTTCTTTTGTTTAAAGCTGCATCATCGATAATCGCTTATATTTGCATTAGTAAGAAACAACATTCATACACTTTGTACACTTAATGGCTTGTTTGGCACCTATGCTTTTGAAATTGAAAAATAATAAAATAAACGAAAAATAAAAATAAATGTTACATAATCTACAACTACTAGTTGTTTTTTTATTAAACTTTGTAAGAGATAAACTAAAATCACAGAATATCTCATCTCTTGCTATCGAGGGTCTGTAACATTCTCGCGGTAATGGGTAGTCAGATTTTATGTAAGAGTTCATATACATTTGTGAGTTCCGATACTCGTGTAATCTCGAACTATGCATAACAATTGAAAATCCATCAACCGTACAGAATAATTGTACAATATAATTTGTCATAGTCAACAGGAAGACGGAAATTCAACATTTTCTTCTGTATTACATTTTTCCTCTCGAGGCTATAATTGAAATCTTCGCGCGAGAAAAAAAATGCGCACACACGAAACTGATATTACAACTGTGAATTCGAGATCTATGACAAATATCGAGTAGATGAGAATAATTTGTATTCATTTTACAGGATTGCGAACCTGATTTACTTTTGGAATCGGTCAATTTGTTATTCTTATCAATTTCTTTTTATATAGATATTGTTGCGTTTATTATTTTTTAGTCTAGTTCATTGCTCAGATTCTTTGGATTAAAAGTGCAACCATTCGGTTCCAGAAGCTTTGAAAAATGTTTAACTATTAATGAAAGAAATTTTTATTTTTAATAATTCTTTTACTTCGTAGTTATTTTTCTAATGTACTAAAATAAAAATAATGGTTTTAGCAGTTAATTAAAGGACTTTAAACTATGGGCTACAGATTTGAAAAGTTATGAGGACAAAGAAGATACCAAAGAAATATTTTAATCATAATCAATTGATAGATTCTAAAAATAATTAAATATTCGCAGTCCCGACACATTCCTATTCAATCGTTCATTCACGCTCGTTCGCACAATTTATCACTCATATACGGCATACATATTCGGCCTATCGTATTTTCAAAACTCTGGATAACGGAATAATGATAATAGGTCGATAACATCGATAATACTTCTACCCTTTCAACTCACTCTATACAGAACTATGTACAACGTAAATCACGAAGAGATAAATGATTGGAAACCTACGGGTAGATTCTAGTGTTTATAATGTACATAATCGTTCCACCAATCATTTTTCTTTCATATATGGAAGCGATGAACGGGACGTTGCGATGCGTATATTATACTTTTTATCTATTTTTTTTTCAAATTTTTTTTTTCTACAAACCAACTGCGTATATATGATAGTAATGACCAAAAAAAGAAGTCTTTAACATTTTTTCTTGAAATTTGTTTGATGGCTGTTAATTTATTGAGGCAGTCGACAACGATACGCTGCACATCTTTTTTGTGGAGAATCAAGCTCGTAGGTAACGATTTTTCTCGCGTAGATCATATTCATCCTGAATCGTCACCAATAAGAAAAGATTCCACCAGGGAAATCTCAGTCGAGCGTGAAATAAAAAAAAAAGAAGAAAAAAACAAGTACCACGATTTTTAATACAAATACTGTAGCGTACGTGGTTATAGTTCATCTGTATATCAGGGATTCCCGTGAATTTCTTTCCGCAACGGGAATATAACTCTACCGCGAGATTCTCAATTTATCCGAGTAATGGAATAATGTTTTTCTCAAGAAAAGGACTGTTGTGTGAGCTTATCTGCATTCTCACGCGACAAAAATTACGAGTTCACTCAGTTACGCTTCTCAATCAATTCCGAAGTCCCTGACGATCCGAGGCTGGATCTGACGAGTCAAAATATATCTACTACGAATCACAGTAGTTGGACTCGCACCGGGGAACGATTCCTATCTTCCGCAGAGTCATATACGATGGACAACTGTCACTGGGACGATAACTCGTTGAAAAGTTTAACGTCGCTATACAACTCGGAGCGCGCACTTGCGTTTCCAGTGTGCGTAATCTTAGGCAATTTTGAGGAGTCCTTTACTCAGGACCCCGGAGCAATTCCTAGGCAAGTTCTCTCTTGTCTTTGCTCTCCGTATAAAATTGTGTGCTGTTCCCAGAACCCGACGTGGTGGACAGGTGGAAGTGCCGGGTTAAAACGTAGACTACAGCCTCATACGTGGCCATCATGATGGCTGTATTAGGAATTTGCCTGACCAATTGCGTAGCCAGACCACGGTACATACCTCGCGTGCCTTCTTCCGTGTATACTATACTCAGGGTCTGCCAAAAGGAACGATATTTCGTGCCCTCCTCTCGAAGACGGGTTCTTACCACCTCTGCAATACAAAAAATACAATCGTTTTACAAAGTTTCGTTTCTTTCGTAAATTAGGAAGAATATTTGAATTCGTCTCAATCCAACATTTCGAATTCAAATGGTGAATATGGATTCATTGTACAATCTTTCAAGTCTTCTAAATTATGTAGAACACAAATATGCTGACTTGATACAAGATTTAAGGGGTCATTCTACAGTAAAATCTTCGGAAAACCAATTTTCAAAAATCATTTTTCGAAAGTATATAAATAAGAATGTACCGACAAACTTTCTGGGTCTGATTCCGGTTCATTTCGCTGCTACAGCCGACAGTTGCAGAGAAGGCGACGCGTCGTCACGCCGTCAACTGCCGACACAATTTTCTCGAAACGTAATTTTCTTTCAACTAGCGTAAGGGATTGCAAGAAGATTAAAAATCTTTTTGCATTTTTGTTTCAGATGTATAGTTTTCCCGAAATCACCTACGCCAGTAGTTCATCGTTATAGAAAGACGCACAATTCAGTGCTATAACTATTGAAAAAATACGATAAAAAATTCGAGGCATGTTTTAACATCATTAAAATGTGTATTAATAAATATGCAAAACTTTAATTACGTTGGTCTTTTTTCAAAAATAATTGTGTCTATCTTCGCGACAATTAAATTCTCAAAGACTGCCGAGGAAAGAAATACGAAGAGGGTGTCTGCGGGAATATAAATATTTATATTTTCACTCTATTCCAACAAAATATGTTTTTATCTAATTACACATTTCGCATTATAAAAAAAATATATAACTTTACGTCAATAATACAGAAATTGTATTATCACATTCTTTTTCCACGTGGGATCGTTTTCTGCTCTTTTTTAAAATAGTAAATTAACGTTTTTTAACGTGAAATAAATTTACTTTTTTTTTTTACAATGGCAAGATAGCCATACAAAGAAAAAAAAATGAGAAATTTATTACGAGGCGCAATAGCACAGTCTGTTCAAAGGAGAACGATTTGGCAGATAACCAATACAATACCATACTGCGGTGAGTAGTATATCACGATGTCGATACATGCCACGACTACTGTAAGTATATAGCGATCGAGGAATCTCCCAGGTGTTAACGAATTTTTTGAAAACGATAATGAAAAAATACGACGCTGTCTGCGACGTAGGGTATAGGCAGTGTCGACTTTCTTATCACTGCGTGAGTGTATTCAAGCGCATCACAGAAGAATTGAATTACGCGAAATGATAATCACAGTATATCTTTTTGCACGAGTTTACTGCAATTGTTTATCGCAATATGCTTTATTTATACATTTATATCGATCGCTTGTATTAATCTCTTCAGCCGATGGACCAAAGGAGATACAGAATTAGTCGACTAATTAAAAAGCATTAAAAGAAAATTTGTCATATCCCACGTATTGCTTGGATGAGAGAAATCGGAAAATATGATTACAGTGGACGTTCCCGTAGTTTCCAGAAGCCATGATTAGAAATTCTCATTATTTACTTTGACTTCAAATTTATCTTATTTCTACTAAGGCACGTTTGCAATCTTTGAAGCGATGATTTCAATCGCTATACAGCAGTGCACAAATCGATATTAAAAAAAGTTCTGGATATCAGCGTAACCCAGAGAAGAGGGAAAGAAAATGTATTTATTTAAAAACGATTTTATCAAGGTAAATTTCACTAGAATCCTCTAGAAATATTTATTTAAGAATTTATTAACACTTAGCGTACATATAATTGAATGCATTATCTGAACGTCTGTACATGTATGTGCAATGTAAACAAGATTTACCGTTTTCAAGTCGAGATAAGAACAATTGAAGTTAGCATGATTAGCACATCTCTCATAGGAAACACACACACACACACACACACACACACGCGCGCGCGCGCGCGCGCGACATATTTGTGCGTTTTGCGAGTTGAACAAAAATCAAGAGAATTTTAGAGGAGGATAACACGAATATGCTAGAACAAAATTTAGAATGGTTTGCCGTTTAATTTTTAAAATATGGTGAGTTACTATATAGAGAGAGAGAGTGGCCCATGTATCTATCAATTAAACAACTAAAGCTCAAAGCCGATCTGTGGAAATCCAGTTTCAAAATTAGATTCCTCACAGACCACCGTTCAATAAACTACGCACAGGACTAATACAGACGCAATATATTCGACGAGTATTTCTGATATTGAAGGGTAAAATAAAATAAAGGAAGAGTTTTCCTTTATTTTATATTTTCCTTTACCCAATATTGAAGGCATCTAAGATGAAATTTCATATGTAATAATGATTTGCTTCCTCATCAGGATTGCAAGTAATTAAAACGGGGATATGTACTAGAGAGACTTTGCAATGCATATCTTACGATTCATCAGAGATTCATGGAGATTCATGGAGATTAGACCATAGATGACAATGGTGGGGCATATCAGCGTGATCACAGCGACATTGATTGTTTAGCTTCGTTGAAGCTTGCCAGGAGGTCGTGCGATATGTGCGCAATATTTGATCAATCGATGGTGGCTTAGTTTAACAGCAGGCACGCGATATTCGTACCATTTTGCGAACGTTCAATGTTTAACTCAGTCGAAATACGTTTTATTCCACGATTTGTGAGTTCGCTGAATACATACAACGGATAGAATCTACCGAGGTCGATTGGGAGACCTAACATTTTTAAGAAAGTTGAATAGCCGAAATATATCAAGACGACTTCTGATAAAAGTTGATCGTAACCGACGTTTTGCATATGCTTAGAGAGGTAAATCCAAAATAATTAAACAAAATAATGAAATTTGAGTGATCTAGAAATAACAAAATTCAAACGGCCTTAACATTTCAACGAAAAATGATAGGCAATGATACGAAGTTACAACGTAACTGGTGTGACAATTTGTAAAGGGTGTCCCAGCAAGAGCGTCGGATTTAAATTTGCCGCCATTTTGTTAAAACGAGTTGTACGGTGATTTTTTTTTGACATTTCTCACGTACAGACCACGCGATTTAAGAATACGGAGAAGTATTCAAACCAACAACGTTTAATTATTGTAAAAACACATTACAAAAATGGCGAAAGTTTTGCGAAAACAGTTCGCTAATTACGTCAAGTATTTGGTCGCAATAATGCGCCAAATGAATCGACAGTGAGGCGTTTAATTACAAAATTTGAGACCAAATTTACGCTGATGGATCAGAAGATCATTGTTCGTCGTCGTCCTTGTCGGTCACTCGAAAATATAGCCATAGCAACGGAATCTGTGGCCGAGAATCCAGGAACTTCCATTCGGCATCGTGGTCAACAATCCGCATTAATTTGATGATGTTCCAACATCCAATCAGCAAATTCACGGCGCTGCGCACGGTCCCTTGGCTTGATTTCTTGCACCAATTGAACCTAGTACGCGTGCAAATGCAGATCTTTTACCAAAATTCGTTGCATAGTGCTACTGGAAATGTTTAATTGTTGACCACGATGCCGAATGGAAGTTTCTGGATTCTAGGCCACAGATTCCGTTACTGTGGCTATATTTTTGAGTGACCGACAAGGCCGACGACGAACAATGATCTTCTGATCCATCAGCGTAAATTTGGTCTCCAATTTTGTAATTAAACGCCTCACTGTCGATTCATTTGGCGCATTATTGCGACCAAATACTTGACGTAATTGGCGAACTGTTTTCGCAAAACTTTCACCATTTTTGTAATGTGTTTTTACAATAATTAAACGTTGTTGGTTTGAATACTTCTCCATATTCTTAAATCTCGTGGTCTGTACGTGACAAATGTCAAAAAGAAATCACCGTACAACTCGTATTAACAAAATGGCGGCAAATAAAAATCCGGCGCTCTTGCTGGGACACCCTTTATATCAATTGCTCAAGTCATTGACGACTTGGAGACCTTTCATTTCTGCAAATCTCGGCAACCGTTAATATAAAAATGTTAGGTTCTAAATAAATTGAACGCCTTTGAACGTTTATTACGTACGTGTTTAAAGTTATAACTATGTAAGAAACGGAAATTGCTATAAAATATCTAGTACCGAGTTCGTTTCTGGAGAATATTTGAATTTTTAAATTTTAACCAGCTAAATTTTACGCAAGTTAGAGAGACAAGTTGAAGCATTTAATTTGAACGTTTTTTCTGCACCATTTTCCGGGATGTTTTAAATTTAAATTGAAAAATGTAAACAAATATTCCTTCACGCGGAAGCAACACTGTCGTCATTCGTGAATGAACCTACCGTGGGGATAGGCAATGCAGGAAGCGATCGTTTTCGAGAAAGCACCGGCTGCCATGAACTCCAAAAAGTCACGGGAAGTTTTTGACCCGTCGTCCACAACATTCGACGTTGCTCTCGATCGATGCGTGATAAGCCAGGCCTTTACAGCTTCGTATATTACGAAATGTACCACTGTTTCACTTATTCCTATGTAAGATGCGACAATGCCTTTGTAAAATCCGAGGAGACCCTGAAAATCATAAAACAAAGTGAATATTAGAATTGATATTACGGTCAACTTTTTAATATGAAATTGCCATTCATTTTCTTATATGTAGCGTAAACCCGTTTCATTTTTAAACTACTGATTGTATTAGTTCACCTCGTGGCGTAGGATACTATAAAAATAATCCAAGTTCTTGATCTTCATTACGAAATCTTATTTGTTTTACAACATTTTTCTCTTAATTATTGATTTCATTTTTTAAAAGGACTAGTTTTGTAATTGTTTACATGATATTGAAAATTAGTGATAAGGCCCTTTACGCAAAAAATATAAATATCGATTCATTTGCGTAAATATATCTTCTTTATGATAAATATCTCACGAGGTTTAGTGTTAGCAGGTGTTTTAAAGTCTAAACCGTAACTCGTACGGTGATCCAAAACCGTAATAGTACTTTTTGTTGGCTCCGCAATTGTTTATTAAATGATTTCTATAGTTGATATCTGATGTCTATAGTTTATACACAAACTGTATACAGACATGTATACCGATCTATATTATCAATGTTTCTATCCAAAAGTCGAATTTATTGATTGTATAGAGAACTTGGTAATGAATGAAATGAGCTGACAACCATAAAAATCGCATAGTATTAACGGTAGAGTTTTTATAATAACTTTGTTAAAATAAACCTTGTGGTAATCTAAAAACCTTCTTGCGAATAAATTATTATTAATATAGTTTTGCATAAAGAAACAGAATAGTTTATCACCATCTACCTTTATTAACAAAGATTGCTCTTTAAAATCTGATGTTAATAATTTTTCAACTTATTATTCAACACTTGATAAGATCCTAACAACTGTAATTTCTTATTTTTTAAATTCCCGATTGCCCGTTGGACAAACATATAGTTTTGAAGACTCATATCATAAGGGTTAATGGTCAACAAGTAGCTGTCGGAGATAAAAAATTGCGCATCTTCACGCGTAAAATGTAATACGCAAATAGAGATAACGAACGCAAAAAAAAATCAGATCCCCCGCGATGGTAAATAGCTTGAAAAATTACATATGATATCAATTACATACGATATCGATTGTACGATTAAAGATAAAAACCGATCGTATGCCGATGGTAGTAACAAACAGTGGGAATATGACGATGGCGATTCATTTCTCAACACAAAGAAGATAAGTCGTTAAGAAAAAAATGTTTGTTGCTTTCGTTGTTGTTATGAATGTGAGAAAAGTTGCATCGGCGGAACGTTTTTTTTGCTCTTATCGATCGAGTATGTAAAAAGAACTTGTCCACTCTCTCATGAACTCTACAATCAATTAGAAAGTCACAAGTTTTTGTTTTTGTCAAAGCACATAAATCGTGCTCGAATAATATCGGTTTTAAAAAATGTGCTTTCACGATCGTTTTCACGATGGCACTAAACTTAATTGGCCTTGACGGTTGTTGGAGCACATGTGGTGTACTACAATCGAGCATGAGCCACAAGCGTGGTGGTCGCGGGAGAGATTGCACGCGGGCAAAGGTATTCCTGTACCGGAATCTGATACAGGATAAGTGCCTCTAGATAAGGCGAAGAAAGAAAGAAAGAAAATATTTTTCTCTTTTCGAATTGATAGTAAACTTCATACTCTGCGTTCTCGGCAGAAGCTTATAATTCCCAATGTTTCTTTTCAAACCGTGTTGTATTAACTTTCATGACGTTGAATATAAAAAAATTTGAAAAGCCGATGTGACACACCTGCTGTTACGAAATGACAGATTGATTATTTGTATTGTTTGGATGTGTTTGGTCATCCTGCAGATGACCCCGTTTTATTTTTTTTGGAAATAGGCATCGTCTCCGAACAAATAGGGGAGGCAGATATATATCAATGGAGATGAGGCTCCGTCGGTACATTACATCGCCTTAAGGGGAGGCGAAACACTCACTCTATCGCTTCCAATTTTCGGACCACACTTTCTCGTTCCACACTGAACAGAATTGAATGAAATTCGGTCAGTAGACTGCAAGAACGGGAACATTCCGGGTAACAAACGTAGAATTGTTGAAATTAAAAGAAAAGTTACATATTAGATATCCGCAGTTACCTGTAATAGAAAATACACTTTTTAAAGTGATTTATGGCACAAAATGGAAAAACGCCGTTTGTCACCCAGAAGCCAACACAAACACACACGGTACGCCCATTCTGATTGCGATTTAAAAACGAAAAAGTACCTAAACTGTGAACGAGAACAATTGATGATAATCTGGAAACATAAATCCGCGAGCCATGACCGTTGGCTCATTTGTATTAAGGGGAGGCGAAATATCCACGAGTGCGAAAGAGATAGAACTGGTATAAATTCGTCTCACTTGAAATTCATAAAGCTGTTTCTCTAGCCGACCAGTACAGTGAAATGCTATTGTTGACAGTTTTAGTTACCCACTGAGTAGAGCCTCCCCTTAGTGACGGGATACGACTCGGTCAGTAACAGAAACTGTAATCGAAATATCTATGCTACGGTTGATCTGTCGGGCTGGTGCCTTTCGTCCTATATCCAGCAGATAATCCGTGGCAGAGAAATTTGGAATAAGATTAGTTCGATGCCTTTCGCATCAATACGCACTTGTTTGCCCATAACTTTACATTCAAGTTCACCACACTTCCTAAAAAAAATCTATAGTTATAACATACATTTATTTTCTAACTAATAAAGTTTTAGAAAACCCAAAGTTTAACAACAATGTGTCTATATTATTTACTCACAAAGAAATGTTAGTCAACAATTTGTTACAAAACAGATTGATGTTATTATTATAGATTCTTTTTGTAAAACGTAATGAATTTCGATGTAATGTGGCGGAAAAAAGTATAATTAAGGGTTAATAAAAACATTATCCTTAAGGGTTAATAAAAAATGATATTTTTTCAGCGACTATCGCTGGTTAGCTATACGCGAACCCCTAATCTTATAGCGGCGTGGAGAAGTTGAGCCAAAAGAGGCCGAGCCTGTTATCCATCATACTATACGACGTACATGTATGAGTTAGCATCTCTCAAGAGCAGTGGAAAGTTTTCGCAAAGGATTCTACGCATAATTGCATGTGAGGACCGCGTGCGACATCTGGATGATTCACAAGACAGATGAAACTATACAATTAATTTAGGTGCGTTCATACGAGTTTGATCTCTATATCGATAATAAAATCAAAATCAATGGCAGCCGGTAGCCAGCAAGAGACTTGTTTTGCTACAAAATGGGAATCAGCCAGTCTTCCTTTAATAATTCCTCGGCGTAACTCGGACGGAATCGGGGGAAGGGAGATTGCGTCGCCAGACGTTATTTGTACTTTCGCCAGAGTTAACTCTAGTAACTGGCCAGCAGCATGTCAGCATGCTCATAGGACGTCGCTTAGTCGGTGTATACGAGTATTCGAGTAGTCAGCGCGATATACATAGATACTCAAGGTCAGTTGGCGCCGTGGAGGATTCCCGAGTGTCTAAGGTGCTGCAAAACTGTCGGAAATTTCTTTTTCGCGACACCAACGACAATTCGCTGTGTTAGCAACGGTGTCGCGAGATATATGTAATTATTTGCGTAGTGCGATCATGAATGACGGCGAGATGACAAACTCTTAGCGATAATGAGATAGGGCGATCTTGGTCGGATATTAATCATTTAAAAAATCCCACATTGAGAGGGAAAATTCGCAATAGGCATAAGGTTACGTTTTGCTAGATAGAAGCATTTCTCCATGGATCTGGATTTGAGACCTGAAATCGTCTGATATTTATAGAAGATAGAAGATCGCTATCGGACATTGTGATTTGATTTCTATTTGGAAGATTGCTTTCGTCGCATGTACGAGTTCGTTTCACACTGTATAACAGAGTCGCCTGGTACGGATAAAAAATCAGACGATCGACGAGGACGATTGTACTTGAGAAGAGAGTCTTAACATGACTATAATAGCGAATAGATGTGTCATAAGGTGAAAAATCATATATTCTTATTAATCATTTACGTGGATTAAATATTATTCTTGTATGGATCGGAAAATAGAAAGAAATATATTCGAATATTTTACGCCTCTGGATATATTTAAAAAAAAATTATATATTCAGAGAAATTATTTGGACAACCTCAGAAAGAAGTTCTGTACCTTTTGCAGCGAGAACAAATTTTAGCTAATAAAGATAAAAAGAATTTGTTGAATTTTTTTGTAATTTCCAATAAAATATATTCTTCCCGTAACAATATTTTCCAAAATTCGTGTTATCATAGGAATATTTTCCTGTTGGTGATGTCAATTAATATTACACAACACAATTTTTTTTTCTTTATGCAAGCAACGAAAAAATTTGGTTACATTTTTTTTGTCGGACCGGCAACTTTTCTTCTAACTATATATTTTTTTATGCATTTCAGAGTAATACATGCGTTATCTGGTATATATTAGGAGATATATTCATTTCTCTATGTATAGGTAATTTGAAAGTAGAATTTAAAATATGGAGGGGTTGTTGTTAGGTGTATGAGAAATTGTTTCAATTCCGCGACGTTTGCAAAGAGGAAGCCAATAGGGCGTGACAGTAGCGACCAGTGCAGCAAAATATTTATTCGAGATTCCTAAGACTGTGGGAAGAGTATAATATAGTGGCTGGTCGTCATGATTTTGGCATACGTATGCCTCGTCCGCCAACTATGTTCCACAAGCTATTCACTGTTAGGTTGACAAGTTTGCAACGCCTTGTCCCAGAGTGTGAGTGCCCACGCAAGTCATAAACCCGGTTATCTGTTACCAGTCAAACATTATCGTTATTTTTATCCCAAGTTGCTATTCCGATGTTGAGGTTCTTGTTTTGGAGCTCTCATACTGTAATGACTGACCATCTGTGTTGTGCCAAAGCCTCGCAGAGAAAGAGAGTTTCGCTCGACAGTGTCACGAAAAATTGTTTTCAAAGTTTAAGATGTGAGGTACTTTCCAAACGCTTGTGAACGAGTGGTGGGACCAGTTACCCACATGTTCTTTATTTCGATTTAAGTCGATTCTATCAAACACGTGCGACAAATACATTAAAACTCTGTAAGTAGCTCTAATATACTCTAGGAAACAAGATTGTATGCTTGAAACTTACGTTTTGATATTTTGAATGATATATGACGAGGATCTAGAAAAGGAAGACAGAAATACGTAGGAGAGGGCGCGGACTCCAGACACATACAAGGAGGTAGTGATTGGAGAGGCGCGGAGATATATCCGAAAGAAGGAAGGAGTGAGGAGAGGTAAGTACCAATAGCGAGATTGATATTAAGGAATGAGATAAGAGAGGGGCCATATTGGGAAGGAAGGGTGGAGAGGCTGTGTAGGGTTGACAAAGAAAAGGAGTCGTGAGACTATGTTTTGGAAAGAGGCAGGGAGGAGGAACGCGAAAACAAAGATGTAATAGCTGCTGAGGTAGGTATAGAGGAGAAGTAGAGGAAAGATAGCTACAAAGCGAAAGAGAAGAAAGAGGAGACGTTGAATAAAGGAGAAAATAAACGAGAGTGAAAAGGAATAGAATGAAAGAAAAGGAAACGGAAGTCGGAGAGAGACGTCAGATGGGAGGGTAAGGAGAGACGAAAAGGATGTAAATAAATGTTAAGAATAGAGATGTAAATGTAGATGCAAGGATTATAAAATAAGAAAACAAATTTAATGATAAAAAGGAGAACTAGCGAAAACAAAACGATGGAGTGCGAAGCATGCGACGACGACGGGCATAGAAGATGAGGTTAAGGATGGTGCAACGCGGTAGAAATAAAGTGAAATTATAAGCACTTATAATTACTCTTTAATGCGAATTTCATGGAGTTTTAAAAAAGATAATAAATATACGGTTCGAAGTATTTGTAAAAATAATTGAAAAAATATTTAAAAATATTTGTAAAATAATAGTTCTGTTTGAAAATCGAACACTAGGGGGGTTTTTGAATTCGGATTATTCGTAAAATGGACATTGAGAGACAAAAAGATTTAATTTCATCGTAGTTATTCTCAGATGCACTTTGAAACTCGTATATAACTGTTATAACCGTGTATTATATAATATACCCTTAAGGATATGTCATATATCACTGAATAAGATAATAATCAATTAATAATTCTGCATTGGCAATCCTATAAATGTCAGGTTGAGTACTAGTCCCTAACGAGAAAGTACCAAATAAAACATCACAAATGAAACCAGTTACATGGAACGATCATTCGCATACCCCACTTTTCGCTAAATTCATATACATACAGATCTGTATATTTATTGAGATCTGCGAGTGCTAACTCTGCATATCGGAGCATAATTGACACATAATTGTAATTCCATGCAGAGAAATAATATAACGAGATATATTCGTTGAGCAACATTTTGCGGCGCTAACGCGAGCTTTAAACTCGTGTACGTGTACAAAACTGCTTGAGAATTGAGAAGCAAATAAAAGAAAAACATTATTTACGAATGAACTAAAGGGAGCTGAATATTGAATTACAAAAGCTTCGGTGTGCATCTCTCGACTCTAACTTCTCTTACCGATTGCTGATATATCCTCCTGATGCACTCGATGGCACTCGTTCGATTCATGTGATGGTCTAGCTGTAGCCTTGTTTTCACGAACCATATGGGATTCGTTGCTGTGCTTGCGACGAAACCTGCAACATTTAACGTCCTATAAATGAGATAGTCCTCTTCGCTATTATTCTATCTCATAATCCAGGACGTTCCAGTTGCATTATTCTCCATATTAAAAAAATATTTTCTTATATGTTAATATATTCAACACATAGGAGGATAAACGCGAATTGTTCTAAGAAATCAGCTTGTAATAAATAATCGCAATGAACTTCGAAGTGCAGTTATGCAACGTAACATAATATTACATTTATTCCGAGGATATTCGTTTGTAAGTTGGTTCAACAATATCTTCTGAAACACAAGACGGCCTTGTAACGTTCTCAATTATTCAACGGATCATCAGCCATGGAAAGTGTGGACAGTCGTTTGTCTATTATTTGCCGTAATCATCAACATCCAGTCGACAGTCTTTTTTATTCGATACATCGTTATTTTGTAACGTAACGTGGTAACCTCCTCAATGGCGTCAAAATTATATTGTAATATCTCAGCCACTAAATCGTCCATAAACGTGGGTGATACACTGCCTAGCATGGATTTGTACGAGGAAATTCCGGAAAATAAAATAAACATATATGAGCTAGTTCAAGGAAAAAAGGCAATAATTTTTGGAGTGACCGGTGCATTTGTACCAGGATGCTCAAGAATTCATCTCAGAGGACTTATCGAGAAGTAAATTTCAAATACCACGAGTTACGTGAATTACAGGCATTTTTTTGGAGTTCATCTATGAAATTTTTTTAGGTCCGATGACTTAAGGTCGAAAGGCTTTGAGGAGGTTATTTGTATTTCCGTGAACGATCCCTACGTCCTATCAGCTTGGGGATGGGCGATGGGTGCTGCTGAAAAAGTACCATGCAGTCTTATACTCTTATGTATTGTTATCAAATTTCGTTACGAATTCGAATTGAGCGATTAATTATCTTAAGACGAGGTGAAACCTGTGCCACGTGAAAAAGATAATGTGTTGAAACCAACTACGTTGAACTTGAGGCAGCAAAATTTCAGTTGACTCAACGAAATTTAGTTGCCTCAACCTTCGCATGATTGGCTCAATTACGCGTGAGGTTGGACACGGCGAAACTAATTTTAAAGTTGAGCACACCATATTATGTAGTTGAAACAAATACAGTGAAGTTGAGACAACTACGTTTCGGTTGGTTCAAACTAAGTACGATTGGTTCAACCGTATGTTGAGTTTCGCCGTATCGAACTATACCCTTTTTTCAGTGTATGGATTGTACTTACGGTACCAAATGAGGTATCGTCGCATAATCGCGGTACACATCGTGGAGAAGTTCAAGCTATCCGTATGTCAAATGATATCATTGTATCACGTGAACAACTGAGGATTTGTCGTCGCAATACGGTTTGCAAATTAATCTAAAGACTCAGGTGCCAGGTATCGTCATAACAGAATCGTTAGGCTTGCCATGTAGTTTAAACACAGTCGATGCCAACCTGGATTGATCGTACATCATCACTTGCATACATTCATGCAAGAAAATATATTTAATGCCATTAAATTAATTAATTTTAGTGAATTAATGTTATCTCAATGATATATAGTTGAATTTCAGTCAAATAGGGGTTAAAGCCGATATGCAAAATATTTTATTTCATAAAGATAAATGTATTTTTGGTGGAAGTAAATTCTGTTTCCGAGTTTGTGGAAAAATGCTTTTCAGTTTGAACACCACCTTAATCATATTTATGCCAAAACTAGTTTTTGTTCAATTACGTTTGAACTCAGCTAGTTTATAGAAACAAGTACGCTGATTTTTTTCCAATCGTTTCTAAAATTGTAAGCGGTCCAGACTTTTTTAGTAGGGTATCTTGGAAAAAGCAAGGTATCCGGGAAAACTGATCCACGACCATAGAACGAAGCGATTTTCTCTGCCAGTTTTCGTTCGATACATATAAGAAGAACTAACGGAGCGGACAAAATACTTAAATATACCTTTTATTCAAATTAAAAAATGATTAACGGTTTAGTCCTTGAAATTGTCGGACAAGAGAAATGACTTTCAGTGCCTATCTTTTTCTAGCTCAGTTACGCGGCGGACGGATCTCTTTCGCAGTTTAAGCTAATGCGTTCAGTGCAATTCCACTTCCGTGACCCTTCTGCTTTTTTGGCACAAATAGATTTTAAAAAGTGATCCAAAAAATGCTGAAATTAAAAATAACATGGCAAACGACGTTCAAGTATAAAATCGTTTAAGCTGTTTGCTAAAAAAAAAAAGAAACGGTTCTCTTTGGAGATTTTTGGACTCCAGTTCGAAGATACCTCATTTTTGTCAATTTTTAAAGAGTTAACTTAATAGAAGTAAGCGAAACTTTAAAAATTTGATTGAATTTATTAGACTGATATAACGATGGCTTTATGAAATGCTACCAATAGGAGATAGAGTCAAATTTTTATGTAGAATGGAAAATTTAATAAAAATGTAAATTTCAAGCCAGTATACAAATTTTCTGTGATAATAACTCTTTGATATGATAATATCTCTTTCCTGAACTACCTGTAGGTGCGAATACTTGCTGATCCAACAGCATCATACACGACGGCTATAAATATGGATATTGAGAGGCTAGATCTCGGGGGTGTAAGGAGTCGACGTTATTCAATGATAACCGAAGATGCGGTCGTCAAAGAATTGTACGTCGACGGACCGAATGTTGAGCATGCTTGTCAGCAGCGTCCTCCAGCTTTATCCACATAACATCCACGTAATTTAAAAGGTACTCCGAAGAAATTTACTCTGCCAAGTGACATCGCCAATTTTCACGAGATTTATGAGCTCCTTTAATGATTTATAATCCTCCCGATACCCGCAATAAAATGTCATCTGTCCTACTACACGAATCTCTGGTGGTGCATGCATTTCGTTCATGATTTATAGCGTTGCACAGTGCGAAGGTCATATCTCGATACATATGATTAGCGCCAGCGCTAGAGCTCGAGGTGAAGGATTGTTGGACGATATATGCAAATAATAATCGTGGAAGGATATAACGAAATATACCACATAATTCGATACAGTACAGCAAATTACAGGAAATTCGATAGTTCGTAAATAACGAAAGAATGAAGAAACGACCGTCGGTGTATATTAATAGATTAATGCCTGGATGAAAAATGATCAAGGACGTCGTGTTTATCCTGACTCGGTGACCCAGTACGTGGACAATCTCAAGGCAAGATGCAGATCGTTTTCCACGAGTGCAACACAATGAATGCAGATGCAGCGTCAGAATTGCGAATAATTATTGATTTTTTTAAACTCAACTCATCCCAAAAATCCTTGAGGATTCCGCGTAAAGTTCGAATCATATTCTGAGCGCATAGTAACAACAATGCAAACTTCGTTCACCTAAATACAATTTTGTTTAATAAACTAACTTCTAATTATATACATTTTTTATCGAATTAGTTGAATGTTTACTACAAATGCTTTATTAAAAATTTTAACTAAGTGTGCAATACAATTTATAACAATTTTGTTTCAATCCCCTAATGTCATATTATCTTATTCCTTATTTTAATTGAATTGGCAAAAATCCAATTATAAGCTTTGCCACTCTGTACAACTCATCCTCTTCCGGGGCAATAAACGACGCTTACATCAAAAGAAAAATTGCATAGACCCAATAACCAGGTCTTTCAACCAGCTAAACATGACACGAACTAATTAATTTTTCAATTTAATTCAATCAATAGTTAGTAGTATGACAATTTTATTTAACCTTTTTGATAATGCAACTTTAATTTCATTAACGTTACAATTTCCTAATTTCTGTGACGTTATAGATCAGGGGTCTCCAAACTACGGCCCGAGGGCCACATTCGGCCCGCGGACAGATTTTGGACTATTTCACTTTTTACCACCGGCAACAATGATAATATGGTTTTGGCCCTCGGAACTTACTGGAGTAATCAGTATGGCCCTAAGGCTGGAAAGTTTGGAGACCCCTGTTATAGATGAAAGCATTATGAGTATCGTCTGATATCACGTATCAATCAGTCAATGATCTGCCTTATAATGAGTTGGCTATGTCGAGCAAGCGGTTCGATAAATATTGATCATCAAAGTATACTTTACTCGACCACGTACCTAACACGTACCGATCATATAGCCCACTGTTCAGCCGGAAATTGTCGACGGCGAATCAGTGCCAAACGCGACTGTACGATTCTGAATTAATTTATGGCCAGAAATGTTGTAAAACAGATATGTAAATAATTAATGACATTGTCCATCGTTATCATGGCATCGCTAGTTCAATTGACACGGTTGGCGTGTGTGCAAACGTCCAATGTTGTGCGTGTTCATCGTCGCTGCGGCGCGAAATAAAACTGAAAAGCCGCACAAAGTAAAGCTTGCGTGCAACTCTGTTAAGAGCAAGAGAGCGCATCTTTTAACACTCATCGAATACGTGGTGCAAAATCGCCGGTATGGCCTGCAGTGGGGATCCGGCTGATCCAGCCCGATGCTCGAGTGCATCGTATGAGTAGCAGAAACCTCGTCCACGGTGAGGATATGCGGATTACTGCGCAGAAAAGTAAAAGAGCCTGCAAGACGAATTGCAAACGACCTTTATTGCATTATTATTCGTAGCGAGTAATTATAAAGTCTCTTTCCCGAGGTACTGACCCCTTTTTAGCTGACACTTGACACATAGAGCGCATTGGAGATTGGATTTGATACTAATTTTGAAGTTAATCCAGGCGTACTGCCAAAATATTCGGAAACGATGTTGGGACCGAGAAAAATGTTGGACGTGCGAGAAGATTGGCAAATTGTGTTCTAGCTGACGCATCGTTACGTTTCAATATAACATTTGAACTTATTTTCTATTTTCAAGGTCATCGGTAGAGTGCATGTTATGCGTTGCGAATCATTGGAGTCTCTCGAGTCATTGTAAAGAGTTCCTGACGAATTGCTTCCGATTTTGTCATAGTTTTTATACTCAATGGTATGCAACTTTTATCTTGTTGGAAATGGGTCATAGTAATGCGCTTCGCTATACTCACGACGAGGTTTTCGGGGGGCGGCTGAATTAAGACAGAGAAAATAGAGAAAAGCAGAGTCGTTTTCGAGTCCTATATTCACAGTACGGCAACAATGCTGAAGGATACGTCTACCAGGTCTATAAATATTAAATAATAAATATGAATTTTTGTATAGAAAATACACATTTATTGTATGAAAATGATAAAAAATATTTTATTCGAAGTATTGCCCATCGCTAGCTATACATTTTCCCCATCAGTTTGACAATTTGTGAATGCCGCGCCAAAAAAAACTGTTGCTCTTTTGAGGCAAACCAGTCATCGAGCCATTTTCGTACATTTTCGTAAGAAGTAAAGCGCTGCTCAGCAAGTGCGTGTCCCATCGATGCAGATAAGTAGTAATCGGACGGAGCCAAGTCTGGTGAGTAAGCCGCATGCGAAAGTATTTCCCAACTAAACGCCTCAATCGTTTCCTTGACCAGTTTTGCTGTGTGTGATGGTGCATTGTCATGAAGCAAAATCACTTTGTGTTGCCTTTTTTGATATTCTGGTCGTTTTTCACGCGAAGCTTGATTCAAATCGATCATTTGTTGTCGGTAGCGTTCAGTATTAACGGTTTCGCCAGGTTTTAGCAGCTCATAATAGAATCCTAAGCGTAAAAGATCATGGGTAACTCCAGGCGAACCATCGACATCGACTGCAAGGCCAAATCGCTATGGACGGAAGACAATGCTCTGTATTTGGTGGCATCAGAAGGGTGTGATCCGAAGGGTGTGATCCCTTCTGATGCCACCAAATACAGAGCATTGTCTTCCGTCCATAGCGATTTGGCCTTGCAGTCGATGTCGATGGTTCGCCTGGAGTTACCCATGATCTTTTACGCTTAGGATTCTCAAAATATATCCACTTTTCATCGCCAGTCACAATTCGATGGAGTAATGACTTTCTTTTGTAACTGGCGAGCAGCATTTCGAAGGGGTTTTTCGGTTTTCCTGCTGTCTTTCATTCAGTTCATGTGGAACCCATTTTCCCATCTTCTGGATCTTTCCCATGGCTTTCAAACGTATGGAGACGGCTTCTTGTGTCACATTTAATTGATCCGCGAGTTGTTGTTGCGTTTGGGCGTCATCCTCATCCAACAATGCTTGCAATTCGCTGTCTTCAAACTTTTTCGGTGGTCTTCCACGTTCTTCGTTTCTCATGTCAAAATCGCCACTTTTGAAATTTTTAAGCCACTCAAAGCACTGTGATTTACCAAGAGCATGCTCACCGTAAGCTTCGACAAGCATTCGATGCGATTCTGCAGCAGTTTTCTTCAATTGGTAACAGAAAATCAATGCTGTCCGCAAATCGTAGTTTCGAGGCACAAAATTCGACATGTTCAACGATATTACAAACTATGCTGTTGTATGAAACTTGTATTGTTGTGAGTTGAAAATCTTTGTCAGAGATGTCAACAAGAAAATGGCGCCAATGACGCGGTTTGACGGTAACTACATTGACAGCTAGGGCCATCTATGGGCAAATTCCGGTTTCATATTTATAGACCTGGTAGACCCTGGATTTAACTGAGAAAAGTAACGGACCTGCGTAACTAGAGAACTGAAGTATAATCTGCTGCACTATTTTCGATCCAGCACAGAGATAACTTCGCAAAACTTGTTGCCATTGAAATGTATCGCGTCTTATATAAAAAAATTTCTCATGCATATTTTTTTACTCTCCAAGCAAAATAGCATTCCAACTTATCTTAAGGTATGGAATGAGAAATGGATGTTAATAATATACATATTCTTATCGTCTTATCACGATTTTGTACTAGCCGGTGCGATGAAGTTGGGCGTGCGTCGAACGAGATAAGGCGCAATTGAGTACACAAATGCACACCAAGCGCTCTCCTGGCTAAGTGATAGATTCTGAGATCGCGAGGTATTTTAATTATTGTTTACTACCATCATCTTGAATACACAATCGTAAGAGCTCGTGTTATACGATGCACCTAAATAATCTATTGCGACTGCATAGAAGATTCCGACGATAGAATGGTCGAACCTTAGTACCTAGTACTAATGGTCGAATCTAGTACCACCATAGTTGTCACCATAAGATCTTATAAACTTTTTATAAGTTACGAGCAAATATTGTAATTGCTTTTCTTGTTCGACCTTCATATATATATTTTTTTCATTTCAATTTGCAAATTTTGTGAATTTTACTATTAAAAATATTTCATATAATATTTTTCGTATGTGATATTAATATATTAAATCGACCTGACATTGTCTCCTAACAGATTTTCATGATCGATAAATAGATTTGTAGTCAATATGCAACATCGATGTGAATCTGCTAATTCCAAAAGTGTCAAGGAAAAATAGAATTTGCCTTCCAGTGTTCTGTCATAAAAAAAACATGAACTCTTTTAATTTATATTCTGTCTATCCTACAAATGAAGTTTTTAAAACTTTTTGTATTTAATTAAATATCAAACGAATTTACTTGTAAGTGAAGTTCGATTTAAATAATGTTGGGGAGGGGGAGGCTCGTTCGAGAGGATTACGATTACCGGTGAAGTATAGTGAAAGCGGGGGGTACTGCGTTGTAATAATTTCGAAACGAGCCAGGAAATATAATCTTCTTTGAAATATTCTGTACAGTGGAATCTCTGCTAACTTATATTGTAATGACTCAGCCTCTTGAGTGTCATTGACGCATAAGTCAAGAAATAAATACATCAATACCGATATATTGACAGTCAAGGGGTTAAAGACCTTTCGTATGGCATAGAATGGACCTTACGAAGATGATGTTTCTTTTCACAGCTACCCCATCACCGGGCATGGCGCCGTTCGCCACTCGTACTTGACTAGCAGCGTAGCGGGGCGTCGCTTGTACCTTGTAAAAGAAATCGCTCATCACGAGCTTATAAATTATACGAGATCCAACTGTACTAACGTCTGGTTATAAGATTGTGATCCTCGCATAATGAATCGATTAAATACCAATAAATGAATACGTATTTCCCACTCTACTTTCTCTGTCAAATACAGCTCCAATTAAAGACCGTGTCACCGAAAACACGATTACAGAGAGTTCGATGCAATTACACGGGTAAGTGGCTGTAAAACAGCCGGAAACGTTCGATGTTCTCTCGTCTTCGTTCGTCTGAGTTTCGTTCAAAAATAGCCGAGGTGTTTCCAACCGCATGAAACCGGATCCGCGGTGAATGTGCTTCGCTAGCTCGGCAAAATACGCCACAGGAAGTTCAATCAGGTACATATATGTGGATAAATATTATGTGCAGAAAATCATGCGGTACGTGAGTGCACGGTGTACGCCTTCTCGAAGACTTTTGTTTACGTTCGACGAGAGAACCAAGAGCGCAGAATTGCAGTGGCAGTCATCTATTTATAGAACGTAAAATCATGGTGTACTTTGTAATGTTTTATAAAAATAAACGATTAAAAAATTGATTAAACAATAATAATTAATTAGAAATTTCAAGATGAGTCAACTAGTTTTTTATTATGGTGATTTTTTATCGTGAGAGGAATCGTCCTTTAACTGAGGCAACGTTCCAATTTACGTTGTGTGAATGAAAACAAACTTGTTTACGATGATGTAATGTGCAGTCTATGTTTAGATTCTACGTCGCAATCAGAGACATTGCCTGCGATTAATAAACGGACAAATCAATTTCTCCTGCTCGCTATTACGCGCAATTAGGGAGGTGGACTATGCTGAAAATATTATACGAGAGCGAACGTAGCAAGTGGGGAATGTAAAAAAGTTTGCACGGCTGTCTGCCATCCGGCGTACTACTGGTGTACGTGACTCGATGCACGTGGTGTTCGAGGCCACTGCATGTTGTTTTTTGAGACCAGCTCAATCATTGGCAACTTATCTAAAGAATATGAATTTTTTGGTCGTAAACAATATACTTGGTTAACAACATTTTAAAACTTTTTTATGTGAGCACCCTAAGAGAGCCTTTTAGGTCTCACATGGGGGACCCAACCACTGTTCAAGGATCTAGGGATGGAACGTCTGGCCGACAAGCTATGCGAGGCATTCTACGATGAGATTGGCCGAAGCCCAAAGGCGTTAACTTTAGCTTGCGATTTAACATTATTATCACGTACGCTTTGTCAACGAATACTCTAACCCCGAAGAATGTTAGTTTTTTTACAATATATATTGAATATTATATTTTCCAATGCAACGTAAAAATTTGGTACACGAAAACCAATCAATACTGCAATATTGAATAGAAGAATAAAAAATAATTTGAGATTGCAAAACTATTTTTTCATGTACTTTTATAGAAAGTTAATTCCGAAGGAGTCGCCGAGTACTACAAATGTTTAACATACAATTCCACGTGATTTAAAATGATTTTGGAACCAAAATACTCGATTGCTTAATTATTATTGAAAACGTCATTTTTTCAGGCATCAGGAAAATCGGTCGTATGGGATGCGACAGACCCCAATGATCACTTGGAATGATAATTGAATCTTTCAAATCGTGCATCGTCCAATATTCATTGACGCTTAGATATATTTTATGAGTTATGCAAGTCACAAAGTAATCGAGATAAAAATACCCATTCAAGAGTCCACTGAATTCATTGGTTTAATTGACTGGTGGTACAAATTGAAATGAAACAAATTTTTTTAAGCTATAGCACATGCTGAACTTGCGTGTGTGCAAAGACTAATTGAAGAATCGATGCGCAGACGCATTATATAGTTCCGACGTCTGCTGCATCTCGTATTGCTTCTCGTTGCACAAGCGCCAGTAAACAACAAGCTACGTTGACAAGATCGTATTTGCTCCCCTGCAGAGAGAAGTCTCTAGTCACCGTGTGCTCGTAAGGTCAAAGTTCGATTTTCCGCTTGTTTCTGGATGCCTTATCGCCCGTTGCAGTACGATATGTACCACACGTTTTATCAAATAATGTTACTTGTGTTGTTGACCGAATTTATGTAAACGAGTTGACGATAACTACGCTGAATTCTCACCACGAGTATTCGAGAAATACTGTTGCCTCTGGTCAGGCCGATTATCTCTCTACTAATTCCAAACTGCAAGCTGACTCTCTCGGGAGGTTAGTGTTGGTACTATCTCAGGCGATTCAACGAGCGACCACTACATACGCGAATCCGATGTCCATTGAAGTCGATGAACGAGCCACAATCGAGGGGGTCGACCAGTCGTGCATGTGTGCACCTACAGGCCTATTCAGAATAAACTTTCAACTTTTCACTGCGTTCTGAGTTTTGAAAAATAATTTATTGCATTTGAATCAATTTATAAATATAAATATATATATATATATTTACTAGATGTAGCTAGGGCTTTAAATCAACATGGAAATTTGTTTTCGTAATCGTGTTTTTCAATTCATAATTACGAAAAATAGTTTGCTGTGACTTCGATTATGTCTCTAACTATATCTGCGAGATTGTCTTCGATATCTTTGATTCAGTGTCATTAAGAAATTATAAACATTTCAAACAAAATTGGCAGTTTCTTATTTTACGATTTTTAAAAACATGGCTCAAGTTCTATTCAATACACAATCAGCGCTGTAAAATTATTTTGAATAACTCTGTAAATGAATGCGGATGCACGAACCCCAGTCAACCTCTGGTCGTATACATATATATATACAGTCTCAGCGAGTCGCGAGAGCATCAATTAACTGAGCATTTGTACCACGCTTTTGTTGAATTGATAAACAAATGACGTGCGAAATGACCCTTCAGCGTTATCTCGCGATGAGTATAACATAATTCATGACCGAGTGTAACACTATTTATAGATTGAGTAATGATTTGCACTACTGTACGCACATTTGCCAGCATAAGTACCAATGACACTTTGGTTCACTGCATTTATGTACTGCATTTTCCTTTATTTTAAGGATGTATAACCGTTAGCTCAAGATTTGATCAAAGTAAATTATGGATAAATTTCAGAGGCGATGCCATATTACAAAATATATTTTTCTACAGAATTTAATAAAATGTTATCGAAATAAAAATTCGATTTTCATACTATTTGTTTCGTGAAAATTATAAAAATTGTTAAAGATACTTTAAGACGAAACAGTTCAAACTTCGCGTAACACATTTGTGATTCTTCGATATTTCAAAGACAATTTCCTATATTTCAACAATCTAACGATTTGTGTTTTATAAAAAAAAGCTCTGAGGATTAAATCCACAATATAAATAAAAAAAGTCTTTGAAAATTTCAGTAACAAACCCCTTTTAAACGCTTTATGCATCTTCCTTTAGTTTTAATATTAAAATGTTATGCTTCGAGTGTTTTCAATATAATTTAATCTTCCCACTTCTTATTTGATTTCGATCCATTTCGATTGAGCAATGGCAATACATCCTTAACGTCTACCATAAAGATACATCTACAATCTAGATTAATAAGTTGTAACTTGTAAGAAAATGAAATATGTTTTTGAAGATGCAATTGAACTTGAACTAACCGGCACAAGATGCGGAACAAACGTGAACCATTGGACTATCTGGTGGTAGAAGAGAATTGAAGAAGGCCTTGCTCTGGGAGTATGTGCAGAAGTAGATGGCCCTTGAAGGCGCTACACCGATGAGATTGGGCCCCAGACCTTTGAATAAGGCCCGGGGACCTTCGTTCTCCACGATGTACCTCAGGCAATGCAAGAGGCCAGGTGGTGCATGGCTGTGATGTGGTCCACCTCCCGGAGGAGGTGCAACGCCGCAGTGGGAGAGAGCCACTAAATCGTACCTGAGATATTTTCAGATTTTTTCAATTAGATTTCACGATACTTGTTCTAATAATTCTTTGTTTAACGTGAAGGGACTAGAGATTTGACTGTGATAAAAGGTACTCGCTCGAATCAAGAGTTCTTGATTTCAGTCAATGAATAAGTTATTGAGGTAACAGAGAACAGCAGACGATGCCGTCTTCTATATTTGATAGAGGTCAGCCTTCAAATACGTGGTCAATTTCTCTTCGTGCTCTTACCTTGGATATCCACCGGTGCAGAGTCGCCTCCTCTGCTGCGGCGTGGGGAAACTTTTGCACGTTACATGACCAGATGTAAGCTCCTTGTTTCCTCCAGACGGTGAATAAAAATTCGATGTGGACGACTGTAATCGTGTTTTAACGACTTCCAAGGGGCAGGTGACGATAGCGCCGACCGTGCCGGCTACCCTGTTCGTAATAAATGCGATGTTATAGATGTTCTTCAATAAATTAATTAGACATTAAGTTATTGATATCAGGGTACAAGGTAGGAATATATCAATCGGTATCAATGGAACCTCATTGTAAATTGTTTTAAAAACTTTTTTTATTCAGTCAACGTTGATGGTAAATATTTTTTTAAAAAAATTTCTATGCAATTTTATGAATATATTATTTTTGGTTTCGTAAATGTTGATTTCTGGTTTTTCATGCAAAATATTACGATTGGAAAACTTCATTGTAGTGACCGGTATAGATACAAAGAATATTGTAACTAACGATGCAGTTCATATAGTCTTTTCTTAAAATGTCTAATATTCCGAACATCTTTTTCAATTAAGAATTCCTTGATATTGATTATACGATCGGATGATCGATCAAATCTTTTAAAAAATGTTTAAATCACGACACAACATTTTGATGCTTTACATGTAAAGCATATTAACTTCGTCCCATGTTATTAAAAACTCGAACGGATGGAAAAATACAGGATTTTCGAAATACGTGAAATCGTTTTATATAACAAGCATCTGAGATTTGAAGCATATTAGCTCTTTACTAATCAAATACTTTCCTTTAATTAACTGGCAGTAGTGAAGTGCAAATTGCATGGCAAAAAGTATTCCCTTAACATACAGGAATATTAATAGTGATGGATCTGAAAAACATTAACTGAACAACGCACATATCCGTGGCGGTACATTTTCTTTGAATTTTTTCAATGAATAAAACGTAATTTTTATTTCGATTTTAATGAGCTATACTCATTTTGGTTTTCAAAAGTTGCTCGACAAATTTACTACCGAAATATTTTGTAGTGTTGACCGTTTTGAATATTACAGTTTCAATATTAGCAGTTTGTTTATGAAGACATTTTTTTCGGCAGTTAAATTTCTATAATTTTCAAACGGTCAACTTTACAAAAATATCTAAATTCATAGAGCAACTTTCTAAGTTAAAAGTACGTGTTGTAATACAAATCGACTTCTAATATCTATCAATTCATTAATCTTTGCATACAAAAATTTATAAAGTGTGGCACTTATTTACTAGCGTGAAGTGTAGTTGCTACCTTTACTACGAATATTTTCCGTAAATATGGCCCGGATACCATTTGTGTTTACAGTTTTTACGAATTTCTCGATTTTTACTCAATTTGAAATGTTATTTTTTGTTTATGACAGTGAAATAAAATTATATGAATTGTCAATCAAAAGTTCTTTGCGATAGTTTTACGTTGGCCACTAGGGGAAAAATCCCAATTTTTAATAATTATTATCATTTTTAGATGATATTTTAAGATTGCATAGATATAAAGGGATCAATATATTAATAACAATATTTTTATAATTCAGAATTTTCACTCATTTTGTACTTTTGACATGTACAACCTCAAGGTGAGGTTTGATACCGACAGTTCACTTCAGAACTTTCAACACACGTTTTATTTAACCCAGATTTTGATCGGGACGTCATAAGAGTGGGACTCACTCCGTGAATATGGCACCGGGTTTGTATGGGGTGTACCATAATCCGACATTTATCAGGAAATCATGGTCCGAGAAAAACGTGTTAGAAATTTTGAGTTGTCTCTCTCGCACTTGCGAATTCTCAGACCATATATCACTTGACTTGAGGCTCCCTTTAAGAGGAGGCGAAATTCCCGTGTAAGAAAAGTCGTATTTCTGTGTACATATGGAGGTTTCGCCTCCCCTTAAGGTGAAGCGAAACCTCAACACTTACGCATATTAGCTGCGTCTCTCTAACTCTGCTGTAAAGTGACAATTAGCTCTATTTCTATTCGCATTCATATATGTTTCGCCTCGCCTTAACTGTAAATATCACAAAAATTAAATATTGAATAAAATATTTATGTTAAATTTTCATATGTTTTTCATTAGTGTAATTCTCTTATTAACAGTACATTATTTTATGTCTTCAAATTCCTAGATTTTTCGCAAAATCTATATTTTAAGTCTCCTAATGGCTTCTTTCGCCAGGTCAAATTATTGGGTATTCTGTGTCAGGTGTCAAAAATTCATATCACGGGCATTCCATGTCAAGTGTTATATTATGAATTTTGGGAGGTGTGGTATCAAGTTGGTAATGGAATCAAAGGGCAAGCGAAGTTCCCATTATTGACCCATGCTCTTTATAACATATTAATATAAATGAATAAATATGTAACAGTTAAATGAAGAAAAAAAATTGTTTATCAATAGTATTTTGCAATAAAATAATTTTTAATGTTTTTCATATGGGAGTGGTGCCCTCGTTCATCCCTGGGACCATTGTACTATGGTTTCTATAATCTAAACTTATAAAGAATTGATAAAAACTTTTTTTTTAGTTTTTGCTGAATTTTGTATTTTATACCGAATGATGGCCGTTTCGGTGGCGTGATAGCTGGCATCGTCAACTGTGCTTGTCATCGTCGTCGACGACTCGTCAGAAATTCATTGGACTTTGTTGCAGGTTAATTCTGATGTTTTCGCTGCTAAAACACGTAACTATAACTCGATGTGTTTCAATAAATAGTGATAGGGACTTCATTCGTTAAAAATAAAAAAGACAATGTCTGCGACTTTTTTTGGTTACATTCTATTTATTTTCTTCTCAGTTTCGGGACCCGTAAGATACGAAAAATTGGAAAAATGTATACAAATACCAATTTTTGTGTATTTTACGCATCACAGAATTTAATAAAACTTTCTAAAATTGTTTAATGGCGGCTCAATATGGTCGAGAATATTCGGGAACCCCCTTTTAAGCATCCACAAAAAAACCCACCTTCGCACTCCGAATATTTTAAGAAATTATTTTCCTTTATATCCTCAGCCTGTGTATGTTGGGCGCGTTTGTATAAATAGTAATCTCGAGAAAATGTTGTGTATCTTTATAATAAGTTGTCGGATTGTTCTTATTAAGAACTCCAAAAAAGTGTATTATTTAAATGCAGGCAGGCAAAATCTGATTTGAAAATGCTATACTACGTTCTCAATTTAACCAAAATAAACATTATTTAATCTATAGACTTTGTTCCAAATGAAATGTTATCCACATTGTTGTAACGCCATGAATTAAGCGTACGTAAAAATAAATTGATTATTCATTTAATTCATGTCCTTGTTGATTATCAAGAGTTTACTTTCCTATGCAGATATGCAAGCGTCGCATATTATTGTAGAATATGATGTAACGTTCAGTGACCTTGACATTATGCGATTATCAACAAAGCAGAGTGCCGGTGAAAATTGGTCAAATGGACATCGAACAAACACTGCGGAAAGCCGTTAAATATGTACAGATCAATCTTATTGTGTACTTATTCTACTTTTTCCTTAAAAAATCCTGACAAATCAACTACAAATAACGATGATTTATTCTGTAAACAATCTTAAGATTACCATTGTGTGTTCGGTAGCATCTAAGACCAAACACTTTAGTTAGTTGTTTATTTGTGTCTTCGAATAAAATAACCCTTTGAAATGGTCTAGCTGCTGCGTAGCATCTAATAAAGCAGAGGTATTTGGGTCGCCAAGTAAACAGCAAAGGCGCAGGGCTCAAATATGTTTGCTAAAAATTGACTATCGTGCGTCAAACCGCGTTGTATCGGCGATGAACACTGCATTTTCGTTTGTTTTTTGTCATTTATTTTTGTTACCTTTACGATTATGTTTACACAAAATTTTTTCGCTCATTCGTTAATGTTAGTCGAAACCTGGCGTTTCGATTCCACTATAAATGAATATTATAATACGCATTTGTACAAAGGGTACAGAGCAGTGATAACCGACGGTCTGACAAACCATGTGTGTCACTAAAAAATATGTATGACGAGCTAACGTTAAAAAGCGAAAAGAAAAGAAAAAAATGAAAAAAAATTTGTGACCAAGGTAGAGAATGCAGATCACACAAAAATGGCCAATAGAGTTCTCTCGAGCAGTGACATAGTTGAAATGTAAAAATAGAATCTAAATTGTCGGCGTAACTTGCCGAAGTAGGGAGTACGATGCATTAAACCGGAGGACGTACTCTCTGCGGAAGAGAAAATACTCATAACATTCGCAAGCGTCGAAGTAGCACGGGCGTCGCTGGGTTACCATTTAATTGATAGCCGAACCGAAATCGTCGTTCTGAACTGGTTTTATTGTTATTATTGTTATTATTATCACGTGTATGTGTGTACAAAAGCGGGCGGTACAGGGCTGTCTGGTCACTGCGCATAAGTGCATTGTGTCTGTATCTTGGGAAATATTGGCGTAGGTCTTGATCTCGCGACGATCCGAGTAGCCAAATGTGCTTGTATGTCGTGTATCGAAGAACGTGTTTAGTGGTGAAAAAGCATAAAACGAAAAAGAAAGAAACATAGACCCACCCTCCAGCAACGAGATGTATGACGGTGTCGCGCTGCGACATTCTCGGTGGCGAAGTTCTGCTATCGCCCCGGCTGCATACACTTTCTTTTCTCGATAAATGTATTTTCACAACGAAACACTGATTCACAGAATATACTTATCCAAATGTTCGGGAACTCAATTACAATAAACTTGATGAACTTTACGCGGTAATAATCTATATATTAACAGTTGATATTTCAATCGGCGAATACACTGATTTCGGATTAACTTTGAGACAGATCACGGCTAGCCTCCAGTAGCGCCTCAAAACAACTGAAACGATTTACCCCAAGCGAGTGCGACGTTAAAAATATCGCTCGAGTCGAGGATCGCGTGTACGAAAATTTGGAGGCGCTAGTCGATTGATAATACTTGCCGTGTGTCTACTTATCGACTCAACTCTGGCGGAGGTTTGACGAACTAGATTGATAAGACGTAATAGAATCAAGAAAAAAAACAAATAAAATTGGTATGTGTATTAGAAAATTATGATATTTAATTTTTACAATTGTTGGCTTAAGCAGAAAGAAAATCGTCGTTTTTGTGCTTTTTTATTGTTGTTTCCATGGCCTTCAGAAATGTTTCGAGACTGCATTCGCTGACTTGCACGTGCATCGCGTGCGCCAAGAATGGTATCTTTCTCAAGGACCGACCACTCAGACCTACACTCAATTTGCTCAATGACCACAGAAATATACTCATCAGTACCTCTGACTCCTCGATGAAATTAGCCTCCTTCAGGATCTCTATTGGAAATATCCTCTCCGCTGTCACGAGTTTTGTCTTAAAATATAATATTCAGTTACACAAGAATGTATTAAGGACGTATAAGCAGCACAAAATCTAAAGATATCGCTTAAATGCCTAAAAATGAATTCGCATTTGTCCTAGGCGATGTCTTTCGATTAGTTTTAGACTACGAGTTCGTAATCTAAAACTAGCCGAAAAATGGTGTGTAACAAGACTTCGAGATATCATTTCGGCGACATTGAGATATCTTTCTATCGGTGCTGTGTGCGATAATTTAAATACTAAATTTTCGTATATTGTAACCAAATACAAAATTGAAATAATTGAGTTTAATTATATTTAGGCTCATATTTGTTTGCGTCAAAATTTCGGCTGTAAAATATTCGGTAACAAAATAAAATTCGAGTTAATAATTCCATTACTTTTATGAGAGTTTGAAGGTAATCGTTACACTTTTTAATATAGTAGCCTTGCGCTTAGTGCGTATTTATGGGCCTGTACTGCCACTCACAGGGCCAGCTGAACTCGTGGGAACTCGGTCGAATTCGACAGAGATTGTGACGCGTGAACCTGCGGGTATTCGGGTGCGTAAATCAGCCCATCGGTGAGAGTGCAACGAACATGAAACTATGCGTTTAGCGATTACTAAGCTCTGAAGCGTCCCATTAACTGAGCGTTGTATTGTTGGTGGGGGAATACTACCTACGACAGATCGAGGTGCATCTAGGCATGCACTTAGCGAAGGTGCACTTAGCGGGATGCTACTGTAATGTTATCGAGTAGAAAGTTCAGACGTTGAAATACGTACCCTCATCAATTCTTCCAGGCAACTCGTGTAAATTTTGTAAATAGCTTTTTCTTGGGGATGTCCAATGTACTGTTTAATATCAGCGCGATCGACAAAGGCTAGATCGATTGCTTCTGTTACGTTGCTCGTCGTCAGTATCATGACATTTGGATAGCGTTTTATCTGATCGAGTTGCGTGAGAAGCGCATTGACAACACGAATTGCATCCGACGGTTCAGCTCCATTAGCGCATGATTTACGGGCGTGAGCCAAAGACTCTACTTCATCAATTAAAACGCAAACTAGTGCATCACGGTTGTCCAGAAGTCGTCTGACTTCGTCAAATAATTTCATTACTAGTTTTCCACTCTGAAAAAAAACATCAATAACATCATGATATTTTAGAATTCGAGTCTTGAATGATAAATTCCTCAAATTATAATATTTTTTAAATGTATTAGAATCTTCTTCTGCAACGATTATATTAAACGGAGGCTCAAATTACGTGACCTAGGTCACACGTGGCCTGGTCATCACTGGCAAGTGATAGACAGGTAGAGCTCTAGACTAGCAGGAAAATGACCCGGTGGCGCGCGCGGTGCATGGCAGGTAGTGTGGGAGGAAAAGGTCCTGTTTTACTCGTGCTAACTTTAAAACCTAGACAGTAAATTCCTTTATAATTTGAATGTTGATTTCCTGACAGTATTCCCTTGTCATTAGTATGTTTTTTGAACGAACATATTTAGCCAATTATTTGTAGCTACAGTTTGAACGCCGTAACGCAGTAGTTTTTCTATAAAAGCAATGTAAAAAGGCCTAAATTCGTAGTTAATAGCACGGCAACTAAACGGCGAATCTATATAAAATGTTGCAAACTTAGGAATCTATCTTCATTAGATGTTTTATTCTCGCTGAAATAATAAAAATGTTCTAGCGCCCCATGCTCTTTAAAAATTCTAAAGAAAAATGATATCAAGTTGGTTTTAAGATATCAGAAAATAAAAAAGGATGTAAAGTTGAACCTTGCATGTTTCTTCCTGAATTGTTTTCCGCCTTTAACAAAGTCGTCACTATGAGGAAGTATGTTGAACAATTTTAGCTTCCTCATAGAGGAAGCTTTATCAAAGATAATTATGACATCAAAGGTATCAGTGATTCTCATAAAAATTTATACATACTGATGTTTAATGTTATCCATTTTTGTACAAAATCTTAGCCCAATAGAAATTTGCACGAGTTAAAACGCGAACAAATATTTTTCGAAAAATAAAAATCATAATCCAATTCAGACCGCTTGATCAATTTTCACCAAATTTACGATTTATAGTCCTTTTATATTTTAAAGTCTGGGCAATCGTAAGTATAAAAATGATTTTCGTCAAATTTTTTATTAAGTATCCCTGATCGTTATCACATAATTACCCTAAGTTTTAGTCCGTTTCGTCAGATGTATAGAAAGTAGAAACAATCACAAATTGAGAAATTTTAATTGCTATAAAATCTCGGCCCTTTTACCGATCTTCACCACATTGAACACATACTTGGGAACGTATACTCTGAATATATACTTCTCAACGTTAATTCATTTTTATATAAAATTTGAGTTCAACTGATTAAAGTTTACATTAGTTAGAACATCAATTTTTCGAAAAATTCCAAATCCCATCATGTCAGCGTCGATTCAAATTCAATCCCAAATATCCTTGAACATTACTCTGTTTCTAGAAAACTATTGAGCTCGTTAAATACAAATTTGCGGCGGTTAGAGCATTTAGAGACATTTTTCACAAAATTTAGAACGTCATAAAATCCAAATTGGTGAATAAATATTAACGAAAATCATACCGAACAAGGGGACGTTTCTGCTTTATCTGTGTACCAAATTTCGGTCTAATAGCGAGAACAATTCTGAAGATACATGGGTTCGAATTTTCTGATGTTTTACACACATCTGGATATTTTTTTTAACCGTCTTTTCTCAAAGTTTTAGACCATCTTAAGTGTCATGACATAAGAATCTCAACAAAAAAAGATGTTTTCATTAAAACGTATTCCTCATTATTTTTCACTTTTCACAAAACTATCTTTATGAGGGAGAATGTTGATAAATATTATAAAACAACTTTTTACTTACCTCTGAGAACCATTTGGAGAATAGGCTGTGGCTATTTATTTCAACTAATTCTGCATAAGCGTATCTCTCTCCTAGTCGAATGGCAGCTTTTTGAGCAATTGCCTTACACAAACTGGTTTTTCCTGTACCTGGTGGTCCGTGTAACAATATTACCTTGTTCCAACTTATGATATTGTGATCTACCATTCTGTCTGAGAACATCATTGTCGTCTCAACAAAATTCAACAACTAAAAGTAATATAACTACTCTGTTAAATAAATTTTACTCTATTCACTCTGTTGCATAGATTAATTCGAAGAGTAGATCATTTTAACTCACATTGCCTTTTATATTACTATCGTAGTACAAGCTCTCCCATAGTCCTTGGTACTCCACTGTGGGTAAAATTACATGAGAAGCAACACTTAGTTCCTCAGAATCATGTTGCATTGTCTCTGTCGCAGCCTCTTCATGCGACAGTCTGTATACAAAGAACTTCAAAGTCTCGTAATCTTTGATTTGTATCTGAAGCGCCTAAAAGTAATTTTATCGTCAGTATGTGACATTAAGTTACATTTATTAGAGCTACTTTTTTTTTCAGCATATTTTACATACCTCATCGTCATTGGATGTAACTATAATAGAGTCAACGTGCTCCGTCACTTTGGGTGTACTAAAGTAAGTGAGCAAGTTCTTATTCTGAGTTATTTTCAAACCTAGGACCCACATTTCGTTCAAAATAAATTCTATCTCCTTTCGTGACAAGGTACTGCAACATTAATCCCATAATTACACTCCAATATTAATCACAGCTTAATAACAATTAAATAATAACAATGATTATAATTACCTCGACGTTTTTTGGCACACTTCGATGTACGCTATTTTCCTCATCTTTTATATGAATCGTAGCGTATATATTTACAAACAATCAATCGTCTTGTATTGTTCTGTATATTTGTTTTTTCTGGGTCTTGTAATAGAATAAAAAATCAACAACACGCAACACGCACGACGCGGGATTTAAATGCTGAGTACCGGATAATTTTTTTCACGAAACCAACGGCGATCATCCTTAAACCGTGTTTTCAAGTTCGTGACAGAAGTTGAAGCTCAAGTGATAATAAAAAGTTATAATATTTTGTAACGTATTTCCGTCAGATTCTAATTCGAATATTTACTTTAATCATAGGGTAAATAAACAATACATATTTGTAGAATAAATATATCGTAATTTAATGATTCTGGTGATTTATGCTTATTTTTCATACGTTGATATAAGCACGAAGGGCTTCGGTCCGTTTCTATGAAGTTCCGTTGATATGTAGAGAGGTTATGACATTTTATTCTGATTGGCATTTCTTAGGCAATTCCGTGTTTCATGGAATTTCGTGGACGCTTCTCATTTTTATATAAATCGGTAACCGTCGAAGAGGCAAACTATTTCGCAGAGACGGTTTCGCGATGTAATTATTTTAAATCGTGTTGTAAATTAAATTGAAATAATTAATAGAGATAAGGATTTTACTCAATGGACGGTGACGAACGTCGCAGTGATAAAAAACGCTCTTTAGAGCCCAGCAGAGAAATGGTATGCACACATTCGAATACTTTTTTGTTTATAATTAGTGCGAGGCTATTTTAATCGTCATTTAGACCTTGCATTCTAATGTTGAAATCAAAGTTCTGTATATTTCTTTCTCATATTTTATTCTTCGTGCTGATAGTTTAGCTGCACTGGTCTGTGTATTCCTGAGGTTCTTGTTTAAATAAATATATAAATTGATTTTATTAGATAAGTAGGAATATTAGAGTCAATATGAAAGTTTGTTGCTTCTAGCTTGCCAAATACAAAGCTGAGCTAAACGCGATAGCTCAAGACATAGACACTAGCCAGGTTGGTGAGCCCTCTGAAGAGGAACTTTTGCATAATGATACAGTAGGGCAGTCCATGGAACAGCAGGGCAACAGTGTGAGTCTTTAGATAAATGGATAATTGTAGAGAATGCATAAATATGGTACCAATTTGAAATTTTACAGATAACAGAGGGGATGTCGTCTCGTGATATAACACAGAGCAGTACGAGTATGAGCGAGGGTGAAGGAGACGGCGACTTAGAAGGAATGGCTGGAAGGGTAGCTGAACTTGAAGAGCTGCTGCAAGGAAAGGAAGCTGTGGTCGAGGCTCTCAGTGCTGAGATCGATCACTTGAGAGCGGAAGCGTCTTCTCCAAATTCTTCGCAGAGTCACAATAGCAGCTTGCAAAACAGAGATATTTTGCTCATGTATCATACTAAAGTGAGTATTTTGGCATAGAAAGTAATTGATTCATTTATTTATAGATTATGTGTATTTACCAGTTTAATGATAAATAGCACAAAAATTGCAACATTCAATCAAGTCAAATAGAAATTATGATAACTATTAGGGAATATGTTAAAAAAGTTATATATTTGGGAATTTTTGAAATTTAACTTTCTATGTTTAAATTTATTAATAAGTATGTGTTGATATTGGATTTAGCTCTTTTAATGTAATAATCCTTTATATATCATCTTAGTGGGTGCACTTATAATTGACCATAAGAGTTAATTAACGATCCTAAGCTTACCACGTGTATACAAATTTCATCTCAAATAAAAAAATTAATGATTGAACAAAATAATTCTATTTTAATGAACACCTTAAGATCATACAAGTAAAGTTGGTCAATAATTATATAGTATATAGTATCCACCTTAGAGTCAAAGTGTTAAATATATTTTTTGATGCTTGAGCTAGCAGTTGATTCTTTTATTTTTCTAGCTTCAAGACTTTGAGAGGGCTGTCAATCAGCGTGACAGCTTGATTCATGATTTGACAACCTCCTTAGAGCAAGCATTGGCAGCTAGAGATGCTCTGAAAAATCAGGTCCAATCTATGAGTTCCATTGATTTAGTTTCACCCAATATGGGCAGTTGTACCTCGGCACAAGAACAGTTTATATCCTTGGAGAGTGCACTGAGTGAACATAAAACGATGATTAACCAATTGAACACCGAACTAGCAAAATCTCATGAGCACGTGAGAAAGCTGGAAATAGAGAAAGAGGCCCAAACAGCTGAAATAAATGATTACAAAACGCGAGTAAATCAATTGAACGAGCAAATTCGCGTTGGTGCTGTGGAAAATACTCTGAGTATTGCGGAAACTTTAGAGATGCAGAAGCAGTATGAGGCGAGAGTCGATAAGATAAAGAAGGACATGCAATTGATTCTGGAGAAATTTACAGCAGAGACAAACTCGAAAACTGCGCAGCACGAGGAAGGAATGATGGTTCGTGTTTCCCGTTTGTATTCACATCTTACATTAAGTTTGATTAAAGCAGAATTTCTTCATTCCTCCCTTCCATTTACCCTTGCATTGATTCACAAACAAAACTTATTCTTTAATTTTATATCAGGCATGGCAAAGAAAAATATGATATTTAAATATTTATTAAAGACGGAAAAAAAACATTTTTTAAAATGAACAATTCTGTTTTCAATATGTTTGAACATTGAATAAAAAAAATGTTTATTAAAAAATGTTTTTTTAAAAACCCAAGTTGATGAAATGATGAAGAGTAATTTCAGTGGAATTTTTTTTCGTAATTTACGTTTATTAATATAATGTGTGCTTATTTTAAAAAAACCCTTAAAATTCCAATTTTCACATTGGGTGCTCGTCATTTTCTTCTACTCTCTCCTCTCTTTTATTTTTGGTACCTCTATGAGAAAGAATCTCTTGTAATTTCTGGCTTCCTCAATGTGAACATTCGAGTTAAAACTCGATAACTCGGTAATTTTTCTTCAAATCCAAAAAAATTACAAATCTCACATCTTAAGGGGAGGCTGGAGTAGATTTTTTAACGACTTTGGTCGGTAACAATACGCTATTTCGTAGACTACGGATATGCCTCACATTGAAAACGTGCAAAAAATTATAATAAACGTATATTACTGATCTTTCAAAAATGCAATATGTCAACAACATCAGTTTTGTAGGATATAAACCTTTCTGGAACTCATATACGTCAAACCGGATCAGACGTCGATTCTTTAAGGTTTTTGAAACATTTCTATATCGTCAAAAAGTCGATCACGCAAAAGAAATGAATGTTGAGTGTATACTGCGTTCACGTAGTCTGGCTGCTTACGGCAACGCGAATAGAGACATACCATGTGAACGCAGTCTACACTTTAGGTTCATTTTTTTTTGTGATCGACTTTTTGTCGATGTAGAAATGTTTCGATAACCTCAAAGAATTGACATTTTGTCCGGTTTGACGTATGTGAGTTCCAGAAAGGTTTATATCCTACAAAACTGATGTTGTTCACATTACGAGCGACCATATTGGATTTATTGAATGGTCAGTAATATATGATCGTTTTTTGCAAGTTTAGAATCGACATTCGAACCGTTTTTGTTCATATCAGAGTCCTGTACAATTTCTAACATATCCGCAGCATATTGACGATGCACAGAGTATACTGCAAAATAGCCTATTTTTGCCGACCAAAATCGATAAAAAAATCCACTCCAGCATCTCCTTAAACGGTTCGGCTAACTTTATCCAAATTAAATACCGATCATCAGTCGATAATACTCCATTTGTGTGCACATTTATAGCCCTATATCTCATATATTATCAGAAGTTGCGCGGGCACAGATAATTTAGAAAAAAATCAAAACCGCGCTATATCTGAACGACTGCGAATGATAGGCACACGCGCACGCTTACGCAATCACAACATACACACGCGTACAACCAGACATTTTCTCTAAACGCGTTTTTGAATGTTTGGGAATATTTTGAATACGTTTACATCAAAATATAAAAACATTTTTTTTCGAAAACCGTATTTGTTATATACATTTAATTTTTAAAAAATGTCATCACACTTCAATCCTAGCTTTTTTTGGCTTACTATTTATTGAGCTATTTTTAACACATTTAGGTTAAAAATTGTTGTTTTATAGAAATTGGAAGCAGCGTATCAACGCGAGTTAAAAGAAATGAAGGAAAAATTCGACGAGCAGTACAGCGATCTCGCGGACCGTTACAACCAGGAGCTTCCAGATCTGGAAAGTAAACACGCGAAAGAACTTTCGGTTTTCCAGACTCAATTAACCAGCTACAAGAAAACTGTCGAGACGTTAAAATTAGAATTAGTAAACCGTTCGGAATCGCAACAATCGATTGTCGCCGAAGTAAATAATTTGAAAGAAAAGTTGTTACATAATCAGAAGGACAAGGACATGTTGAACGAGCAGATTAGTCTGCACAAAGTTCAACTGGAGGAGCTGACGTCGAAGTACGTCGCTGCTGCGAGTATCTTGGACTCCAAGGAGAGTATCGAACGTTCGTTGGAGGAAGCGCAGACGAACCTAGCGATGCTGAAGTCGGAAAACAATGCATTGAAATTCAAATACGACGATCTCAGCGCTCGATACTCAGCTGCACAATCGCTCATCGAGAATAATCAGACACACGAGAGATCCATGAGCCATCGTATATACGATCTTGAAAAATCTTTGTCGAGGCTCAGCGGCGTTAGCATTAGTATGATGAGCGAGTTCAACGAGACAACTTATCAGACTTTCGATGATATTGCCATTCAGGTACACATGACTCGGCAAAAATTAGAGGAAAAGACGGAATTGGAGAAGCAATTAGTCGATAGAATTCGCAGCCTAGAACATGAAGTTTCGACAGCCGGTGAGGAGCTTAATCGGGCGAACTTGGAGAAAGAATCTTATGAAAAACAGCTAAAGGACATGAAAAATATGTGCGACAAAATGCGATCGGATATGAATTCCTTACAAGAGGTGAATTCTAGCGTGCCCCAACTTTTTCAAGGTTCTATGTACTTCGCTTCGGACAACGCGAGTAAATCACAAAATCAGTTAAGTATTGACACTTCTAATTCTGATAACCAGTTAATCGCGAAAGTGGAGAATTCCGAACGAGAAATTAAACATCTGAAGGATCTCATACAGCAGAAAGAATTGGAGAATGCGGAGTCCGTAAATAAATTGCGGGAAATTGCTGATAAATTCAAAGAGTCTGAGGCAGAATGCCAGCAGTTGAAAAACGGCCTTGCTACCGCTTGGGAACAGTGCGCAGAGTTCGAAGAAAAATTGAATCGAACGTTGGCACTGAATGAGACGAGATTCACCGATTCTCTTGCCGTGTCCAGATTTGACGACAATAACGAATCGTCGAAAAACAGTTATAAATCTTCCAACGAGACTTTTGAGAAATGTGCTGAAAAGTTTGTGAAATCGGACAATAATTTGGAAGAACAGAAAAACGAGTCCTTGGATGTGAAATCTATGATACTCGAGATCGCGTCACTCAAAAACGAAAAGGAAAATTTATTGACCGAAGTGAGACATTTGTCGGAAACTGTATCGAATTTCGAGGAGGTTTCGAAGAAGCTGGAGCATTATTGCGTTCAGAATGAAAAACTTGTGTCCGATAACAATAATTTGCGAGGCGATAACGAGCAATTGTCAAAGTTTAGAGCGATGGTTGATTCGCTGCAGAATAATATTGTCGAACTAACGGCTGAGAAATCGTCGCTCGCTCAGGAGTTATCGAATTTTGCAGATAAACACAGAGAAGAATTGGCAGCGGTGAGGACAGATTCGACGTCGGAAGTAGAAAAACTCAGAAATATGTTGTTAAGCGTAAGAGAAGGTGATACCGGACTGGGAGAATTGAAAATCGAGCTAGATGCGCGTCATGCAAAAGAAATGGAAGAATTGAGAACTTATTTCGAGGAGAAGTGTTTGCAGATGGAAAAGCAATATTCCGAAGAGATCTTTAGTCAACAGTCGAAAAAGATGTCGGATAATGACAGCGAGATCGACGATATCGGAGACGAATTGTACTTTGGAGGAAGTGGAGATTGCGCGAACGCTAGTCGGACGACCGTTGAGAATTCTCGGGGTGAATTTTACCTCGGAGATAGCGAATTGAAAAATCATCGTATTGAGAGTACTGTCAACGGTGATTCTGGTCTCGTCACGGCCGTCAATCAGGTAAGATTGCTGTTTTATTTATCGTAATTCGTTCATAAAGAACGTAGATGAGTTTTCAGAGACTTTTTTCTGTTACCATTTTTTCTAATATAATCTGCCGGGATCGTAAATAACTAATCAATTGCAGATTTTGCACTGTTTAAAATATTACGAAATTTAATCATCGCGTCTATGAAATTTCTATTAAAATGTGAGGTTTGTACGGTATTTTAAGGAAAAGCGAAACATCCATGAGTGCTATAACTAGTATAGCGCTTGGAGCGGAGTGAAAGAGAAGCAACACATCTATGTTGTATGGACGTTTCGTCCCTTAAGACGAGGCGAAACCTTCATATTTACACAGATGTGGTGCTTCTCTTTCACTCTACCGTGAGCACCATACTAGTTCTATCTCTTTCGCGCTTTTGGAGATTTCGTCTCGTCTTAAGACATGATTCATGTACCGATCATTTAATATAAATCACACATTTCTATACATTAATCTTAATATGCAGTTTATGCTTCAAACCATTAATTTGCATGGGAAAGGCCAAAACGGAGCCTGGTCTTGAATTTTATATTTTTATTGTTTAATTACCATAAAAAAACACGACACGAATGTTTCGATTTTTTTGAACTTCTTTAACATAAAAACTAAATCACGATACTCGGCACTAATTTACGCAGAATCTCTTATTAAAAGAACATTTTTTAAGCCTTAAGTTATGCGTCTTTCCTGTTTAGGTAGTACAGACAGTAAAAACCACAGCTGACACGGAGTTAAATTGACACTGTTAAAGAGGCTGTAGCGTTTGAGCATTTTTATTACTTCAGCGTGAATAGGAAATCTGATGTAGATCGACTCTTAAGTTAGGAGTATGCAAAATTTTAAATAGATACACCGTTTAATGGGCAAGATATTGACTACGCAACTAGAGGCATTTAACATTGCTCATATGGAAAAACCACTGCGTTACCGTGTATAAACTGTAACTGCAGAAAATTAGCTAAAAATGTTACTAAAAACATACGTATGGCTAGGGGATTCTACCAGGAAATATACATTCGGATCTTAAAGCATTACATCGTCCAGGTTTTCAACTAGCACGAGTGAAACGAATCTTCCAGCTTTCGTTTCGGCACGCTCGGGTTTCCGCACAGGGGACCTCTCGTTTCCACCTTATCCGCGGGCCTACCGCTCTACCCTCCTTATGGAGAGTGGAATACTTCACACTAGTCAAATCAGTGCTAATTTCTTAAAACCATTCTTACAATTTCTGAAAAGGTGACTTTTAGTTCAGTTTTTTAAAAGAATACACAGTATTGGTTGGATTATGACGACTGACAGCTCATTTTGTATATTAAAAAATGCTTTATTGATTTACCGCCTATATTTTTAATAGTAATAGTTGTTTAAAAATTGCAACCATTTATTTACCTAACGCTGGAAGGAATAAACAGTTATAACTTTCAAACGACTAATACTAAAATAAGACTCGTCGGTGGATTGATAGAGCATCTTCCCATAAACAAAACGAGCTATTACGCCTCATTGAAAAAAAATTTCATTGGACATTAGTAAAAATCTGTAAACGTATTTGCGTATTAATAATATATGCTGCTGTGTACATCATACTTCAGAACCGTCAATTAAGGGGAAGCGAAAAACCCACATGACGTTACCGGTGTATGAGAGAAACTGCACTGTAGGTATCGCGTGAGTGCGAGAATGCAACCAGGTGTCACGTATAGTTCATCATGGAGTGAGTCATTTCATCAAAAATTGTAGATGTTTTTTGAAAGAAAACTTAAAAAAATTTAGCATTGTTTTTACTAGTTCGAAGCCCTTAACCCCTCTTAAATGAGATACATTTTTCACATTTAGAAACTAAAGTCTTTACTATAAAACCGTGTTGACTTACTTTTTGCACATAATAAAATTATTCTTTATAGGAATTTAAAAAAAAATAGTTTTTATAGTTAGGTGATTCTGACCTGAAATCTCCGATTTCGAAAAATTTCAGTGTTCTGTATACAAATGCGATATGTGGAAAGCTCGACTACATTTCCCCAAAATCCTACGATATCAAAACGTTTAATATGCCTAGAAAATTCAGAGGTGCAGGAAGCATGATCCAATGAATGTACCAATGCTATCACGAATAACGTTCCCACATAGTTTCTGTTATCTCGTGAACCGATTATTCGCTAGTAATGTACATCCGTCTTTAACATGTAACTAACAAAATGTACTGTGTGTGTGACCCTGATACGCGCGCATGCAGCTTTGTCAAACAGAATGGGATTCAGCCCTCGAGAATGGCGAGTTAACGAAGTTGCGAGCTGCCTACAGCAATCAGCTTGAAGAACAAGTAGCCCTTGCTAAGCTCGACATTGTCAACGCACTTCAGGAACAAATTCAGGTAGAGCTATCCCGACTAACATTTGTCTTGTGGTTCTTGATCCTCACAGAGTTCACGTCTTACTATCAGTTTTAGCGAATTTCTCATTTCCATTGCCCATAACTTTAAGAAACATCTCATTGTTACAATTGTTTGCAAATATCCAATTATTACATTAATCAGGCTCTGCTCAACGTTGAATCGGACATGGAAGACAACTGGCCAGCCGAACTGCTGGAACTTCGCAACAAATTTACTCGTAACGCGAACCGCGAAATAGAAGAGTTAAAGAGTCTTCACGCGATTGAGTTGAAACAGTTGAGGGACGAGAACTCGCGTAGCGTTTCCCGAATCATTGAACGCCACCAAGAAGAGATTAACAAAATCACAGTCGAATGCGTTACGCCCAAGAAAAAGAGACAGTTAGAAAATTCTGAATCCTCTGCCGCCAATGTTGCTTTAATTTGTGAAAGGTATTTTTCTTTTTTTACACTCGAAAGGTTTTTTCGGATATTTTACAAATTTACAGTATTTAAATTCGTTTTATTTCACCAGGGACAATCTTTCCAAAACCTGCGTTACACTCAAGGAATTAATTGTAGATTTAATTAAGTACTTCGCTGTATGCGAGGAAGAGCTGAACAACACTCTAATAAGCGAAGTATTGAAGCGACAGGCAGTACCTGAGAGTGAATTGTCGACGACGAACTCGGAACAGGATATAATACAAAATGAACTTGATAAGAGTGATATGTGCGCCCCGATCAAGTCACCGGAAACGAAAATCAAGAGGGTCCACTTTGCACCTCAGTGCAGTCAAATAGCGTCCATAATAAACAGCGATTCTGACATCTTACAATCTTTTATCGAAGCTGAGGATAATGTCGCTGATAAATTGCGCAAGGAATTGGACGGTTGTTTGAAACGCTTGAAATCCGAGAGTGCCCAAGTTCTAGGGATATCTTTAACGCCCGGTGAATCGATGCTCGATATTTTGTCGAAGCAGGTTCTGTGGACAACCAAAGTAAACGAAGAACTAAGCGTTAAACTAACGGAGGCTGAGCATATGATAACCGGATATCAGGAAGAAGTTAGACTGTTGAAAATGAAAGTTATCGGTCTGCAACAGAGCCTTCTCACTGCAGAAAATAAGAAGGAAATTGTATCAGAGGGATACGGGGAACACGAAGAATCCGGTGGCGAATTGGCTTTACAAGACTTCTCGCAGTTACAGGAAAAAGGTATGTTGGACGGATACTCTGTTAGGTGGATCGATTCTCGGCGATTTAGAAATCGAAATATCGACCTTTGTCGTATAAACCAAGCAAATAAAAATTTAATGAAAGATACATATCGTATCAATATAATGTTATCAATATAACATTTTTATTGAAGAGATCATTCTACTGTGAAAATTTTTAAAACTTTTAAAAAAAATTTAAGTATTTGGGGAAGATCGGTCGAAGGGCTCAGATTTGATGAATTTTCAAATTTTTCGAAAATCCGTGAAATTGCTCTAATTTCTGCAAATTCCAAGAGTATTATAATGATAAAGTTGGTATAAAATTTGGAGAGAATCGGTGGAAGCGTTCGGATATTAGAACATTTATATTTTTTTGCAGATTTTGAAAAAATGACAAACTTGCTATAATTTTTACAAATTTCGAAAAGTTTGGCAGAATTTCATAATATGAATAGAGTATTTCAAAAAGAATGTTGTTATCAATTTAGGAGAAAATCAGTAAATGCGTTCAGATTTTATAAAATTAAAAAAATTTAATTTTGACGAAATTACCGAAAAATTACAAATTTCATGGCATTTAAAAAAAAAAAAAACAAAAAAAATGTATGTGAGCGCTCTAATTTCAGTAAATTTTAACATATCCAGCAATTTTTCTATGGGGTATTAAAAAACAATACATATAAATAATATATAATAAAAGATAAAAATAAATAAATTAAATAAATGAAGGTATAAATAAAGATAAAAACAAGCTGCAAATTGAAATTTGCAAATTGCTTCCTCAAGATTCGGAACGATGCTCAAAGCTTCCTCTACGAGGAAGCCAAAATTAAGAAAGATAGATCCTCATAGATGAAACTTTGAGCATCGTTCCGAATCTTGAGGAAGCAATTTCGAAATTTCAATTTGCAGCTTTTTGGGAATTTTTTTTGCGAATGAAATTTCCAACGCAATTAAAGTTTTGCATATTTATTAATACACATTTTGTGAGTATAAACGATTTTGCCTGAATTTTAAAATCTTTTTTCCCGATAATTATAGAACTGCGTTTTTAAATAGCGATGAACTACTGGCGTAGGTGATCCCAGAAAACGTATCCATTTAAAACAAAAAAATTAAAAGGATTTTTAATCAGTGTGTGTCATTATCGCCGGGCAAGAATTATTTCGATAAATGAAAAATTAACAAAATGGCGTAGGTTCAAAGTTTTGATTCCGACATTTGGTAATTAAAAAAAATTATTTTGCAAGTTAAAAAGAACAAAATTGTTTGTGTGGTCTATGCGATAGCCACTAACGTGCTTAATAACGTGTAATAATTTCAAACCGATTCGTCAAATAGTTTTCTTGCAATTACCTACGCTAATTGAAAAAATGACGTTTTGAGAAAATCGAATTTAAAGTCGCCGGCTCGCCACGTTGGCCGCTCAGCCTTCTTTTCAACTTTCAGCTGTAGCTACCAAATAAAACAGGATCAAAGATGAAGAAAGTATTTTATAATTAATAATATTTATAATTTATTCATTTTATAATGAATAATATTTTATTGCTTTTCACAGATTTCACTTCTGTGAATGACCCCTTAAAACAAATTGGTTAAACTATAGAAATGTGTACAATTGTTTATAAAAAAATTGTTAAGTCTTTTAATTTTGATTTACTGGATTTAAAAGAAATAGATTTTTGTCAGTTTTGAGATAAAAAGATTCCATGAAGATTTTACCTATGACGTGCATTTTTCGAAGGATGAGTTAAGCCCTCGCGTACCAGTGACGTATATGTACGTCGGAGATTTTTTATAAGTCTCTACCTCCAAATTATACGTTTGAGTATAAAATATGATTTTGAAAAATCGAAAAAATGTAGATTCACTTCAAAGTGTTGCTTCCTTGAATCATAAAATTACATACATCTGTATTGTTATTATGAGTAAGAGTAGACCGCGCTTTATGCTGGCGATAAAAAAATCTGCCATACGCGAGAGGTTAAAGATAAAAAATTAGATATTTAAAAAATTCGTCGCTCCGAAATCATGGATCGTAGATGAAGTCTTTACGGCAACTTACCATTAAAAAATTGGCCAAAAAAATATTAACAATATGAGATTAATATGAATTTAATATCTATATAATATAATCTATTTCTATTAACGTTATATCCAAATATACTTTTTTATTTCATCTAAATAAATCGTGTTTATCCGCCTCGGTCAAAAGTAAATAAAATTGTATTTCAGCGCGTCACGCACTAATGAGCGGAATTGGCGATAGCTCGAACTTGTTGCAATTGATCGAAGAATTGTGCCGTTACAATGACAAACTCACGGACGAGACAAGAAAAGAGAAGGAGGACTTGCAACAGCAGGTAATGGGAATGGAAAATGAAACTTTGGTGCACCAATTGCATGTACGATTTTACACAGTATTTGTGATAAGCTTAAGAAGAAACCTTTGGGTTGATGCATTTTAGAAGCAACAAACAAGTTTCGTTGTTTTTGTTGCTGTTGTTATCGTCATTTGATTCACTGAAGTTCACTCTGTATCCGAGACGCATGGAATGTCTTTGCAAAATTAATTTTACGAAAATGACAAGCGTCCGCGTCTTCAAATCAAGATAATATAATATTTTTTGTTTATTATTATTCCGATTTAATTTGAACATTGCGATTGGTTCCTCGATTTGTGAACTCTTGAGCTCTCCGATGCAGAACATACGTATTCATTTGGCGTTCTATTGTATTGCCAGCAGGTGCCTTTAGAACCCACTCCTACCCCATGCATTCACAAGGTTTCCTGTCGAAAGGTAAATTATAGAACTACTAACTAATATTTATTTCAACAATCCCTTCTTTTTTGTTTGAATTATTATTCAGCGGTTCGATTTGGTGTAATCTTTCGAATCAATCTTCACGTATGATGAGTTTTCGGGCCATATAAACTATTATAATATGGACGTCATTTGTATGGACACATGCAGTCGCATGGAAGAGTGCTGCAGCATTTCGCAAAACTGATTTTTACAAAATTTCGCACGAAAATTTTTCTCTAAATACTTTTCTTTCTTTTCTTTTTTTTAAACACAAGTATTACCTGGCGTTCTTGCAAATTTGCACTGCTGTTTAGTAGCATTATACACCGATAATGTAAACCCTTTTGTTCTTAAATCTTAAATCAAGCAGAATTCACAATATTTTTTAAACAAAACATTGTAAATGTTTATTTTTGCGAAAGCTATGATATTTTACGGTTTTAATTCATTAACGGACAGATGGGTTTTGATTCATGCATGACCATATTCTTGTCAATGTTGTACACAAAACTTGTTTTCTGGTTACTTATCCAATTATTTTCAACCAATTTTCGATATGAACCAATACCATGAAACTAATTCTGACGGTTAAAAAAATGTTTATTTCAATGTTTTTACTACTTTCATCTCTGAATTGCATATAAAAGTTATTGGCATGGAAAAAAATGTGGTTCAGTACGAAGACACTAATGTGGGTGCGAAAGAGTTAAGTTGATGCACTTTTAATGTGGGAAATAAGCAATGCTAATAAGTATCCCTTAATCCAATATTCTATAAAACATTGTACTAATACTCTTCTACTTCATTGTATATTAGCCTAGCGCTAAACCTTGAAACAGCCAGACCTTTAGTCGGCTTATTGTAAAAGATTTCCTCTTGCTTAAAATTTTAAGAAACTGTTCACTCTCCAATATTTCGCTTTAGATCGAAGCAGCAGACAAGCAGCTCCGCGCGATTCGTAAGTTCTTAGAGGAACAGGCGAGCGAGCGTGAAATCGAACGCGACGATGCGGCTCGGCAGATTCAGACGCTGCAGGAGCAAGTTAAAGAACGCGAGCGCGAAAAAGAACGAGATCTTCGCATTACGTCCGAGGTAAGTTATTGCGAGGATCTAACTGGATACTCGTAATTATGATTTTTTAAATTTAAGTTCACTTCTTGGTACACAAGCTTAACAATGGTGTCTCAGGTTCTATAATAGTCGCGGAACTAAAAATAGGGATGCAGATAAAAGCTATAAATAGTAACATTATCGATAGAACGGCAAATATTAGGCGGTGATTTACCGAGGTTTTATTCATGGGTATTGTAATAACTGGTGTCATAGAATCTGAACGGAAGAAAAAAAAAGTATTTTTCAATGATTTTGGAAAAATCGTTGTAAAAAATATAAATCTCATGTAAATCGCATAATATAACAAATGAGCTTGTAACACGCATCACCGCTAAGATAATTAACACGAGTTTTTTCTGCACTGTGGTTTTGGTTTTCTGTTTGACGCACAAACCAGTCTTCACTGTCGCCTGTATCATCACCGGTGGCCCGTGTGCTTGCAGCGACTGACATCAATGCAGCTGTGAGTGAGATTTTATTTTATCGCGTACGAATGTATTACTTGTTCCCAGAATTCGACGATTTTATACGTTACTTATTAATTAGAATTTAGAAATAGAAAACAAGGATGCAACTGGGTCACTCGGTCATTTGTGTTCGACGGGTCTTCTCTGTATTACCGGGGTTAAAAAAATTACGAAACATCTGAATTATAGATTCAAGTTTCTCACATGGAATTGCATTTTGTTTTTATTTAAAAAATTAGTTTGAAACAAGAGTAAAATATTGTTTTTAATGAAAACGAAAGGAAGTTTTATGCGAGAAATTTGGGAAACAAATTTTTTTCGTGGTTATTATAAATTTTAGGAGAGATGTAAAAAAATTAACAATTTGAGATTTCTCAATGCAACGATCGTTAGAAATATCCCATATTTCATTAATTGTGCTTTGATATTGTACACGGTGATACCAATACGCTTCATCCGCTTGAAATAGTTTTTTCTATACATCGGATACCATATGTGTCTATCGTATCACCTCTTGTAATTTAAATTGGCAAATTGAATAATCGGACTTAATACTAATAATACAGGTCGAGGCTATGGAGTCTCAGATGCGCGAGATGACGTCCCTTATGTCAGACACGGCAGCGAAAAAATCTGAGACCGAGAGTGAATTAAAAGTTGCCGTTGACAAAATCTGGGTATTGAGGGATATTATTGTCGATCTTGAGCAACAGATTCAAGCTAGGATTGAGAAAGAGGAGACTCTGCTGAGTCAGATTGAGCAATTGGAGGATGTTATTGCCGCTCAAACGAAAAATCAACAAGAATTGGCGCAGGAATTAGACGCTATCAAGATGGGCGGCGAAAATAGCCAGCTCAACGATCATATCACGCATTTAGAAGTGAGTTTTACTCTTAATACTATAATAATGATAATTTCAGCTTATAAAGAGAAAAATCTAAGGGAGTTTTTTCAATGCATGAAACTTGGTGAAGTATACCTTTCGGGAGTGCCTAAGAGTAAGAGATATTGGCAAAAGAAATTCGTAAAATCGAAAAACTACATTTTCGACCATTCTTGCTAACAGATTTGGCAATTTTTTAAATAAAAACATGCATAGGATAATCACCGAGTAAGCATACGGAATAATATCCTTGATTTCCTTTGGAATTCTAAGCCGTATAACTTTACATAAAAATTAGATTATTTACAACATTTAAAAAGATAAAAATTAAATTATTTTGTTACATTACGTTATAAAAATGAACATTTTTGTCTGCTCTTCGGATAGGAAGCCGTTGATCTTTCATCTGACAGTGACGATTAGATTATTAGAAATTTCGATTTGTTGATGAGAACTTACAAGGCTGTTGAACACTGTTGAACTATATTTGCCCAAAAATTAATGACGAGATATTTTTTAAGTTGGTGTAGTAAGGTCAGACAGCCCATTTAAGAAGGTTCATTAGGTAGAGAGAAGTGCACAGAAAAGTCTAGAATTTGTATCACATACTCTCAACTACAATACGATTATACCTGAATTATTTAGGAATTTTCACCTATACCGTTTATATAAAATTTTAGTATTTTATGAAACTCTTTTAACATTCGTTCTTATGGCGTATGTGCAAATTGTTCATTCTGCCTTATTACAACTCTCGAGAGAATGTAGATACAGGAATAAAAACAATGATATTTCAACGAAGTGCAGGAGCATAAAGCAGCATGACATAAATGAGATGGATAGCGTACTTACTTTATGAATACTACTCAATATAGCCGCAGCAAATCGTAGTTGTTTGCAGTCAACATACATTGCTCTTTCGTTTGCCTCTTACCGCGCTACACGATCTACCTGTTAAACCACCTTAAGGGGATGCTCAAGTTACGCGATCTATGGTCCTAAAATTCGTAAGTGGGAGAAAGACTACCTGACATTTTTCTCGGATCCAATTTTTGTGATAAACGTCGGATTTTTGGGTCTCACTCCGAACCACATGCACGCAGGGAGCCTCACTCCGAACCACATGCACGCAGTGAGCCTCACTCTTCTCACGTCCCTACAAAAATCTAGGTTTCAGAATAAGGCGTTGAACATTTTACGGTAAGGTGTCGGTATCGAGCTTCACCTTAAGACCAGGCGAAACCCTTCTCTCTCCATCCTTCGCGATCCCGTAACCGCCAACTCGGTCGGTAACAAACCATTCCGTGCAATTTTTTATAAAGTGATGCGATTTTAGAGATAAGCCTTAGCTGATGTACAGCAGATTAGGTTATCGGTTAAAACTTGTTTTCATTTGTGAAAACTCATGCATCCTAAAAAAACTCAGTATGTTTGGTCTTACCTTAAGGTGAGTCACTCAGTCGGTAACAAAAAGTACAAACCATGGATTTTATATACCGTAGACATTTAGGGGAAAAAAGATGTGCTGTGCATTGTGTAAAAGTTTGCTTCTTTTCGAATTATCGATAGTCTCTGAATGGTATGGTCTGGAAAATTAGCAACTAATACTCTCGCACTCATCTGTCACGTAGCACATGTTTCGCCTCACCTTAAGATGATGTACTAGCCCTCGGTCCGTAAATAAAACTATAATCAAATTTTTTCTGCTACAATGAATCTTTCGGATAAAGAAGGAGAACGGTGAACTGCGTCTTGCAGTTTTACAGTTTTACAGTTCTCCGATCTCATTTTTTACTCGGAAGATTAATTGTGGCAGAGAAATTCGCGAAGGGAACATTCTGGTATCTTTCTCGCATGCATAGCAATCTGAAAAAGAAAGACCACATGTACCACAACGTCTTAACAGAGACCTACAAAGGTTTAAGTAGGTTTCTAACTGAGGTTTGTTTTTTTTTTCAGGAAGAACTTAGGAAGCACAAATTGAGTTCTGAGCACTTTAACGTAAATTCCTCGGCTCTGAAGCAGATGAAGGTAGAAATGCGTGACATGCAAAATCAGTTAGACAAACGGACAAAAGAGCTGGAGTCGTTGCACATGTGCGGTTCCAACTTGAGTCTTAGTCAGCCGAGCGAGGATGTTTCGATTCGCGATCAGATTGACGTTACGCGTTGTCCCACACCCGATGATCCGAATTCTCCGCCTACTTTACCGCTCGATCAGTTGCTCAAACTGAAAGAAAAAATGCTAAAGCACAGCCGCGCGGAAGAAGTTGCCTTCAAGAGAATCAAAGACCTGGACATGCAACTGTCGACGCTTAAAATTCAGAATGAGGTATGTTAATATGTCATGGTGTATGACTCGCGGTGTGCTCTACTGCCCGTATTAACACTGCCCTTTATTTATTTGGTAATACTCGTTTCGATTGTATCGTTTAGGAGCTCCAAGCAGAACAGGAAATTCTCCAGCAGACCGCGTCTGAGCAGTTGTTTCAGATGGAAGCGATGAGAGGTCGCTTAGAACAGCAGAAGCAAAGCGCGCCATTTGCGCAACGACAGGCCACATCGCGGCTGGAATTGCAGTTACACGAGGCTAACGCGAAACTTCATTCCTTAGAGCAAGCTATTGCTGATAAAGAATTGGAGGTACTACTATCGTCTTCGTAAAATTGTTACCTTTTTGAATTAACATTGAATAAATGCATGGATTAGTTAATATTTACGAATTTTGTATTTTGTAGGTAAATGAAATAAAAACGCAACTCGGAAGGTCCAATCAATTGTTGCAAGATAAGCAAAAAGAGTTCACGAACGTCATACAAACGGAAAACAACGCCATACAAGATCTGAAGGATCGTTTGCAGGTGGCGGAGGAAGAGAAAAAGATCCTAGAGGTAAGCGTATTAGCTTCTCCTAATTGGTTCAATGTCTACATTGTTGAAAGTATAATTCAAGTACACTTTTTTTCGAAAGATAATCAAATACAAATCCATCCGACAGATCAACCGTAACAAAGAAATTCAGATAACAGTTTTTCTTACTGACCGAGTAGTAGTAAATCATCTTAAAGTGATGTTCTAGTCCCTGGTCGGTTACAAAAACTGTTATGCAAATTTCTCCGCCATGATTGATCTTTCGAATAAAAGAGGAGAATGGTGAATTGCGTCTTAAAATCCTACAGTTCACCGTTCTAGTTTTTTATCCGAGAGATCATTCGTGGCGGAGAAATTTGCAATGGGAAAAATCTACTTTCTCTCTCGCACGCATAACCATCTGAGACAGAAAGACAACATGTAGTACATAGTCTTAAGGTCACGTGGTACTACTTGGTCGGTAATAAAAACTGTAATATGAATTTCTTTTTGACAGTTGATTCGGCCGCCCGGTCAGTAACAAAAACTGTAATGCAAATTTATTCACCTCGATTGATCTTTAGGATGAAAAAAAGAACGATGAATTGCGTATTCCAATTCTTATAATTCACCGTTTTCCTTTTTTAACCGACTGAGCAATCGTTGCGAAGGAATTCGCGATGGGAGAATTCTGCTACCTCATTCGCGCGCATGGCGATTTGCGAAGGACAAATAACATATTCTACATCGTATTAAACTTCCGAAGATCCTCACGAATGGGACATTTATAAAAAATTTATTAATATTATATAATTAAATAATTAAATCAACAATATAATTATTAAATTATTAAACGTCTTTGCATAAACAATATAGTTAATTGGCGAAACAATACGTCAAAAATTCTATTGGGTATTTTCTTTTCTTTTTTTCAAGTTTCAGTCAAAAGTAGATGTACAGGAACGCGCTCAGATAGAACTTCCGCAGTTGATATACTCGATGCTTGCCGACAAAAACGAAGAAATTGATCACCTGAAAGAGCAATTGATGAATCGCGACAAGCAATTGCAAGCGTATCTGTCGCTAAATGTCGACCATAATCAGGCGAAGCAATCGGAACCGAAAAACAGTGCTCGTACATTGAGCGATATTTTGTCAATTAATTCAGAGTGCGAGGACTTCGTTGAAGCGATCAGGGATGGAACGAACGCGACCCAATGCATGCCTCACAATATTTCGACTTTCAAGATGCCTTCCATCTCTGTTCAGACGAAAGAAGCGTTTCAAGGTTCGCCCACTCCTCTTATAGACGTAAACAAACCGATAATTCACGTGCCGCGGCTGGAGCTCGGTTCTTCTCACTCTCAGAGCTTTTCGAGCACTTGTCCCCGTCATTCACGAGTGTCACTTGATCTTATGCACAGTGACTTTGATCTGAAGTCTCCCTCTTCGGGTGACACCAGCGAATCTCCGTTGAATCAGACGAAATCAAATGGCTTAGCTGAAAACGAACTAGGCTGCACCTGCGCGCATGATGAAAATCTTCAAAATGCCGACATATCGCCCGGTTCTAAAAAAACTAAAACTCCCGGTGGGTCCTCAAAATCTACAAATTTTAACGTGGAGAATCAAACGGTAAATATTCAGATACAAGAATTAGAGAATCAACTGAAAGTCATTCAAGAAGAGTTGCAATCAAAGTCTGCGACTCTGAACAAAAGAGAGATCGAGTTGAATGCTTTGCAGCGAAATCTCGAAGAATTGCGAGTCGAATTCAAAGACACGGCAGATACGCTTGCGAGGGACAAAGATTTCTACAAAAATCAGCACGAGCTGTCGCAAGCGTCGGAAAGCAAGATAAGAAGAGATTTGGAAGAAGTCGAGAATATTCTTAAATTGCAAACCGATGAATTGGAGGAATACAGGCAGATGATTCAGGTTAACGAGAGGATACTGTCAGAGATGAATGACGAGAATGCGCGATTGAAACAAACCATCGAGGGTCAGTTGGAGATCAATAAAACTTACGAGGGTACGCTGATCGAAAAATCCGAAGAACTGAAGAATCTGAAACAAGCTATTTTCGATAAAGACATTACCATCGAGACCGTTCAGACGCGTAACCTTGAGATTGAGAACGAAAACAAACAGCTCTACGAGTTTAAGACAAAGTTTGAACAGTGTAAGATGGAGCTCGCGGAACGCAAGAACGAGATGCAACGATTGACAGATGGCTTGAATAATCGAGACCAAATTATTAGGAGATTGGAGGAAATGGCGAGAAGACCAAGCCTCTCGGGTTCGTCGTCGCCGGGCGATAACAAAGATCAGGAGATTCATCATTTGCAGGAGTATCTGAAGGAAAAGGAAAAGATCATTCGGCAGATGAGTGACGACAGCAAAAGTTTGCATCGAGCACTTGAAACGATACAAAATAAAATGAAAGAGTCCGGTAACGTTGTAGAGTTGAGGAAGAAGCTCAAAGAGGAGCGAAGATTCAACGCTGATTTGAAAGAGATGGTTGAAAAATTGAAACTAGAGTTGGAAGGTCTGAAGGCCGAGTCTATGCGTCAATCTATCGAAGGAGCTGACATCGAGGACATGGTACAGCGAGAATTAAATCTTTCTGCTCGCCTTGATCAACAGATAATGGACGTTATAGAGAGCGAGTCAGAAGAGACTACGTCAAGACGGATAGAAAAACATTCCTGCAATTCGCTTACGATCAAACCCGCGGAGCACGATCGCATGGAAAAAGTTATGCAAAAGTACACGGACGTGCGGCAGAGACTGAAACAGGCAAACAAGATGAACGAAGAGTTGACGAAGATGAAGGACGACTTGGAGATCGAGAGGGAAATGCTCACAGCTCAAACAGCTGAGTATGAAACTCGCATTCTTCAACTTACCTCGGATCTCGAAGAAAAATGCAAAAAAGTCAACGATATGGATGACGAATTGTCGTCGAAAAGGGCGTTCATTCGATCGCTGGAGACACAATTGCACAAAGAAAAACATGCGGCGCATACAGCTCATGTCAATGATTCGGATCTTATAACTCAACTACGTTATAAACTGATGGCGTCGTTGGACGGTGAAGAGCAGGTACGTAAACATTTGACGATCTTGCGTCAAGAGCACAAGAATTTGGAGATGAAGCTGAATTCTGTGAAGACTCAGATAGAGTTGCAGAAGCCTGGAGAGGCAAGCGCTCTAACGGATCTTCTTAAAACAGAACAATTGAAATATGTATCTATAACTGAGAAATTTGAGAAAGAGCAGAGGAATAACGCTGAATTGCAGGATTCACTTAAGAGACTTGAGTCTGAGAAAAATCGTTATGAGACGCAGCTAGAAATTGCGATTGAGGAGCAAGAGAAATTGGAGAGCAGCCTCGCTCTTGCCGAAGGTGTGAAGGAACATCTTGAGATTGACCTGCAGAGGACTAAGGACGAGTTAAAGAGCAAGGAGGAAGAGTGCGAGTGGCTACAGAAGAGAATAAAGACCCTGACAGACGCTCTAGCTAAACGACAACAGCAGACGACGGACGAGAAAACCGAGCTCAAAAGTCTGCGCCGCGGAATGAGTAACGCTCGGGAAGTCATGCTGGATCTTCAGGCAGATATGAAACAGTCGAAGGCGCAGCTCGCTAAAGTCGTGGAGGAGCGAAATGAATTCGCACAAATGGTTCAGAATTTGACCGAGTCTGAGGCTGAATTGGAAAGAAAACTTCAACGCACGAAAGAAGAAGAGGAATGGCTGAAGGAGGTTGTAGCTGATTTACAGGGTGAATTGCAGCTCAGTGTCAAAAGAGAGCTGGAGCTTACAGAAGAACTTCAGAAAGAACGATTGTCTAGCGAGAAAAATGTACCTGCAAAGTTCGTCCAGAAGATCAAAGTAAGCCTCACACTTTCAAATGAAATGTTACAAGAGCAGGGTGCTAAGAAACTAACGCACCGGATAGCAAATATTGATCATTTTTGTTTGAAATATTCTATCTGTCATTGTGTCACACATCTGCATGTTTTCTATAGCACTATTTGGCTGCTCATGGGAATTATGTAGGTTGAACGTATATTTGAATCAAAAATTGTCAAAAAAAATCCGGCAGAGGTGGTAGAGTGTATTAAGAGGGTGTCAAGTCATAAAAACTTCGTTTTTGCTTGTTCATAGAAGCTTTATTTCGTGTAAAAATATTCCAGATTTTTATGTCAGGATATTCAGAATTGTTCAGAAAAGTGATGTAGAATACATGTCTGGATATGGATGGGTGTGTTGTTGCTCTAACTCACAACTTTGACCAGTTAAACTCGAATTTTCTTTTCGGTGCTACATATTCAATTTGGTCAAGATCGGTAGAAGCATTCGGATTTCATAGAAATTAAATTTTTTTAAGTTTTAACTGCTTCTACTTTCGAAACATTCGTTCAAACGAACTAATCCTTCAGACTCGTATCTAATACTGTTCGGGGATATTTCATACCAAATTTGGTGAAAATTGGACAAAGGCGTTTCAATTTTTCTGAACATTGCATACTTTTATTTCTTGGTCACTCAAATTTCTTTCAACCTCAGATTCTACCATTTTTTAAACAAGTATTACGTCGCCATAATATCTACGCCAATCGCGCTGGTATCGATAATAGGTATATTTTAATTTTTTTTTATTACCACCAAAAGTATGTCAGTGTATGAATAAAAATGTTTTCATACAGGAGCTGAATGAAAGCATCGACAAGAATTGTCACGATAAAAGCGTATTGCACGAGAAGCTGTTAAAGGCTCGTGAAGGAAAAGTACAGTTTGCGGCTCGGATAAGAGAGCTGGAAAACCAACTGTCGCAAAAGAATCAGGAGGCTACATCCACTGCCGGACATTTGAGTCCTCACATGGCAGAAAAAGTTAGTCAATTTTCGTACAGTACATATTGCCACTTTTATTTACTACCTCGTGCTGCGTGCGGGCAGCTAGCGAACGCATTACCATGGAACGATTTAAAATTAGAGATGGGCAGCGTGATAAACGATCCAAATTATTATTTTGAGAAAACAATAATAAATAATTCTTGAAAAGATCAATAGCAATTTTTTGTTGTTTCAAATCAATAATATTTTGATATAACTATTATTTTAATACCATTATGGATATCTTCTTAGAAAATATATTCACTACTCTGTTCAGTAAAAGTATGTATTTCAACAATTTTTTACTCGACTGATAAAATCAATCGTAAAAATTTCAAGAATTGATGAATAAGAATGCGGTATGACTGTGCATACAATTTTATAATATACGATAAGATGTCTATAATACGGATATTCAACAGTTGCAGCACTTTTACGGAAAGTATTTGCGAGTCGACAGCAGGCGGAAAGCACTTGCATATCAGAAACGTTACTTGTTGTGCATAGTTGGCGGCTATCAGTTGTCTGAAGAAAACACGCTGTCGATTCTCGCTCAGCTGACGCACGACCAACGATCGTATACAACGTCGAATACTAATCGGAAAAGCCCAAAAGTCCGCTTCAGAACTGCGGCACTAGTCATTATCAGTATACACAGAATGAAGTGGATGATCCTGCGCTGGCGAACAGGCAGGAGAGTCGGAGCCAATGCGGTTCTGGGCAGCCTCGATCAGTCCTTCGTACCTTTGAGAAAATATGGGTTCAATCACTCGCCGCCTGTCAGAGAAAGGACTACCGCAAGGTAAGTCGTCGTTATAATTATTTGTAAAACTGCTTACATTTTTTTGTATATGAAAAAATGTAATAAATCGAAAAGAATCGAAACAAGGATGCCAGAAACTTGCACGTTACTTCCTCATTCTTTTTTGTGAGTAAATTCGCCGATAAATTTTGGCTTTCACATAAAGAAAGTTTTGTGGACATACGAACCAAAAGAATGAAGAAGCAACGTGCAAGGTTCTACTTGTTCAAAAGAATTATAGAAATTGAAGTGTAACGGATTTTTAGTGATAAAGAAATTAAAAAATACAAGCTCGTCCGGATATTTTTTCTAAACTACGTTTCTCAATGTTTTAGACGATTTTAATTATCTTGTCATAATTAATATCGACAAAAATTGTCATGAAAACAAAGCTTCCTCTAAGAGGAAGCAAAAAATCGATTTAATTGATAGATTGGAGTTAAAAAATCAGTTCTTGGGACCAGCTCCATTGAGAAACTAGGTATTTTTCAAACACAATCGGATGTACTCGTAAAAATATTTTCGAAATATAGAAAATATTCTTTTATTAATTTAACAAACCGATTGGTTTTAAAATTTGAATAATTTATAGAAAGCGCTTTCTGAAAAAATGTGTACTTTTTTAAAATTTGAAGGCTGTTTACAACATCGGGTAATAAATTCATTATCGTGTATAAAATTGACTATCGAATAATTGTTAAACCTTTGCTGTAATATTTCACCAATTGTCAAAAACATAAGAATTTCGTGTACTTTGCAATCATTAATACTGAAAGCCGTTAATTTTTATATTTATCGATAACTGTGTAAAGGTTTAATCTAGTGATTTATTTTTAGTGCTTTTTAATAACAATAATAAATAGAGAAGTATGCACCTTTTATGTTTAATAAGTTTTGTTCGAGTAAATTCGTTTTAAAACAGTTTTTCCTCGTGTCACTAGTGGAATGGGAGGCCATGGAGGTCTTTCGTTGGAGCACTACTTGCACCGATTCATGGACATTCAACAGACGCTGGGCTTGGCAATGGCAGAGTCAGAATCAGGACCCTTAATTTCAGACTAGCGTTACCTCTCGTTTCTGCGAATCGACCAAACTAGCGATACCGCGCTTAAATTAAAAACTTGCCGACAGTGCTTCGCTATGTGAGTCCCGAAATGCCAGTGGTTCCTGTTCAATTTGTCATTAATTTTGTGCGTCGAAACTCGAGCATAAGCGATAGCTCGGCGAGGGTTAAGACGTGGTGCATTACTTGTTCACTATTTATCAATTGACCTGTAAAATGTAAATTAATAACGACTAAGAGAAGAGAATGTGTAAGATACTTTAGTTTTTATCGTAAGTTTTTCTTATATTTTTTTTTATTATTGTTCACATAAGTAATGTGCGTGCCACTACGATGATAGATGTTCAAATGATTTTTATCGTATACCCGTGACATGAGTTAAGTGTAAGTGTCAGTAAGACGTTCTTCCTTACGCACAAAAGTTCACCAAAGTTGATTTATTTTTCATAGGAAACAAAATGAAAAATGCGATAATCCGAATACAATCCTGTGCCTTGTAAATCTTAATACATTCTTAGTATTTATTATCGAGTGTTTGTTTTTTTTATATTGTTATTAAGATGTTACCTTATCAAACGAATAAAAGTATTTGAATTTTCATAAATCTTCGCATCGTAATTATTTCTACGCTCTGGCGGAATATTTGAGTTCGTTGCGCGACGGATATACATTTGCTAAATGAAAGGCAGAGAAGACACGGGTCAGTGAAACAACCGATCGTCTAGTGGAAGCTAGGCCTACGTATATCTATGCTAATTTCGGTTGTTTCAACGAAATTTAGCTATCGATACATATATTTGGAACGTAAGAAATTGTCAAAGTGTATCCAAGTCTTTAAATTCTAATATTCAAATATTTTTCTTTCTTTCTATACTACAGTTGTTTCTTGTCGTATTTACATATTTACATCGAATCGTATGATAAAATATATAGTGAGCACCTAGGTATACTCATTTTTAACGTTTCTGTTTGTTTTTTCGCTACCTTAGGGAGTTCGTAAATTTCGTAAGGCTTTCTCTTCGATAATCACGAAATTGCGATTGTTATTAGAAGCGGTGTGCGCAAATGGATGATTTTCTAACGAGATATAACAGTGACCGCTTATCAGCCCCCACGGAAATGAAGTATAGCAAAACATATTAAGGATATATCTCAGATATATAAGATCAATTTTAATGAAAAATTCTATATCTAAGATATACTTTAGGTCATATACGAAATATATGCAACGGATAAATATATCTAAAATGTATTTCAAATATACTTAAAATGTATTTCTGACATATAAACTGACGAAAAATTCTATACGTCAGATATATTTATAGATATATTTCTTTTCCATGGGAGAGCGCGTCTGCAATTATATATATATTTATATATAATCTTGATTACATCTTTTTATACTAGTGCGTGAATGACCTGAGTAAAACTCGAAAGATCTCTCGGAGTTTAAGTGGAAGATTAAATTATCATTAAATAATCATCTGCATTTGGACCTACGGGTCAATTACCGTCACACTGCGACGCTACAGTGGTATCGATTATACTGAATACAGACAAAAAAATCGTTACGATTCGGCACAGTTCGAGGAAGTAGCTGGATTGGAATCCTCAGCACGTTAAAATCGGAAATTAAATAAACATTTACCAGCAGATTAAAATTAATTTATGTTTTTTAATTAATTAAACGGAAACAGAATCGAGATTATATAAAGTTTTAATGCACCGGACAATTCTCTATGTAGAACTTTTGTTCTAAACTTGTACTGGATGCAAATTGTCATTGCGCGCGGATAAAAATTTATTTTGACAATTTAGATTTTTTTACTTAAATTTTTTAGCTAATGTTGCAGGTCATTAAAGATTAAAACGTATGTAAATCTCACTTGTTTTAGAAAAACAAGTGAGACTGAAATTGAGCTGCCGATTGGTGACGGTTTCTATTCATTGTATCGTTTTTCATTTAAATAACAAAAAATCGATATTCAATAAATTTCTTATTGTACTTCCAATTGTAGTGCGCTGAGAGAATCCTACGCCTGATATCAACAGTAGAAGAATGTCGAGTCAATGATTCGAGCAAGCGTCTTTAAAATTGGTCGCGTTAAACGGCAAAAAATAATCGTCGTGGAGTTGTCGTATTATTGCTTCGATTGGACACAATCTCGACTCTTTTCTCATCGATTCACTGTCCTCATTCTGATCGGTATAGCTCGCACTGTAAAAGTTCGTATTCTTACAAAATGGAATGATCTGCGTTACGTCACGACCGTTGACGAGAACGCGAAAGTAAAAGTCGCTCGCCACGTGATTCTCATTTTTCGGATTAGCTTTGTATACCTCTATGACAAAGCGAGATGCGTAATGCGGCATAATTGCACGTTCAGAGAGGACACCCAAAGATATAGCCAGATACTCGAGTGTTTTATCGTGACCGGAAAATAGAACGATCTTTGGTTTCGATTCCGAGACCATTCGCAACATGTGCGAGACGATCGTTCGGAGCAAGCCGTAAGCCCTCAATAAACCGTACTTTCGACGACTGTGACTCTTTGCATTTTGTCGGGCGTCCCATTCGGTGTAGGCAAATAGTCCAGTAACGTGTTCCGTTTTCACGCAAATTCTTTGTGTGTCGAAGTCGACACAGGGTAACGACGCTCCGTGGCAAACGTAAGTTAACAGTGCATCCCTCAAGGTGTTGGGGTCCGTCGTTTGAGCTTGCTCTGGCAGCTCAAAAACTACGCTCGAAGCTTGTTTTATCAATTCGGTAACCGCCGGATGGGACTTCAAATGATCTGTCATTTCCTGCAATATAATAAAAAAATATTAATATTATAATTTATTATGTTTGTTAGTATAGCATATTATTTACTAAATTAAATAATTTATCAAATATATTGGCTTTATTAATTTATCATTCTCAACTCTTTAGATCTCGCCAAGACCCAAATGCGCAGAAAAATAGAAAATACGTGTGTACGTATAAGTATTTCGTTGATCTAATTACAATTTTGTTCAATTAACTAGGTTTTAATTGAACCTACGAAATATTTGTTGGCAACAATATTTGAACTTCTTTCTCAGCATTTTCACCGCAGCACTTTTCTACATTCAGTCTCGAACTTGGTCAAGTATATGAGTTTAAAAATGCCCTTAGAGCCGAATTTTCAGTCCCAAGTTTGATCTTAACTTTGAAAGCTTGATCGAACAAAGGGTTGACCTTAAGTTCAAACTTACGAAAAATGTATCCCTTAGAAGGTATCTTCATTAAAAAAAAAATTATAAAACAGTGATATGCAGTAAGAATATATGTCGATATATTAAAATGTTGCAAACAAAATAATAATAATAATAATAATAATAATATATATAAATAGAATAAAATGGATTAACGTTATTATATGAATAGCATTAACTGATAAAAAAAAGATTTAGAGGCTTGCATGCTGACCTTTGCGTATTGTTTCTGATATCGATCGGCAGCGGGGCAAGCACAGTCGGAGTTACAAAAGGCATAACTCTGGCTCTCGCGTAGCGTCACTTTCGCAAGATTCTGAAAAACTTCGTTCTCCAAAAGAGCGTAGAGCATTGCAGCGGCGCTTTGCACTGTTCTTCTGTAACGTGTGCTGTACGCGATAACGTCTCTTGTTGATATGGTACCATTACCAAGATTCAATTTTTGATAATAAGCGTTTCGGAGCAACAGTCCAGTTTTCAACAACTGCCCTATACCAAGAGTCGTCAATTGGCCAATTTTACAGTCCCTCGTATTAGCGGGAAGCATGGGAAATCCATGAAAAGATCCCAAAAATTGTGCCCAAGCGGTTCTAGAATAACTCGATGAATTTTGCAAAAACGACTGATATCCCTGATAAAAGCTTTCCAGTTCGGGATTGGAGCTAAAGTCACCGGCACAATTGACTGTGCTTATGTTGCGTACGTGTGCCAAGGGGCCACGATCACCGTGACGAATAAACATCAAGACACCTTCTAGCGTTACGTTGCCATCGATTTTACCTGGAAACTCACACCGGCTAATTATAGCATTTGTTCATTCTACAGTGGATACCCAAAATAGAAGTTTGTAGGACTAAAATCCAATTACTACCTTCGGAGCCAGCGGCGATGTCATTGGGCGAATTACACAGCCGAAATATCCTTCTATTCTTGAGATCGGGTTTCAGGTGTCGAGGAAATTCTCGTATAGGTATATCGCTCCCATGCGGTCTGCCAGGCATGGAACTCTTCTCATCGGCACCGATGTACTTATACATCCCTAAAAATATATGTTCGATCAGATTACTCGTCAGCTCTGAAACTCTGAAAAATTAATTTTGTTTATTCAACAAATTAATTAAAAGATTCTTGGCAAGTTTACTTAAGTCTAGACTTAATTTTTTTTTACAATATATATATTATTTATATTAAATATATTTCACTTTATTGTCTTTATGAATAAAAATGACGTATTTAACCGATTCAGGTTAAATTCACCAATATATTTTCAAAAAAACAATAAAAAAATGATTGCAATAGTATCAGATTTATATGGTAATTAATTTCCTCAAGACTGGTAAATAAAATTAATATATTAAAACGATTTAGGCATAATTGGTTAATATGATTTTTAATATTTAAGGTAGAACGCGTAATTGAAGTATCAATCTGTATTAGTATGGCAAATAGTAGTGCGTCTAAATAATAAACACACGCGATATATCTCTGATAATCGAGACGTTGAATTACTTACAGCGTATGCATAATGACCAATCATCTAAGTATTCAAGAAAATATTATTCAATTAAGATTTTACGATTATATTAATCTACGCATATAAATATCGTGCCGAGGAAAGATATACTGTAACGAGAGGATGTATCGTTACAGTGATGAGAGGAATTTACCAGCGACAAGGAGAAAGATCCAGACGCTGAGAATTACGTAGCAGTAGAATGCCCGATGTTGATAGGAGAGACGAACCATCTCGGTGAGCATCTTGCGGACGAGTGTCGCGTGGGCCGAAGTGGAGAGACGTGCGACCCCCAGCACCACCGCGATGGACGATAGCGATGTCGATGACGATAGCGATAACGATAACACCGGAAGTGGGGAGGAGGATTTTGGTGCCAGGTCCACGTTTCTCTCGGCTTGGATCGAAGCATCCTCTACGATTCACGTGCCACCCTCGCACTGGTGCAGCATTATCGCTCGCGGGCGTAGTCGTCACCGTAACGACGAGCGATTGTTCCTCTCGATATTACCTCTGGTGTATATTGTATATGCAGTGCTATAATTTGTATTGTTTATGTAATGAGTGCACGCAGTGAAATGCGTGCACACCCCTCTCTGGGTCTGTCACTATTGACCCTACGAACGAACTCAATCGACTTTTTACCGTGAAACTCGTTCCCGTTTCACTAAAGCACAGACCAAGAAGCTTCGGTGAAAGTATCACTAGGCTTCTGGAGCGCAAGCGCAACGAACTCTCTATAGCAACCCTATGTTTTGCGTACTGCGTTTTCATCCCCTATTCGACGTTCTTGCGCGTACTTGCCACTCAAGATTGCGCATGTGTTGGTCAAAGCGGGGAGCTTCTGCTGTGACTACTCGCCATGAAAATTGCGGGTTATTACGAACATAATGAAAACATTAAATTATCTTATTACCAGATATGGATTCCATTGAGACATTAAATACACCGTCAAAAAAGATGTAAATTTACTGCCTTCAGGAATATAAAATTTACAAACTTTGGACACGAAACTATAATTCGTGTACCTAGCACTGTAAATTTATCAGTCTTTCGTAACTTTGATGTAGCTGACATACGACATATTTGTATGCAAATTACATCACTTTTCAAGTAATACGATAAGCAATGGACAAGTTTTTGAAAATTAATAAAGAATTTTGAACATTCTTTCGCTGAAATAAAAATTAATACAAAAATCTCTTAAAATTTCGTGTGCATTGTAGCGTAAATTACAGTCAGCTATACTCGAGAAATGTAGCTCGTTCATAATTGGAATTTCGTCCACACTGGTAATTGAAAATTACGAATGCTCGTAGTGAAAAATTAAGAAGACTTTCTGTGCTATCAAGTAACAGCTTTATAAAATTATTCGATGCGATTGTAGAATTGTCGATTAACATGATGATTAGTTTAATAATTTCGTAAAATAAATGAACACTTGTGGGAATTCCTTAGTTGAAATTAAGATTAATACCAATAACTGTTAAAACTACGAGTACATTGTACCGTAAATTTCAACCAGTCCTACTTACAAAATTAAGCTCGTATGTCATTAAGAATTCGTTAACACTGGAAATTGAAATTCCCAACAAGTCTGGAATATCCAAATACTCGATTGGACATTTTAATACTTGATGATACTCAATTGGATTACCAGACAGGTTCCATCTCTAAATATCACAGTTTCAACGTTTATGAAATATCCACCGAAAAATTGTGTTACCTATATCATAAGTTCAAGTCCCCATAGCCGTATGTATAACGCTTGAATGACGTAGTTAACGAATTATTTATCGCCAGTGTGAGATGGTGCTGATTTCTTTTAATGCTCGGTTAGTTCCCAGTTCTATATTTAGAGTTCTAACATCTACGAATAAGTAAGCGATGCTTTTTATCGATTTGCAAGTCCCAATCACTCTACTTGTAGCACTTGCAAAATGCAGCCAGCATCGAAAGTGTAAGTTGCTGTGTACTTATTTCAAACGTTAAACATATCTCAGTTCTAGATTTACAGCTCGCGTCTCTACGTTATGATATAGCGAAAAGATATATCGCTTACAATTGGTTAAACCTCTGTAGAACCTGAATAGCGTGACTTTAATTTATTTCGTGAAATATGAAGTTTCCTGTATTAGGAAGATAAATGGTAGAAACTGACGTTTCAGGAAAAAGGAAATTTAAGCAATCACAAAACAAGAAATCAAAGTCCTCTAAAGTCTCATTGTATAGATATATTTTAACGAACATTGTAACAAGTAACGAGATATTACGGCATATCACATCACATTAGTACATGTGTTTAATTACAAGTTTTCATATGAGGCAATTGAAAAATTCTGAAATAAAAAAGCAGGACAATGGTTTCATCGTAGCATTCATCTGTTTGTTCTGCTGATTTGACAAATTATAATTGACCGACATACTTATATGTCGAAAATATTTGAGTAGTTGTATACGTGTTTACAACAATAAGAAAACTCGCGTTATTCATCGATTTATATTTGCGAACGTCAGCACAGTTACAGACACTGACAAATTGACTTACCTATAGAATTGAAATAAAATAAAGTTACTATGAAATCCTTTTAGGCTTTATCGCTATTCTTAGTGTGAATGAAGTTACACAGTTGTCCCAAGTAGCGTCCCATGTAGACTTTCTGGTAAACAAGAAGTTCTCCTATAATTTATTTAAAAATGTCTATACCAGTTCAACCAAGCGAAAGCGTATTAATGCTCTGATAAGGGTGTAATGGAGTCCGTATAATACCTGTCGACCACATGTACCTTGCATCAAACACAAAGAGATAAATATTTTAGTAAGTTAGCTTTCCCCTGATCCTGAATTTCCAGTCCATAGTTTATTGGGAAATTGTATACCTTAATAATCTCTAGTTGCAAGAATCGATCATTTATTCTGAATGATAAATTGCAATTTTTAGGTTCAAGTTCGCATTCAGGCCATTGTACGAAGAATAACATGAACCTCTATAATAAGCCTCCATGCTTGTATATTTAGATGTTAAGCATATATTTTTTATCTAGTTTAAGGGGGGATCCTGCTTTAGAAGACCCGAAAATATCTTTTTTTCGAGGATTTTTTTGGAAGGGAAAAAAACAATTTAGCCCAGCGAACTTTGAGGTATATTTTCTTATGTATTTGAAGTGTAAAAATATATATTTTTAAGTAGATACAATAATAAACTGCAGAGCAATGAGCCCTTTCCATGAGTGTCTTGCCACTATAGTTTCCAATTGGCGGGACAGATGCAGTTCGTAAATCTTGTCTGAAATAAAAAAACGAAAAAGATTTCCAATTATCATATATTTTTCTTTTGGGTGAACCAAGAAAAAGTTGAAGTAATCATGTAATCATTTTCAGGTTTGAAAAAAAGGTTTTTTCAACAAAAATAATCACTTTAACTTGCTGTAAAAGTTATTTAAAAATACTTTTGTAACAATTTTGTTGGTTCACCTAGATGAGAATATAATACTGAAGAGAACAAACTTTAGTTCGAGTCGATAGGTCGATTAGTTTTTTTGCTATCACACGCGCCAATTCAGAAAAATCGATAAAATGAAAACTCGAGAAAACGCGCCCGAGCCTCGCCGAGCGCGCACACACCTGCTCGACGCCCCTCTGCGTTTGGCTTTGTATCTCCGAAAATACTTCGAATTGGCATCTGTAACTTTGTGAATATATTCTTGGATAGTTTATCTATTGATTTAGACAATAAAGAAAATTATTTTTTGGACCTTCTAAAGCAGGATCCCCCCTTAAGTTTGGCCTTTTAAAAAACTAGGAATTTTGTAATAGGTGTATGACCTTAATGCCAATAAACTCATATCATATCATGTATCGTATTCTTACAATATGTTTACCATATTTTTATGAAATTGATTTTCTCAACATTTTTAGTTGTAGAACTGCAGGTGCAACCTTTTCTCGTCATTTTACCATTAAAAAACGGTATAAACTACCAATATAGCTGTGCAATTACAGGAAAAAATTACATGGAATCCCATCCACAATATTCACAAAAATATGAGACGCGGAATCTACATTTCATGCTTTAAAAATTCAGCACAGATCTTTGAATTTGACACGATTTATAGATAAAAACTTTTTGTACCGGCTTTTTATTTTTCAAGCACATAAGTCACAACAACTTCAACCAGTAACTACAACATTTTTATTTATCATTACTTTAAGTATACAACACAAATGTGTTTGAAATTTTAAATATAGTTTGTAAGAAATCTTACACGTTGTAACTCAATTCCTTCGACATCACTCATAAAAATATTGTGCGCAGATAGTACATTTCAAGCTTAGTATATTTTAATATGAGTTTTTTTGTATACTGATATTTGCAATTAGCAGCATAGATATTTCATAATTTTACAATACGTTTTATGCATAAAAATGTTCGGTACCGTTACATTAAATTTCAATCAGATTTTTTTAAACAGTGTTTACTGGTGAGAGGCATTGAGATAATCTTAGTGACAATTTTGCGTCCAGTATTTTTTAATCGTATGTGCAGGGCCCCGACTCAAATTTGCTACTGAATTATCTACCGAATGTAAAATAGGTGGACTGGTCATGGTCACTCTATTAGTTATATGTATATCTATTAACAAATCATTACTTTCACATGTTGACAACTAGGATATGTTTTGACCAATTAAAAGATCTATACCTCTTCCATTAATACAATATAAATAAGCGAGTGTGATTTACAAAGGACAATCCAGTGTCAAATACTAAATAATTAAGGTTCTGTTTAGAAAGTGGACTCATATCTTACAAGACGTTGAAAATGCTTCATGGGTCGTCCTATTGATATGTCTTGATAATTAACATTTTATAGAGTAACGCTCCAAAAATTCTTATTAATTGGTACAACGAGATTCTAACAATGTATGAACCAGAGTCCGGGATAGAAATGAGTATTTAAATTTGTTGACGAAAAATAATATCAGGTTGCGGTTCATTTAAATAGAAGTATGCAAAAAAAAGTGATTGCGATTTTGATAAAACAGCTTGCTGCTCATCGCTCACTGAAAATTGCGTATGTTCTTCCACATAGCTATTATTATAAAAATTATGAGATATTAATCTCATAATTTTTAGACATAAGGTAATACAAAAACTTTTCTCTTCTTATATATTTATAACATGTGCTTATAACTTACTGGAAAACAGTGGTCAATAAATAATGCATAATTTGGCTGATGCAGCGGCAGGCAACCTAAAGACTTATATAATGAGTTAATAAATATTATTGAAGAGAACATTTATCAATAAGAAAAGTCAGCGACAGTTGCTTCCAAGTAACATTTGCATTTCAAAGTAACAAAGTTATGTAAAATCCGAAATTCCGACGATTTCAGCAAAACGAATGAAGATTTTGGTAATTGCGAGGAGTATTTATTCTCCTTAGGAATCCCTTCATTGATTATCCGTAAAAAAATTCACAATCAGAATTAAATTATCAAAAAAAACGTCTAAAAATCGAAATATTTAATAAAATTTGCGTTATTTATTATTATAAAATAATAACAACATTTTCTTTCTATCTGATTTCAGGTATAGTGAATGCGTGATAGTGCATTACGACCTTTTAAAAAATGTCTAGTTGATATTTCGAATGGTTGTCGAAATATCACGGTTAAACCACTGAAAAATGAAGTTTCGAGAAAATAATTTTTTAAGTTTTGACTACTCACTGTCGACGTTCAGCTACTGTGAGGCTACTATGGATTTTACTGTCTTGACCTCAATTTTGTCAATTTCTCATAAGACAAATGGAGAAATGTTCTAAAAGGATCACACTTTCGGAATATGCAACAAATCCGAGATTCATTTTTCATGTGATTTGTTTCAAAGTGTGCAAGGACGTATATAGCTGAGTACGCGATTCAAATTTTAGCAAAAAATATTGAAAATTGTAATAGTTATACTAATTTTTAGAATGGATTCTTGAAATAAATTTTTTTAATTAAATACAAGTATTTTTTCCCCTTAACTTGAGTAAATTTTACGTAAAAAGAATTTATTTGAGCATTAATTTGATGCCCACACAAAAATTGACAAATCGACCCTCGGCTAACGTTTTATCGTCTTCTTTATGCGTGAGGCTGAGAGTATCAGTAATGTATACCCCTAACGACGTAACGTTCAACTCAAATTCGGTTGTACATCAGTTCACTGTATAAAAAGCAATTCAGACATGAAATGTAATAATCAGCGGAGCTTCAGTTATTTTTAGATATTTTCTCGAGACTCCGTACCGAGAATATCCCTTTGCAGACCATCGATGAAAATATACGATCAATTACGTCCGACATTTCGAATTCCCAAAAGACGTCAATGGATCATAATACGAAACCGATCGTTCGACGTCATCGTCAGAACGTGTCCGATACCGGCTCGTTGGTTCTTGTTGCAATTCCCGCGAGACTTCGTCAATGATGAATCAAAAATAATCTTTGAATGTTTCTATTTTAAGCCTTTAATAAATTCACAGGTGAATTCATTAACCTTAGTCGCAGAATTATATATTTTTTTCTTTCAATTCCTTGTAGGGCAGTTAATGTCTTAGTAATTCTTGTTATTATAATAAACTCAAGAAGATTATGTTCATCGAGAGTTCTATTTGTGGTATATCTGGCATGACGTCCTCAGGTGTTTTCGCACAGATGAAAGGATTTTACTTGTACTATGCTCGGGAATATATGGGGAATGCAACGTGGAATGTGTACACGCTGCTGCACAAATCATGCCTCGAGAAAATACGTCGACTATGTCGTCTGAAAGAAAAGCACTTTAGTAAAAGAAATTACGTAGTAATTAGGTTATCTGTGTACCAACCGGGAAAGTACATACGAACAACCATTAATTATTATAAATTGTTAATTTAAAGATTAACATCGGTTCACGATACTCCGAAAAAAATATAATTGCTCAAAAAAAAGGTTCACACAATTTTTTGTTGCTGTTTGAAGAATAAAACGATTTAATTACGCCAACAAAAAAATGTTTTAGCATTACATTATTTGATATTACCAAGAAAATAAAATGTCTATGCCGGCAATACATTTGGAAATTGTTGTTAAGATGACAATAGATTTTATTGGAAATACAGAAATGCAATAAGAATGTTGAAAAATAGTTTTCTGGTGATGATTGTATTTTTTTTAGGAGCACTGTTCTTTGAACAATATGAATTCATAGATGTAAGAGGGATCAGCGTATTTTATTCTACGGTTTCTAGAAATTGGGATTTAAAAAAAATTGATTATGTTGACTAAAAGTGCCTGTCAAATAGATATTCACCATTCAGAACAAAATTAGTTTTCACGTAAATAAAAGTTTGCTTCGGCCAATCAATAAAATCTCGGATTTTGTTCTCCTAAATGAATGGCTTATCTGAATTTCGCTGATGGTATATACAGGAATTTAACCAATTGTGTTTTCTCATAGAAAAAGCTTTGTTTACGTGGAACATTTGTTTAATTTGAGAACATGCTAGTCTTCTAAAACACACTGGTGAAGCAAGAATTTCTTTTTATTTATAAATTTTTTTATTTATATGATACGGTCATAATGATAAGATTATTCAAAAACGCCGTCCAAAATTTGATACAAAAACGCTGACTGGGATTTAGCATGCAAGTGGTGCAATTAGTAACCAATCAACATGGTTAATTTAATCAAGGGGCCATTCTATTGTGAAACGTTGAAAAATGGTCATTGCTTAGGATTTCTTAAGTGAATAAAATGTTCAACGCAATTGCAGTTGTGCATATTTATTAACACATATTTTGGGAGTATAAAGAATTAAAAAAAAAAATTTTTAATAATTTTTTTCTTTTAGTAAGAACACTGAACTGTGCGCCTTCAACTAGCGATGGACTGCTGGCGTAGGTGATTCTGGGAAAAGTGTACATCGGAACGAAAAATTCAAAGAGATTTTTTATCAATATAAGTGTTGTTATCGTTCGGACTAGAATTATTTTGATTTATAAAAATTTAACAAAATAGCGTCGGTTTAAAGTTTCAATTGCAAAATTCATTAAATTATTAAATCATTTTCCATGTTAAAAAGTACAAAATTGTTAATGCAGAAATGTTACCATGGTCCCTGCGATAACCACTGATCTGCGGAATAAAGTGTTCAAATTTGGAACCGATCGGTCGAATAGTTTTCTTGCAAACGTTAAACGCCAGTTAAAAAACGCCAGTTAAAAAAATCACGTGTTGAGAAAATCGAGTTTAAAGTTATAGAGAAGACGAGCGCGGGGTGATCTCCAAATTGAATAAAATAACGCGCGGAAACTTTGCCAGTACATTCTTAAACATATATTCTTTCGAAAAATGGCAGAAAAAAATGTTCGGTTTTTTAAAAGTTTCCATAGTGGAATAATGCACCTTAAGTGTAGGGTAGATGTACCTTAGGTGCCCTCAAAATAGATGAAGTTACTGAAGTTTTATCATTATTAATTATTTTCATAAATGCGAATCGACGTAATTCTGTTAAATCGTACAAATTTGAAGCCATAGAACTGAAATATGTGCAGTTACAAACAAGGTTGGTTGGTATTGTGTTTTTTTGGATATTGGCAATGGATCTTAAAAATTATAATATTTGCCATTTTTGTAAAATCGTTGATTCGTTAAATTTTAGAAATTTCGAGCAGGTAAACCAATACATTTAAACAAATCAGTAAAGTAGAATATTGTGCATTGCTTCATAATTATTGTCCACTTTTCACAAAGCTTCCTCTGCGAGAAAGCCAAAATAGATCAACATACTTCCTCATGTAGGTTTCTTTTTGAAAGTTGGAGAATAAATGGAAAGTAATATGCATGGTTCTTCTTTACTGATGTTTAAATTTAAGTTAAGGGTTAAAACAACAACTTTTAAGAGAGAAAAACAAAATCAAATATTACGATGACATTAGCCAGAACATTGGGATCATTAAAGTACCGAAAGTTCAAAGCCAAGTACTTTGACATTAAGTATTATGTAACAATTATCATATTTGAGTATGGAGCGAAGGAATACAAACAACAGAGATTTGTTGCCGGAAAATTTTTTTATTTGTACCAATCGGCGTTCTTAACTCGATTTTAGAAACCCAAGTATAAGACAATTCAGTATGGTCCAATACATGATTTTGTGGTACATCCACAAGGTTGCAAAGGAATTCCTAAAGAATGGGAAAAACGAAAAAACTAAATAAAACGATTTCGTTCAGTCGGAAAGTCGAGAGGTCCAATAACGCAGTCTGGTCTAAAAATAGAAAGTGCATTTTTTTCGTAACACGCAATAATGCCTGAATATTACGCGAGTTGGCCGTCTCGGTACAATTGCAATTTTGGATTTTTTTGCTTTACATCGCTCTTGTTTCGCGTCTGGTGATTTGTGTAGACGAGGATGCGATGTGGAAGTCCAGTGCATATGTACGCACTCATATGCCGTGTATCTCTATGTACATCATTCGATGGTGTATTCCGCGTACCCGCTTGTCGGTCTCTCCGTATGCGCGGAGTCTGTCTCTGTGTGTCACAGAACGGAACGCCTGCGCGGGGGTGAAAAGCACCCTATATAAGGACGCAAAGCAACCCCAAGCGCTACTCACATTCGGAAACGCCACGTCTCGAAGAGTACATTAATTTAACGAACGGGGACATGGGGTTCTCAAGAAAATATCTCCTAAGTCTGCTCTGCGTTCTCGTGATCGATGACATACGTCTTCCCATGGTAGGTGAAATATACATTTTTTATTCGAATATTCAACAATATGTTTTGCATAATAACATTTCTTTCTTTAAACACTTAAAAACTTCATCAAAACTGCCTAAATAACATTTTCTAAACAGTGAATTTCTTTCTTTAATTCATTTTCTGTTTTACTCACTTTTATTTACGGGAATTAATATCTTATTGGTTGAGTTCTACTACTACTTCGCAGAGTACTACTACAATCTACTTTGTAGCTAACATTTTTAATATTTTGAATATTTGGAGGAACCGTTAAATCAATGGGCGATTAAAACTATGTATTGAAATCGAGATTCATGAGGGCGCGATTCGTACGATTCATGTACTCGTTTGGTAACATAAAAAAAAACATTTTTTTGCGGCAGAAAATAAATCTTTTTTTATATTTTATCACAAAGTGTTGTAAATCATGCGAAAGATTGTATTTGATATTTTTTAAGATACATGGACAATTTTCAAACATGTAGAGCATGTAAGTGCTATTCTTTCATTCACAACGAAATTAATACTGTGGTGTTGGTTAGAATTTTTGCTGCGCAAATATCCCTGAGTTATAAATTGAAACCGAATGACATTCAGGGGTTCTTGTTTTACAGCGAGACGCGTCGGACAGGTGACCGATCGGTTTACTCTCGAAAATGTGTCTAAGAATCGAAGTTATATGATAGATCGCAATCGCTACTTTTGATTCTTTATGGTCAGATAATATCTCGTGGATGATAGCAGCAAAACTCTTTATTAACGTTATTAAAAATTGATAAAAACAATTCTTTTGCTTTCTTAATATTACGTTATCTATTTAAATTATCATTACACAAAGTTTGGGAGTAAATTTGTCGTGAATCGGTCAAGAGATCTAAATTTCGTAGCAGTTTGAATTTTTTGGAAAACATCGGTGAACCGTTACAAAAGTCGAGTTATCGGGCTAATATTTTCTGCAGATATGGACCAATAATGAGCAGTGAATGGTACAAAGTTTGTCGAAACCTGACCGAGTGATTAATTATATGGCAATTAAAATTTTGAGCATTTTAATAAAAAATACTATCAAGGTAGTCAATGTCACAAATCTCTCTAAACTCTTACAGTATTAAAAACAAAGAATACAAAGTAATCTGTATACATTGCTTCGTCATTCTTTTGAAATGTTGTACACAAAGCTTCCTCCTTGTTGAAGTCAAAATTTATCAGCATACTTTCCCATACTTTCTCATAGAAGGCCTTGCAATTGCGGTTTCAATAGAATGAGCAAGTTAGGAGCAAAGTTTTTTCGAAACTTTTTATCTTTTATCCATATATTATATATTTTTTAACCATAGCCGTATTTACGTATCGGAAAGCTCGTATGATTCTTGTATCCATATGATCAGTCGTTTATACGATTTATAAAGTAAACTTTATTTTTTAATTGCCAGATATTTTTTTAATAAAATGGTTTTTCTTTAATGCATGTATGGAAAGAATTTACTTGATAATAAACAGGTAACTGTATAACTGTATAATACACATGAACGAACATTAGAAAAATTATTAAATTTTTTAGTAAATCAGGCTTTGGAATTTTCAACAATAAAATATTAAAGTAAAAAAGGATTAAATTAGCTAAAGATATGTCAAATACTTTTTAAAAAAGCTCCTTTAGTAAAAAAAACTCATCATCTACGAAATATGAATTAAACTTAGGGACTAGAACTCGATTGATTACCGAGTGAACGAAAAAATGTGATATTTCGCCTTGAATAGACGATCGAATACCATACAATGCTTGTCGCATAGTATAAGCTATTGGTATATGATACTGATAAGTAAAGTGTGTCAATCACTGATTGACACTTTTCACAAATATCAATAGAAAAGCCTGAATCTGACAGTTTTGCATTTTTTTTCACATACGTCGACGCTTTTACGTCGATACATTTTTACCCACACCATTAGAGAAATGAATGATGGTTTTAACGAACCCTATAGGCACACAAATAACACGATGATTTATCTATCTAATGATATATCTGTACAGCGAGTTGAGCTGACTTTTAATCCTCTGTTAATTCTGGAAAAGGTCAGAGGTTGCGCTGAAATGCTCATTGTCCTTCGTTTGTATCCTTTGTATTTGCAATCTAATCATGAGGTGTACATCTCCAAACACAAACTCGACCATACAATTTAAGCTTTCTGATGATGTATTCCCGGATCTGTAATGTTAGGTTCTGATTACATTTGTGCGTTTGAATTATAGAAGATTATGATCGATGAAGGCAACCCGAGGCCGATTGATATAATTATGACATGATCTTCATTAAGCTCTGATTATCAGCTACCGGTTTGAATGCCATTTTGTATCAAGTTCGACGGTGAGACCGTAGATTCACAGGTAATCCTATTTGTTCTCAAAATTGTCTGATGAAAATCCACTAAAGAAGTTAAAATAATTTTTATCATTGATGCGCTCGACTATCGACTATTGATGGAAAGTTAATTGTAACTTTCCATTCGTTTCCGGGGACAATATTTCCCCGACAATGAAGTGATTTGTACCAACGATTGCTCTGTCTGGACTTTTGAGAAATTTTCTATTAAATCGCGGGGGGGGGGGGGGGGGGAGGTTATTATGAAAGTCGGGATTCGTTATCAATCGACAACGGGGAACGTGTTATTGTCATAGTCGGAATTTGTTATCAAACGACGACGGGGGCTGATCGAAATTGCCACAATGAAATTAGTTCCGAAAGTTATAATATTCTTCTCCGTTAATATTGTGCGGGTTAAGACGGAAAAAATAAAACGCCATTTTGTGGCGTTTATTTTAATAATTAATGAAAAATAAACCACAATTTATTTTTCATTAATTTTCCTTTATTACCGGGGTAGTCAAATCTTGCGGATAAAATTTGCTGCACACCTTGTTCTGTTTTGGCATTTAACTTATGTTTTAGTTCTAAGAGCAAGGCAAAGGCTTTGATGTACCGTCAAAGAGATTAGTGAGCTTCTTCTTACCTCTTTGTCATAAATCGCGAGCAACTTACATTATGAGCTTTTAACAGTGAGCTCCGAATTACTATTCAAACGTCAGTTATTCGAGCCGCGTTAACCAGGCTTGGTTTATTAGTCCCACGGATCATTAGTATCAGCCTTAACGAGCTGGACCAACCAAGATAGTAAAGCTGTAATCATAATTCTCTTTTAAAAAGAACAAAACTATTTTGAATTTTCTTCCTTTGTACACGTAAGTGCTGTCTTTTAAACTTTTTGATATGAGAACGTGTGAAAATAACATCTGAATTATGATTTTTATGAAATTAAAATAAATTTAATAGGGAAAATAAAACATTGTTTTTATTTTTTGCAATAAGAATTAAGCAACTGCTTGATAAGATTAAAAAAATACGTTAACCTACGAGGATTTCTTTACTGCACATTCCGATCTCATCAATTATTCACATTGATAAATTTTACGAAAATCGAAAAAAGCCTACAAAGTAAAACCCTGCACATTGCTTCCTTATCATCTTTCACCTTTTACAATATCGACTCTACGAGGAAGTTTGATGACCGAGTTTAGTTTTCTCGGCAGGCTTGTTTAAATACTGTATGCTAATCGGTTCGAAATGATTCTCGATAATTTTGAAAGCCTTTTTAAAATCATATTCAGTATCAAGCAACTTTGAAAATTAATTTATAAATATTTTATAAAGCCATAGGTTAATATCTTGATGTTTATTTAATTCAAGTCATATGTAGTCGTTATATTAAAAAAAAATTTGTTTTTTACTTAAGAATTTCGATAAAAAATGTTTGTTGATTTCTAGTAGAAATCATCAAATTACTTGTAAAAAATAAATCTAATACATTTATATCCCAAGGTTAACTCGTTATACATAGTGACCCTGCGGTTATCGAAAAATGTTAAAAACTATTAATCTAAATGGCTTAGTCAATTTTTTTTATTACAGTGTTTACAGTCTCCTTGTGTGAACAAACGGAACTCGATAGCTCAAAAATTGCGCCCGCTAGATACTTGATAGGCATTTTCGATAAAATTGTAATTTACTCAACCTTCTTATGATCCTGCCCCTTTCCCGACTTCGCGACACTGTGTGCGTGTGTTGTGTGTTTGGCGAATCAAGCCTTTCGCCGACGTCTCTGGCACTATGACGTGTGTTCCCTTTACTTCACTATTTTTGCACCTATAGGTACGTCTCGTGCATTCCAATCACAAGTGGGTTAAAATCAGAACTCTTGGTTCAAACTTAAAGAAATTTGTATGGAACAAAGGGCAGTTCTATTTGTTCGCAAAATTGCAGCTCGATCGGTTTAGCCATTTATCATTCTCGACATTCTAAAGGCATTGGAATCAAAATATTTAAAAAATAGGCTCACTATCTTCATTACCCGATCTCCCTACATTTAATGTCGAATTTAATGCACACCATGAGAATGTCTGTCCAAGCCTTCTATCGTCCACTAATGCTAAAGAGCGGACATTACAGCGAAATTAAAAAAAAAAATCAAGTATACGCGATGGTTCTACGTAGCTGTCTAGTTTCGTCCTCGAACCTGTTGCAGGAGTTTCCACGCTTGTAAGGCATGAAAGGAGATGTACGATACAAAAGATATTTATTGACCAACCGACAATAGCTGAGAACTTGGATTAAAAAACCGTATCTTGACACTTATTGTACACCAAAGGAATTTAATTAAGTTTCTCGGCGCCGTTATAAATAGATCATCTCGTGGACTTATAACCAAAGACGCTCGTATCTTTTTCCCGCGTAAGCTGAACCAATGAAGCCATCCCCCCCATCAACCTAGCCTATCATTGCAATGTATCTCAATGCCTATCTCTTCACGACGTACAAAACAGCAGGCGAACAATGTGAGCGCTAATTTTTTTTTCAACTATAACTCATAATGCGTTATCGCTGCACCTTCATCATCAAATCTGAATGCATTATCTTTTTATTATTTTAGAAATATAAGGAAAAGTTTAATTTGCTGCATTACGTCTTTGGCGATTTTAATGAGGCTTTGGGAATTTCATCACTGACTTTTATTTATTTTTTTTACCTAGTCGATAACGAGAGTCATAAATCTTGCGGATTATGTATATAACAGTGTTCACTTTAGTAGCCAATGAACTTATTTTATTGGCTACTTTCAAGAGAGTATGCACTCTCTTCGGTAATTCGCAGTGATATAGAATAATCAATAATTCGATAAATTCTCGACGAGGCAGGCGAATTACTTCGGCAATATTCGAATTCTTAGGAGACGAACACCGGAAGGGGAAGAAAAAAATTCTTCGTGTTTCCAATATAATTCTTCTTAGTCGACTTAAGGACGAGGTAGCCGCGTTACCTCGACCCTGTGAACGAGTGTAGAAAGGTGTCGGGGCTATGTGCGCTCTGCTTGAAATACGAATAGGGTGTACACGCTAGACCAATAACAAAACAAAAGATATCTTAGCTCTATCAATTTGCTGTGGTAAATGCTTGCCAAGAATGCTCGCAATGCGGTATCTCGTCAGACAAAAGAGCTTGGTTTATTCATGTAACCTCTGCTACGGTGATGGAAGTTGTGCCGACTATCACAGTTGAAAATTAGAAATAACTTGTAGTAGAAAAGTGTACAAAAAGTACTGGATGAATGAATAGTTCACATTCATTTCTTGGGAAAATGAAGATTCTTTCTTTTACATGGGGATAAGTGTTTTATAAAGTTTGCATTTATATATGTGGTACCTGAACCACATTATTAGGTTATAACTTTTTATTCTTGGATTCTTGTAATAATGAATTTTAGGAACAGTAGATGTCACTTACAGATGAGTCGTGGTCCTTCGTCTCGGCGCCTCGACTACATGCGTGTTGCTCGAGAGTGAGGGACGGTTTCCCCTCCCTTCGCGGAATAGATGAGAGAACTTTCGTCAAATACGTGCTGGTGATTAAATAGGTGTACTGCAGCTTTTTATACGTCATTCCGGTACGGAAAAAAATAATAATGGTTGCTTGGCCTAATTAATTAGCTGGTTGATACAAGCATGTATCATTAGTAGAGAACATTTTATTAAAACGCTGTGCAGTAAATATCAAACATGAACAGATTCTCGAAACGCTTATCAGCAAAAACCGAACGCGAGCAGAGAACAATTGTTTAAAACGTTTTTCAATGAATACCAAAGATGAGGAGAGAACAGTTTCTTAAAACGCTTCTCAGTGAATATTAAACAAGAGCAGAGAACAGTTTTTTAAAACGCTTTTCAGTGAATACCAAATATGAGAAACTATCATAGAATTTGTTTTCCGTTGGAAAAAAAAATGTCATACAATATTTTTTATCTGAATATTTCCAATCTCTTTCAATATAGTGGTGTCAAAGTTGACAAAAATAAAAATAAAATTCTGCGGAAAGTAGTGCAGTATGTGCATGTGTCAACTTTAATCGTTTAATATGTTCATTCGCTATAGTGACCTTCGACAATTTATTGTTTATCACACTCCAATTATTTCGGATTCGCACGAATACATTTATAACGTACATTGGTAGAATTGAATATAGGTAAACATGCATCCATTATGAAAAATTCAATAGAGCACGAATAAGTTTCGATTTTATTTTGAGATATACTCAGCGACAGTGGGGGTCCATGGTACAAATCTTGTCGGCTGATATAGCTATGAGCAGTCGTGGTTTGTGTTCTCCGATACGTGTATGATTCATCATCGACACTCGATTGCTCTTTCCGTCCCTGAATAGCATAGTTCGTTTAGGGATCGACTGAATACTTTCCACGAAACCATTAGTCATAATTCAATAATTGCTGGATATTTTTTTTGCTGTTGAATTATCGTGAATCTTTGTATACAAAAAAATTGTTATCGTACTGTATAATTTGTTTTAGCTATAAAAAAATTTTAAACAAAATGGCACGCGCTACCTAAACTTTAAAACCGTAATTTATATTTGCTCCAAAAAGCTTTACCCAAATTAATAAAAACTTTAAGCGTCAAGATAAAATAAGTGTAAAAAGGGAATGACGCTTTATGTTGTTTCTAATTTCACAGAAAAAAAAAATTACAGTTTGATTACCGTTCGAGACCTGCTCCCAGAAGTTATAATAAATCTATATATATATTTTTTTAATTTTAGAAAATGCATGACGTCATTCTTTCCGTGAATTTATCGTAACGTGATTTCTAAAATTTGATTAAAGTTTATTATCCAATCTAATGTTTTCTACTAATCTCAAATTTGTTCTTTTATTTTCACTTCGAATTATACTTGATCATCAGAGGCAAAAGATAAAAATTCCATATTTAATATCGATTTTCCTTTCTTTGACACTTACTTTAAATTAACTTCATTCGTTGCCTCGCCCGAGGGCGTCCAAGAAGTAAAAGTACCGAACAAAAAATGGACACTCTCTAGTTCGACCGTTGTGTCGGCCCTTCTGACTCTCTACCATTGCCTTATCCCGCGATCAGTAATTTCCTCTCTTCTCGCCATACGATCCGAGTAAACGAGGGTGTACTCCATTTGCAACCCGACCCTATGCCGATCGTCAAGGGTGCTGCTACTGCTACTTCAGATATCGCTACACTTCTACTATCGGTTTCTCCTGGGACGTCTTGAGCTCCCATATTCCAGCCTTCAATAACCCTTATAGCATTTGTAGAAAGGAAATATCGAAAGTTCGTGGATCTCGTTGAAATTTGCCATTCAATCTGGAAGTCGCTCAATCATCCGCATCCTCCTCCACGTGGTGACATCTCGAGAACCAATTTTTCCCAATAACTACATAGTGATTTGTTAATCCTCAATAATTATGAAAATCTTTATACATATTTTACACGTCGTAATTGCAGCAATCATTACTGAAGCTGGATTGCTGATTCCAGTGAATTATTCCTACGGAATTAATTAAAAAATGAATAATTTCTGAGTCATGAAAGTTATTGTCCAGACTTACAAATAATTACAATACGGTGGGCGTTTATGATGCACTTTGTGCTTAACCCTTCAACGAAAACAAGAGGGTGCGTGGGATTCACTGTATGCCCCATATAAATGTTGTAATATTTAAGGTGGAAAAAAAGTCATTGTAATCGTTTAATTATTTTTTTATATGATTCAGTCCTTTTAATTCTTAGACTTTATTTCAGCCAGGTAAAAAAGATGAATTTATTGTATAAGAATGGTACTTCAGAGACAGATTTTTTGTATGGCCATGTTAAACCACATGAGGACTATTGGGCAATAGGGACAATAGGCGCTTGGGGTGTAGGTTAAACCTCATCCGACTTTAATAATTTATAACAAAATTCAGATGGGAGTTACTTTCGCGTTGAGTATTTTTGTTTAACTGATATAGCAAAATACTGAAACTGACAGGACTAACAGAGAATTCTTTTATTATAGTGACCGCAACAAATTACCTGGGGTGTAGTCTTTACACCACGAATCAATAGGAGGGTTTTGATAAAATTAAACCAATTTATTTTGGAAATGAAAACATCATTATCAGATACGTAGCGATTGATATATGGTGATGTTTTCTATATTGCGAACCAGAGGTCAGGATGCACCGAATAACAGAGAGCAGCTTCATCGAGCATTCACGTGTAAGCGCATTCGAATAAAGGTTTTGCCGGTGAATGTCAAGTGTAGGGTAGGTAGCAAGTTACATTGAAGTAGTGAAATACCATCCTGTCGCGGAGTTGTGTACCCATCTCACGTTCGTATTAAAATCGTGCCTCCGTCCACTAAAATACGTCTACGTTTCCCTGTTTGCTCTGCTATCTTTCATTTCTACCTAGCAATTATTGTTTTCTAGGTTGTTGGTTGAGGCCGGGTACAAAGTAAAAAGAGCGTGCAAATTAAATTTTCACGTCACCTTCTCGTTTCTTTGTACACCAGTCACAAAGCATTCTCTATAAGTAGACAAAGTGAATGACGCAGTTAAGTTAATAACCATGGACTGCGAGGATTAACTTAGCAAAATTGACTAAATGTTCGGTTGCGGGTGGTAAAGAAAATATCTATTTGTTGGAATTAATATTTAGTCGATCGAACGAACTGAACATTTTTTCAAAGCTAAGTATTTAGTTGATCAAAAAATGTTTCGGTTCAATTAATTACACATTTCGTTCGTAATCCATAATCGCAGATTCAGTAGATTTTGCTAAGTTCTTCTCAAAATGTGGGCTGGACAGTTATTAGAACGGAAAGTATACTTAAAACATTATATATCTTAATGAAAAAAGCTACAAAATATGACAATGTTTAAACGAAAACAAAGTCTTCGTCTATGCTGAATGAAAAGAACATATCGCTTTATAGAAACATTTTTTAAAATGTCGTTTGATTTTAATACCACATTCCTTGTACCAGAACCGCTGTATACAAAGAGTAGCCAACTGTACTAATTTCACATGTTCTTAACCCTGTAAAAAACACGACAGCAATATTCGTGGAATTCCCTTTCAATTGCAGTATTGCAACCGGTCTGTCGAGTTTTCCACATTTCATTGAAACGTTGCTGAAATTCATATCCATCTATATATCGTCCTGTCGGAACCACATATGCTTGAAGATTTGACCTTACCTGTGTTTCCACGAATTAAACGTAATAGACGATTCGTCATTCATGGGCGTGACACGGGTTGGAACAAGCGGAGCTTTCATAAATCATTGGATCTCATAGGTTGCTCACTGAGAGCTCCTATCTAGTTTGGTCTCCCTTGCGCGCCACGAGAACTGGGAACTACGGAAGGGGTTAGTTTTTGCTTATACTCCAGTGGATATGGACCGAAATTGCAATGATACTGAACTTGCGCGTTATTTTCGTTGCTGCTTTTACCGCTGGACGATGCAATTCTCGGATATAGTATTTAGGAACGCGTAAAAGCGATTGCAAGTGCATGTGATTCTGTGACGTCGTTCGTCCATGTAATTTAGAGTGGAACATCCCGAGTAAAAATTTAAAACCTCCCACCAGGGGAGATCCTACGTTTCGTTACAGGTGCGCGATAGCGCGTAGCATAGGAGTATGTAGATCGTAAGTACCATTTTAGTTTGAAGCTACTTTCACGCTACAAACGGCAGTCGATACCCTACCGCTCACGCTGGGATACTCCGCTTACGCTTTATACACTACTGCTTCTCGTCTCTAAATTTATACAGCCCCCATGATATCATGGGGCTTGAATGAAATACACATTACTCAAATAAGTAATAAATCATTTTCAAACAATTTTAATTATGAATGTTTATTCATTTTAAAAAACATTTTTATCACCTATGGGGGCTAAATGGAAAAAAAAAACTGAATTGATTAATAAATCTTTTTTTTTTGTTAAAGTAATCATTATTTATCGTTTGCCGTGTAATGAAACTGCTAAGACTATGTCGAAAATGAATTTGTAATCCTATTGTGGTGGTATGTAATCTTGGTTGACGATCTACGCCTACAACAACTACGTTACTGACTACTTCAAAGTCTGTTGTACTTTATGTTTACTTAGCTGATGATTTCTATAGCCTCTTACCGCCAAACCTACATACTCTACAGTATTTTACGGGGTTCGATAGAGATTCATTGATTAATATTCCCACTATTTATTTTCAATAATTACGTTTGTATTCAATGATTTGATCATCATGAAATAATTATTGCCAAACAAATGTAATGGTAAAACGTAGCGAGGACATCTTTCTGTCCTACTCGTTACATTTATGTCTTGATACTTTTTTCATGAAATTCAATGCAATATTAAATAATATATTATTCAATAAACAAGTATATTATTCAATACACATGTAATTATAAACAATGTAAATAATTTTTACAAATTTGTATATTTTTAATAATTACGAAGTCTTATGTAAATTACATGAATTTATAGGCTTTCTTATGAAGAGTACAGATTATTGAAAAATAAATATCCATTACGCTGTAGTTGGCGGAGTAAATATTTTACTTATGAAGCACTTTTATCGATTTGTAAAAGGGAGCTTTACCCTACTTCTACATATGTCACAGAGAAGAAAATTGATTTACTATTTTAAATGAAACGATTTCGTCAGTTTGTGTTTGAACGTGATGGAATATTCAATGTATGCTCAGCGATATTCAATCCACTTTGAAATGGTCTGTTACATTAAAAGAATTCAAATAAACATTGTTAGCCGAAAATATTTGTATTGCTTTGCTAATAATTTACCAATCGACGAAATAACAAACAAAATTACAAAATTAAAGAGGCTGACACTATAGAGTATGAAAGTATTTAGGGTATAGAATGCAAATTATTGTCTGAAGTAGAATTTTGAGGTCTTTGGGCGCGTGAAAATTGAAGGTTTGTAATTCAAATTGTGTAATTTCTCGAGATATTCGCAAAAATCAGGTTTCTTGTGATTACAGCGCCATCTATCACGAATCGAAAAAAAATGTTTCAGATACAAGTTACTTATTTTTTATGTGGAATCCGAATCTGCAATAAAAAATGGGAGTTCCCAGGGGGTGGGGATGAGGGGTCGACTTTGGTATAATTGGATGACCCTCTTCCAGGCGAACAAATTTTATTCAGAACTTTTTTCGATCCGATGCGTAGTTTTCGAAATATTTCAATGTCTTCAGATAAATCGGCCACCCTGTATAATGCCGTGAACCGGGGTGTACGAAGGGTTTGAATCTTAACTCGGGCAGTGTTGGTCTAGGAGAGAACGATATTAATTATTGTTATTACGAAAATGAACTGTTTAACGAATAGTGCCCATGTATATGTGACTTATAAGTGAAGGATCAATGTATATATAGATCATTCAACAGATGATATACGCAACTGCGAATGTAATTGGCACGAGAGAAAGCTTAAAGCTAAGTACGACGTTCATGAGCCAGCATTTTGTGAAACTAAACTGCAACATATTGAGCCAAGTTGGTATAATTTATCGTAAGGATGGTCCGGCACTAAAGTTATCAAGTCTTGAGCTTTTCATTTAAAGAGAAGCTATATATATATAGAGAGAGACAGAGAGAATGCTCTTATCAATAGACTTGGAGTCAATCCCGTCAAAAGACGAAGGACGAAAGATCAAAGACGTTGGCGAGTACCATTGAGGAACTTACTGTGGCCTGTGGTTCCTTTATTAATGATTCTTTAGTGAATAGAATATTCCGTTCAATACTGCTGGCGCACTATGACGTCTGTCTTTATGTGGTATACTTAGAAATAATTAAATTTTTTACTTGTAATGTAGGAGAAGTTACCAAATATATTGACAGTTTTTTTACTATTTAACTTTTTTAAATAACAAATTAATGAAGTCGAAGCTTTCCATTCCTCTACCTACATGGAATAGAAATATATGTCGATATGATATATATACCTTTTTACCGCAAAATATATTTATATATCTCAGATATATATTCTATACATGTGAGATATATAATTTTACAATATATACAGTGTAAATGTAAAATATAAATATAAAATAATATATAGAACTTCCCGTTAGATATACATGTAACGTATATTAATTATATATCCCCGAGTAAACTTTATTTTCATGGGGATGTGATTTGCTATCACTCCAACTTTGACTGTTAAACATATAATTTTTCAAGTTGTCTAATGTTTCATGATTAACACTAAACGCTTATCATGTTCTCAAGGTAATAAGAATTTTTTTTAGAAAAAAACAACACCGTGGAAGCGAGCACAAAAGTTAATAAACAACGGCATTCATAAAACAGAGCAACATAATCAATGGAACATGGTAGACGTCAATGTTGTAATGTGTTAATTAATGACCATCATTATTTAACATGGTCGACATTAAACATATTAAATATGTTAAAACATATGGTCGATATTAGAAAAACATTCTGTAACCGTTCGTTAATACTTTTTGTAGTTTTTTCTATAACTTTTTTTCATTTTTTGTTAATAGCTGAAATCTTGAAATAATATTAACCCTATCGACCGTAGGGTTAATATTATTTGTCGTCTGATACGGTGGGCGCAGCTAGGAATAATATTTAGCATGTAACGAGTGGTCCTCTCCAATGTGAAGGTTTCAGCTATTAAAAAAAAAAATGAAAAAAAGTTATAGAATAAACTACAAAAAGTATTAACGAACGGTTACAGAATGGTGTTCTATGGACGTTTGATAAATAATTTTGATGCCAAATGACGATATTAGCTTTAAAGAAATTTATAATAATTAGATAACATGGCAAATGCGATTTTGCTGTGCTTTGAGTAATTATGGACTGCAAATATTATTCGCCAACAGTTTTATGAACTCATAATCGGAATTGATGAATTCCTTTTCAATTCGATTGCAAAGATAGAATCAAAAGCATCCAAGATGTCGCTTCGATGTATCCTGTTTCTAAATATTTGCGACGAGCAACGATCAGATATATTAAAGTTAGGTGAATGCCGGAGAGACGGTTGTCGATCGACAAGCAGACAGGTATACGTGCTCATTGAATCCCATCGCTTTCTACACGTCTTGGGAGGAATAGAATTGAGAATCGAGAGAGAAACGAAGCGAGCCAGTTATTTGAAATGTCTCAACGTTGTTCTCCGAATTGTACATCAGAAAAACAATGTAACCCGTCGATTCTCCCTCTCACGGGCGTCTCTGCTTCCACTTGGTTGAATTTAAATTACAGAAGCTTGTATTGTTGGACTACAGGGGTTGAGCTCCAGGCTACTACAAAAGTTTCTTTATTCTATATTCTTGCTCGATATAACGAGTTGATCTATTTTCTAGTAGTCAGCGGATACAGTGTAGTTTTGCATCAAGTATCTCTCTCCCTCTCTCTCTCTCTCATTCATCCTCGTCACGAGTGGATTGTTGTGTAAAGTAGAAAATCGCGGATGCGGTAATGGCCGATGGTATAAGGGATCATGAGATGGGTCACTTATTCCTCGAGAAAGGATCGTAAAAGTGCGGGGGTGGAGTTGCATATTAACTTCCATCCTACCTTATTGGAGTTCTCTACGACGATCAATATGTAACGCAGTTTGTTTTCCGTAAAGTCGATCGGAATTGAAGAAATATTTAGTCAAAACGATTCGGTAAATATTACATTCCAATCGGGTAGTATGTGGATTGTATTATTCTGAGAAAACAGTTTAAATATTTCATGCATTGCAGTCAATCTTTTATTAAGTTAATGAAAATGTGATTTATCCAATTGGAGTCTTGTTAAATCGATCAAATTTAAGAGTTATATTAACGAAATCATAGTTGATTCTACAGTTTTTCTCAGTGTATCTGATGGAATTTTTTAAGGGGTCCTCGACAATGATTACAAAAACGCAAGTTAAATTACAACAACCGAAAAAGTTGTTTTTCATTGCCGCTAGCGTGATGAGAATTGACGACGAGCATTTAAAAAAACCTTTCGTGTTACTCAAAAAACCTGTTTCTTTTATATTTCTATCGACGATTTTATGGACGGTCATGAGACGAAAGGTTTAAATAATATATCGATGATAAAAAATGTTTGAAGAAATTCAAATGATATTCAACTAGCGCAATAAAAATGTGTCAAATTTAACAATATTGTAATAAAATCAAAAAACGCTTATTGGTTCTAAAATTAATATTTACTATTTGTACTTCATAAAACGCTTCTTAAACATTAAGGAATAATTATAGAAATAAAAATAAAAATTGCGTCAAAATTTCGTGGTCCATATCTGACAAACATAGTCTTATCATGCACTACGCAAATTTTCACTGAAAATAAAATCTTGCATTATGAATTATTTGTGGCGGAAGAATTTTTTACAATTAAAACATTTATTAGTTTTGAAAGATAGCAATTGGATTTTTGGATCGTGATGGTTGGATACATTTTTATCCGTGGATTTTATAGAGCTTGCATTCTGTTCGACAGTTTTATTCTAAGTCCGGAGGGTTGGTGAGGTTAAAAAACAGCCGATGCTCTATGACGCTGTTCGGATCTCCGGATATGTGAATTGTGATCTCCTCTCGTTGGGAAAAAAATGTTATCCGTCGACCTCCGGCACCAAAATATCACTGCCATACGAAATGTGGAGGTAGATTGATCTTCGTAACGCGTTGATCATGAACACGACGTTGAATCACGAGGGGTCATAGTCAATCTCTGACGACGATTAACGCGATGCGATGGCACGTTCGCGGTAAAGGGCCTGCCAGTCTTTACCCTGTAGGGGATTTAATGAGACACGATTTTCATTATCGGTGACACATGCGAACGTCATTCGATTACACGAGATATAATCGTAGCTGTGCGTTATTACACGCACCTCTTCGATACCTTATGGCTTTAATTATTCCATCATACAGGTGTATTGGATATTATATGATGGGATTTTCGTTCGAGCATTTTAGTTTAAAGGCAAATCGTTCATATCCTCATCTCCAAATTCTATCACTGATTTTCTAATATTTCATTTTTAAATGTTGTTTTCTTTACTATATGTTAAGTCACGAAAAAAATGTTGTCAACAAATTCAATTTAACTGAAAATACCTTCTGCGCACTTTTAAATTAATGGAATCGGATAATATAACAAGTGAAACTTAAATTTGTGACTCAACAAAAAAGAATTTATGAGGACAGATAAAAAGCTACCGTACCAGGAATTGTTAGAAACGTTACCCTTTGTATCAAGATATTTCATCAAACAACACATGAAATTGTGTAAAATCTACACAAATTGAAATTTTAACCAAACTCAAAGTAAAATTTAATTATAGTGCAAATAGCTGATGAAAAAACTTCAAATATCTCCACAATTTCCCCTTAATTTTGTTAAATCAATGTAATCTGTGTAAAAAGAAATTAAATTATATGTCCGAGCAAATTCTCAAAATTTCCGATAACCGATAATCGCTCATTGTTGAATCATTGCCGCTCCATTGACACTGCATTCACAAAAAGTATATAAAACTTAAGCCCCTCATTATTTCACGTATTCATTCTGCTTTCGGGGCATTCACCCGGCATTGAGTTGACTAGTAATGTACTCACAGCTATATTTCATTAGCGTATATAGATTATGAACACACGAGTACATGTGTAGGCGTTTGGGTACAAAGAGAGCATATGCATCCATGCCCACAATTAGCAGGCAACGTCATCACCATCTGGGTTTACATCAGCGTCAAGCGGGAGGTTCGAGGGTAGCACAAGGGCTGAAGGTATATGTTTGAGGGGTTGGGCGTTGGCATCGTGAGCATTTATCTTCTGTATACCCGCGCTCCATCACGATCTCGATTCTCCGCGTTCAGCTACTATCTACCAACAATTCCGTGGTATCACGCGATAACGAAGTTATCGAAATATCGGCGCCCGAAGATAGTAGGACTTCCATCGGAATCTTCAATTGCCGCATATACGTTATTACAAGATTTCGCGGTTACCTGGATTAAAGTACTTGTCTTGTAACGTCTGATTCGCCCGTCACTGTGCTGCAGCGATTGTTTCATTCACTTACCATTTTATGGTTAGAACCTGTACCACCATAAAATATGTTTTATCATCGGCAATCAAATATATTTTCGACGTACACGTGGTTTATCGTCTTTAACTCCGGTTGGGATGTCATGAGCTTGTGGAGTATATGAACATGCGGTAAATGTTACACCACGTTTAGTAAAGCGAGAGCCTCGCGTGGGTTTAATTTGCTCGTAGTATGATAACGATTATTCGATTTAGCAACATCTGCTGTTGCACGTACACGTTTCACAGTTAAAATTAATGTCTGAGTATGCCTAAAGTCAACTGTACTCAATATCACTCGATTTTCGGCAACTAGTCTCGACATTGTAAAACTTAATTCTTGCAACAATAGATTAATATTTTGCATCATGGAGCCTTTTTTAATCGTTGTACTATTAGCCTTCAGCTTCGGCTATGTATACGCTACGTACCAACTGCGAGCCTTTAGCTTGTTATGAAAAAGGTAGCCAGTGTCGCCAGGTCCAAGCACGCCATGTATTATAAATTGAACGTTCTATCTTTATCGCAGTAGTTATGCGGGTGACAACAGATCTGCGCTTTTGAAGAGCGGCGGAGGTTTGTGCGATGGACGTTATCCCCCGAAGCATCGGATCGAGGCTTTTAAATATGATTTCATGATAATTTCCTGGTGTATTAGCTTCGTCCTTTTCGTGAATGGTACTTTTCATGCGTGTTTTTTTTTATTGTAGAGACGCGATGAATGGTATGTGGTACATAACCAGGTCATATGTGTATTCTCGGAATTCAATTTTATTGCGCCCGTTCATCTTTACTCCTGTGAGTATTGGCATAATCGTAATGAAAAATTGCTCTTTTATTTATTTATTTATTTGAAGCACCCTCAAATCGAGAATGAAACAGCCATTTTTTATTTATTTACGGTGCCATATATACTGTTAATGATAATTTCGGTTGATTCGAATGAATTCGTATAAATAGACGACGAGATTTGGTCGACCACGTTAGTCTAAAAGAACTCATACGTTGTATTCCTTTGGATTAGGTTTGTTGGATGTAATGTTTATCGATTACCGAGTGTTGAAATAATTTCGCTGTTGTTCGACCGAGGATGTTTAAATAAATGAAGCTGACGATTCACCCCCTAAGAACCTCATGTGTTTCTTTAGCATACATATATCAAATCTGAGAATCGTTAAAGATTGTAAAATTGAAATTAAGCCCGAATTCCTTTACTCTCCCCAGCCTTTAAATATTATGTCATTTAATTTGTTGGTTTTTAATTTTTTGTATTAGGTGAGCTGCCAAGAACAAGATGGCAGTCGCTGCTTGCCCCGGAAGACCTTTTTGGCGCTCTTGCGTCTCCCGGAGGTAGGATCGAATTTGGCAGCGTATTCTAGAACGGCTCGCATTATTCAAGACACAAAAGATAGATCGGACTACGTGAATTTGAAGAGTCTGACAAGCGATGAAGGCGAAGATGCAAAGATTTGTCTACCGGCCGGTGTCTATCTCGAACTCTTCAGTGATTCGGCGATGCGAGGACACCTGAGCGCTATCGGGCGCGCTCAAAAGATGTTCGACGATCCGGTCGATCGCGCATACGAAAACGGCGATCTCACTTCCGAAGATATCATGGAATCGAAAAAACGAAGCATCGCGACACTCGCCAAAAACGGTGATCTACCCATATCGATTCAGGATCGTAGTCAGGATGAGGAAGGAGACGAAGCGAAGGCGACTGAAACAGCCAGGTAATATTACTTCTCGCAGTAAATACACAAAATTTCGCATTAGTTAACAATATTCAAATATGTGAAAATTTGTTCGTAAATAAACTGTAAAAATATCAGTTTGCTGCATAGTACGTTTATTTTATCCTGATTTACCATGGTTGTGTTAAAATGAGCACGGAAAACCACGAAATTCGAGGTAGACTACATATTACAGTGCAACGGATTTCAATGTCAGGATAGTCAAAATGGTGTTTAGAAAAATTGTCTAGAAAAATGGTTGAGAAAAAGTGATCGCACGTGTATTTGTGTACTGAACTTCTGAAACGTCTAATATAAGTCGAGAATTACTAAAGTAATTCAGCTGAAATTTGATACATGTAAAACAATAACCTCTCCTTTGAATGAAGAAGCAACGTGCAAAATTCTACTTTCTATTTTTCTTTCATCAATCAAGTATCATTATTTTCCATAACATAACATTGTTTTTATTCCCAACAGATTTGATACTCTGAGCAGCGAGTCCCTTGACGGTTTAATGAAGATCCTATCGGACGGTGGTGTCGAGGATCGTCACAACATCCCCGAAATAGCTGCTGAATATACTTTGCCAAATGGAGAACTGGATTTGGAGGCTCTGGCGCGAGACTATCCTCCCACAAGCAAGCGAAACATCGCGGCTCTGGCGAGGGACTTTGCTCTGCCACCTTCGAGCGGAAAGAGAAACGTTGCGGCCCTCACGCGGGATTACGGACTCCCGAATGGCAAGAGGAACGTCGGTACTCTCGCGCGAGACCGTATGCTACCGAACGGCAAGCGTAACATCGAGTCTCTGAGGCGAATCTATCTGTTTCCGGCTCTTTCAGCGGGGGAGAAGAGGAGTCTCGCATCTGTAGCCACCGCAAATTATCCACTCCATTACGGCAAACGTTATCTCGGTGCTCTCGCGAGATCTGGTGACTTTCCTCTTCGCGATTACGAGAAACGTAACATGGCCGCGCTTGCAAGAAACGGCGACGTTTTCGGCTACGGAAAACGCAACGTGGGTACCCTCGCCAGAGATTGGAGTCTTCCGAATCAATCTTCCAATCGTCACGGACGCTCCCTCACCGAGAAGGATCTTGACGCTCAGCGCTTCGACCAAGAACTACAGAAACTCGGACTGGAAACTCGTCACGGTGATCATCCTCAGAAAAATGCAAAATCGTTGACTGAAAAATCCGCCGACAAAACGAGAAAGCCGATGCACACGAACGCGTTCGAGACTGAACATGTTAATGCCAAGGACGATTTACTGAAGAATGTAATGGATGGCAAGAGGGCTAAACGACAGATCGACTACTCCGAGGAATACCCTCTTCCTGTTATGCAAAACGCCAATGTATTCGATTACGAGGACATGATCGAGGCACTCACCGGCGAGTATCCAAATACGGAGAAGAGATTCATGGGTGAGTTTGATTATCATTTCGGTGTGTATAAATTATTCAGACGATATAGTTTCTTGTTTCTATACATGCCCGGATAAAAATGTAGCATCTACCTTGAAAACGCGTTGAGACTTACCGCAATGGCTTATCACACCTATGAAGGCAAAGTTGCCAGGTCCAGACGAGAAGTGAACCTTTGCGTAAGATCCCTATCAATTAGCCCTGAGATTCCCCAATGAGGTACCGAATGGGACTTGATCAAGGTTCTAATCGCATACTAGTGAATTAATCATTTAACGCCATGGTTCTTTATGATACGATATTACATTGAATTCACTTTTATTTTACCTAGTCAATTTCTAGTTGCAATAATTTATTACATTTTAAGCTAATTTATTAGATATTTGTGAATAATACTTAATGAAGGAAGTACTGCTATAGAAACCTGGCACTAAATTCGTTAAATGGCCTCGCCACAGCACGGTGGTCATCGTGGTTATCTCATGCCAGGGTCCACAGGAGTTCCAGACTAGTTGGTCTTGCAACCATGCTAGATTCTGGTAGGGAAAAATTACTCAATCACTGTTGTTGTAACTGTTCTAAGAACTAAGAAGTAACTAAAAAGTGAGGCAATTTGACGACATTTTTACCCGGGCGATTTAGATGGTGTTACCGAAGTCAGTAATCGTCTAATTCTTTGTAAGAAAACGATGTATATAGTATAGCTAGCACATTGATGTTAAGAGATCAAATAATTCAAATTATGTTTAATTTTTTAAATATCGAATTAATGCGCAATTGATTCACGTAAAAGTGGTGAATAGTGTATCGGATCTTCGATAAAGATAGAAGATCGTACTGTGTACTATTGAGATGTGAATGTTAGGAGCAGGTAGCGATCTGGAGTTGCAGGATGGCGGACGTACGACATCTGGATATATCGACATGTATCAACCAAGTAAGAGACATATCGGGGCATTGGCACGCCTCGGATGGCTACGATCCTTCAAGGCGGCGCGATTTTCGCGCTCCCCGCGGTATCTGGTCGGCAGGTCAGATTAGCAGGTTTCCCACTCCGTGTACTCCGCTCCTCGTGTGCTGTTGATGTGTAATTGTCTATGTAGAAGCCCGCAGCGCTACGATAAAGTTCAATATATCTACGAACGCCCATTTGTCAGCCGTTTAATCAACTCGCCGTCCTATCGGACTCGTTACGGTAGATTAGGTGTTCTTTGATGTGTTTTCGGTACTTGCGCACACATATATGTATTATATCATATAATATATATCTGTATGTATGTTAATTATTTATATTCGTTATCGGTGTTATAGAGCGCTGTTAGATCTTTTAGTCTCGATGTTAGAATGATAATTAGAAAGTCTCCTGTCACCGCACCCAACATGGAGAACCGATCCGGCTTCGTCTGTATTAGATCAATGTCGTAACCTTTTCTTTTATTTGTTCACGTAACGACCATATCCGCTGTTCTCTTAATTTAGGCTGTTGCTCTACATATCATTCTTCTACAAATTCACAAATAATTAGTATTTCCTGATGTCTGTATAAAATCTCATTTCTCACAAGAGGATCGGATGCAATGGTATCAAATATGGATCAAACTGTATATCTCACTAACTCACAATTTAAATCTTCACAGATGAAATTATTTTCAATTTCGTAAATGAAAAACGGGGTTTTGTATCCTCCCATTGACCATCCCTCTACGATTATAGTTTGATACTTATTAAATATAAGTAAAAGGACTATAAAATCATCAAACGATTTAATATTTTTCTGAGGCTAGCACTCAAAGTGTACAACTCTAGATTAAAAAGAGAGATCAAAATATTATTTTATTGTGAGAATCAACAGCTTGGATATACTTTGTTTCACATCTGAATTCGTTCGATAAATGTCGGTATCGGTGTACAACAGAATTACTCGTGATTGCACGGTAAGTCGTCGATGAATGTTGGGAAGGCAACTCACCGCAGGTAACATTCTACTGTGCTCAGCTGTGGAAAGTTCGGAGCGCACTTTACTTGGATCTGATGCGATCAATACCTGCAGGATTCGTGCAATCTCGTGGGCTGCCGCCGCGAGTCGATATTATGTTATCATTTTGTTAATTCCCTTTCATCTACCACTGTCACACTGTTCATTGTTACCTGTTGATTTTTCAAAGAACGAAACATATTCATACGTGTAATAATGTTATGAATTCGGTAATCGATAGCGATGACAAAAAGTCACGGAAGAGTGGAAATTACTTTTTCGAATTGATATTGCAGGGAGGATCCCGCAGATGGGACCGCGTCCAACAACTCCACCGACACGTCGACTCGGGCGCTAAGCCGTTACCGCAGACCGAGAATCCGCTGCCTTCAGTCCCTGCAAGGAGATTGCCGACACAGCTTCAGAAAGAATTCAGCGTTACCAACTGTTGACAATGTTCTTGGCCAGAAGCTTCATTTTACCGCTCCCCTCGCCATATAGGCACTACGCATTAATCATTGTTTTCTAGGTGCAAACATTTTTTTATTGATCTCGCTTCGGCGGTGTACCGTCAATTTGAAATGTGTAGAATGCAAGGTTTGGATGGTGAGAAAACGAAAACAAAAAAATCAATGAAAAGAATCTATTGGGCAATCGAGTGTAAATATAATTGATAGAAATTCAGCAGATTCGATATCCGAGAGGATTTAACGGAAGATATGACAATAACGAAGACAAATCAATCACATAAAAATATGATAGCGATTGTAGCTCCATAAATCTATAGTATTTATCAAGATAATAAAACAAATAAGTGCCCACACGAGAAACGAAATTATGCAACGAAACGTGTTAGCTGATATTCACCACAGACAGAAGTATTCTGGGTTGAAGGAAGTATACTGTATAGTACCGGTTTCCGCACATTTTCCATTAAAACTTGTTGTTTCATTAAAATTTTTGTTTCATGTCAGTTCTCTTAGCATTTCAAATCGCTCTTCAAGGACTGTAAGACGCGGGCTGTTTATAACGGGCTCCCCATTCAGCGTCTATCCGAAAATTTTTGCTACTACGTCTACAAGATATTCAATGTAGTACTTACTAAAAAAAGTAATAACAAAAAAAATAATATAAATTATGATCTGTTAGTTGTCGCGAGTTAGCGAAAATGCTGCGAGCGCAAATGCTTTCAATTCTATAAATCAGTACCAACTCGAAAAAATTGCACCGAAGTAAATTCACAAGCTCGCTGAGACTAGAGATTCTTCTAAAATTCATCTAATTAGCGTAGTGTTTAGGCCCTTAATTAGTGATGTGAGTGATCGATGTTATCCGCAATCTACGCACTCTTTCGCCCACGTAGTCCTCAAATCGTTTGAACGTAAAAATGGCCATAGAGCTCAGTCAAATTCGGCTATAAACAGTAGTCGTGTATCTTTTCAGTTCGCGTTGTTTTCTTTATCGATGTAAGTTCGTAGTGCAAATCAATATATATACAAAATATATTTAAAAAATATTAAATAATATTTATGGTGTGTGGCGAATACGCATTCGCGTGCTGGTGGAGGAAAAAAGTGAACACCGAAGTGGCTGGCTTCGGTTTCACATAATATTAACGGTACGGTGGAGAGCAATCGTTTAACTCGAGAAATTAACTCCCGTGACCACATTGTTCCATGTGACTTACCGATCATTGCTGTGAACGACATATAACGTACATCTGAACTTTATTGATCTACATGTAATATGTGTTTGAGTATATACAATAATGTGGATAACCAGTGACAATAAAAATGATAATAACATTGAAGTAATAATGCTCGTAACAGCTGTTCATTGTTTTTTATAATTCCCGCAACATAATAGACAAAACATCAAATTCTTCTTCATTATATGATTAAAGTTATAAAAATTTGTTGTCGAATGTGTCCTTTATATACATTATCAGGATTAACTAAGTAATTGGTGAATTTACAAGTGGTTTTGAACTGTTTGAGGTACAATTTGTGGAATTAAATCAATGTGTTCGCTTTTGGTTCGGAAAAGTGACTACAATAATGCATAATTGCGAAAACGGTAACGAAGTATTTAACTTAGCTACCGCATAAAGGAAGTTTTGTGATCGACAAAAAACTGCAAGTTTAAGTTTGGAAATTGCTTTTTCAAAGTTTCGTGCAATGCTGAAAGATCCCTCTATTTCGACAAATGAATTTGCAAGTTTCAACTTGGAGCTATTTTCCCGACCTCTACAGTGATATACCTTCATTTTTTCTGTAGTCTCACGGTTACTAATAGTAGCAAAAATTAGAGCTATCACAGATTTTGTGAAATTTTCGCGAAATTTAAGGTCAACTGTCCTTTGAAAATAATTTATTCATATTGAAGATCTACCAGGTCTATAAATATGAAGCCGGGATTTGCCCATAGGTGGCCCATAGCTGTCAATGTAGTTACCGTCAAACCGCGTCATTGGCGCCATTTCCTTGTTGACATCTCTGACAAAGATTTTCAACTCACAACAATACAAGTTTCATACAACAGCATAGTTTGTGATAGCGTTGAACATGTCGAATTTTGTGCCTGGACACTACGATTTGCGGACAGCATTGATTTTCTGTTACCAATTGAAGAAAACTGCTGCAGAATCGCATCGAATGCTTGTCGAAACTTACGGTGAGCATGCTCTTGGTAAATCACAGTGCTTTGAGTGGTTTAAAAAATTCAAAAGTGGCGATTTTGACGTGAGAAACGAAGAACGTGGAAGACCAACGAAAAAGTTTGAAGACAGCGAATTGCAAGCTTTGTTGGATGAGGATGACGCTCAAACGCAACAACAACTCGCGGATCAATTAAATGTGACACAAGAAGCCATCACCATACGTTTGAAAGCCATGGGAAAGATCCAGAAGACGGGAACATGGGTTCCACATGAACTGAATGAAAGACAGCAGGAAAACCGAAAAACCCCTTCGAAATGCTGCTCGCCAGGTACAAACGAAAGTCATTTGTCCATCGAATTGTGACTGGCGATGAAAAGTGGATATAATTTGAGAATCGTAAGCGTAATAGATCATGGGTAACTCCATGCGAACCATCGACATCGACTGCAAGGCCAAATCGCTATGGACGGAAGACAATGCTTTGTGTTTGGTAGGATCAGAAGGGTGTGATCTATTATGAGCTGCTAAAACCTGGCGAAACCATTAATACTGAACGCTACCGACAACAAATGATCGATTTGAATCAAGCTTTGCGTGAAAAACGACCCGAATATCAAAAAAGGCCACACAAAGTGATTTTGCTTCATGATAATGCACCATCACACACAGCAAAACTGGTCAAGGAAACGATTGAGGCGTTTAGTTGGGAAATACTTTCGCATGCGGCTTACTCACCAGACTTAGCTCCGTCCGATTACTACTTATTTGCATCGATGGGACACGCACTTGCTGAGCAGCGCTTTACTTCTTACGAAAATGTACGAAAATGGTTCGATGACTGGTTTGCCTCAAAAGAGCAACAGTTTTTTTGGCGTGGCATCCACAAATTGTCAGACAGGTGGGAAAAATGTATAGCTAGCGATAGGCAATACTTCGAATAAAATATTTTTTATTATTTTCATACAATAAACGTGTACTTTCTATACAAAAATTCCGGTTTCATATTTATAGACCTGGTATGTAGGCTGATATCTTAAATTTTGCGGAAGCTAAAGCGATTTGATCATTGTTCGAACAATTTTTTATTTCATAAAATTTGCGCCTTTTCATTGATCCTAGCCAAAATGTTCTCAACTCTAATATTAATTTGTTTTATTTTTGAGTATGTGATTTCCCTTTGCGAATTACATAGACAACACAAGTATTTAAATAATTAATAGCAGATATTTGTCATTCGATATTATTTCCTTAGTTTTATTTATTTTAAAATCATTTCAGTCGATTCCAAAGAATCTTGCGTGAGTCGTATTTTACAAACAAAAATATAGATATGTATTACTCATCTTAATTGCGATATAATCTTCATATATATAAAAAGAAAAGTCCTGACTGACTCACTGACTCATCAATGCCCAGCCTAAACCCCTGGGCCTAGAAACTTGAAATTCTAGGGATATATTCCCTTCGGATCGTAGACGCTCACTAAGAAGGGATTTTTTAAGGTTCCCCTCCCAAGCGGAAATGAAGGGATACATATGTTGTTTTTCGTTTTTTCAATTTTTCTTAACCCCGATGAGATACTGCATTAGTTTTTGCTCACGAAGGTTGTTTACGCTTATACTGCAAAGCATAATTCAGCATTTTGCCCTAATCGGCCCTAAAAGGTCAAATCCAGATTAAGTTAAAAAATTAAAAAATCAAATAAATATACATAAGACTGTATCTTATAAAGGGTGGTTAAATTGTAAGGGCCGATGTTGAATGTGAACCACACCTAAACGTCAAGTTTTTTTCTGCATTTCATTTGACATTTCTCAATTTCAGACTAACTCAATTTGAACCATGGAAAGATACACAATCGAGCAACGCGTTAAAGTTATTCAGGCTTATTATGAAAATGGGCGTTCAAATCAAAATGCATATCGTGCACTTCGTGATTTTTACGGTCAATTTAATCGTCCAAATGTGCGTACAATCGCAAAAATCGTGCAAAAATTTGAGCAAACCGGGTCTGTAGGAGATATTAAAACACCAGTGCATGCTCGTACAGCTCGTACTGCAGAAAATATTGCTGCTGTTCGCGATAGTGTGGCTGAAGAGCCGTCCACCTCAACTCGTCGTCGTGCCTAACAATTGCACCTCTCACGCTCGTCGTTGATGAACATTATGCATAAAGACTTGCATTTACACGCTTATAAGGTGCAATTGACTTAAGAACTAAAGCCTCTTGACCATTCCAAACGTCGTCAATGGTCAGAATGGTGGCAAGAAATGGCAACAGTGGATAATCAATTTTCGAAGAAAATCATCTTCAGTGATGAGGCACATTTTCACCTCAGTGGATTCGTCAATAAGCAGAATTGCCGCATTTGGGCGAATCATAATCCAAGAGTGATTGTCGAAAAACCAATGCACCCACAAAGAGTGACTGTATGGTGCGGTTTATGGGCTGGCGGCATCATCGGGCCGTATTTTTTCCAAAATGAGGCCGGTCAGGCAGTTACTGTGAATGGTGTTCGCTATCGTGAGATGATAACGAACTTTTTATGGCCCGAATTGGAAGATATGGATGTGGGCGATATGTGGTTTCAACAGGACGGTGCCACTTGCCACACAGCTAACGAAACAATGGCTCTTTTGCGCGACAAATTCAATGGCCGTTTTATCTCACGTGGTGGCGATGTCAATTGGCCGCCAAGATCATGTGATTTGGACACCGTTGGACTTCTTGCTTTGGAGTTATTTGAAAGAAAAGGTGTACGTCGATAAGCCAGCAACAATTCAAGAGCTAAAGGATGAGATAATTCGGCACATTAACGGCATAGAACCTCAATTATGCCTAAGCGTCATCGAAAATTTGGACCATCGGATGGAGGTGTGCCGCCGAGGTCGCGGCGGCCATTTGGCCGATATTTTGTTCCATACATAATTGAACCATACCATATTATCATAATAAAAAGAATTGACAATAATTTCCTAAATAATTTGTGTTTTATTCAAAATCAACATCGGCCCTTAAAATTTAACCACCCTTTATATAAAAATGAATGTTTGTCTTTCTGTACGGCTATACAAAGCTACACGCGTTGACCGATTTCAGCCAAACTTTATACCAATATTACTGAAGACCAAAGGAAGATGACTGTATATATCTCACCCCTGAAAACCACCCCCTTCATCCCTTAAAAAAAATTCTTAATAAAATCCACGCCTTCACCGATTACAACCAAACCAAGCACAAATATTGTTGAGAGCCTAAGGTAGGTCACTGGATATATCTCACCCCTGACAACCACCCCCTTCAACCCCTAAAAAAAATTCTTAATAAAATACATACGCCTTCACCGATTGCAACCAAACCAAGCACAAATATTGTTAAGAGCTTAAGGAAGGTTACTGGATACATCTCACCCCTAAACCTCACCCTTTTCACCCCCTAAAAAAAGATTCTTCAAAATTAATCACGCGAACCAACTGATTTCAACCAAACCTTACACAAATATTGTTAAAGAATAAAGGAAGGCAACTGTATATATCTCACCCCTGAAAACAACCCCCTTCAACCCCTAAAAAAAATTCTTAAAAAAAGATTTAGTATAAAAATCCACACCCCTTGACTGATTTAGACCAAACTTTACACAAATTTTGATAAGTTCTAATGGAAGGTCACTGTATAAATATAGCTCACCCCTTAAAATCGCGCTTTCATCCCCTAAAAATAGTTAGTTTTTCTGCCTCAACCGATTTAAAAAAAACTTCACAAACAAAATAGAAACTCACTGACTCTATATATCTCACCCCATAAAACCACCCTCAACGAAAACAATCTTTATCCCCCACTGAAAGTAATGTGGTTTTTTTCAACTTTTTAAAACACCGATTTAGCTGTTATTCCTCATATGATGTGACACTCGGGCAGCACCGGGAAATCAGCTATAAATTATAATCAGAGCTTGCAATTATCTTCTGATGATAATCTCACTCAACCAACAGCTCAATACACTCGAAAATTCTCATACATATGAAGAGAGTTT